>OY757906.1:100500852-100763352 GCA_963585895.1 Sepioteuthis lessoniana | reverse complement strand
TGTCCGTAATTGTTTTTGTAGGGTACCGTCTGCTTCTTGCCTTTGTCAGTGTAAAGCTATTTTCTAGGATTAAATCTACCGACGTTCGAAGCACGTAGTCTAGGCCGATTAAGAACGGATATGGAGTTAACGTATCTCCTTGAAGGACATATGTGATAACGTCAAAGAAGTCTGTGTCTATCCTGTGAGCGAACTTTTACTTCCGTGTTCTTACAGACCATCATTATGGCTGCGTCGGTTTGTTTGGGGAGACCATAGGCTAGAAGTTTCTGTTCCATCGACTCTCTGTGTACGGAGTCAAATGCCTTAGAGAAAACTTTAAATAAGAGTGTCACCTCGAGGTTTTCTGCTCAGACTTCTTCTATCATTCGGCGTCAAAATTTGAGATGTTGTGAATCGATTTCTTCGAAAACCATTTTGATTCTATCCAGAGAACTTTCTCAATTTCAGGCTGGATGTGGTTGATCAGAAGGGAGTTGTAGATCTTAGCCGCTGTGTTCGTTCTTAGCAATTCCATGATCCCCTTTCTTAGAAAATGGGTTGAGGCAGCCCTTTGTCTCTCTGTATATTGTCTTCTGGTTATACACGGCATCGCAGTATCAGAGCAGTAAGTCTTTGAATTTCCTAGTTTTCTCAACCTTTCATCAAGACCGGCACCTTTCCTGTTTTTAATTTTCGTTATGGATGCATCAAATGGACACTGAAATTGCGAATAGAGAAAAAGCTTGACAGAAATTGCACAAGAATGCTGCGAGCTGTATAGAAAAAGTCCAGGAAGTAACATCCCACAAAGCAGAAGCTATACAGCCTCCTGCCTCCCATCTCTAAAACCATACAAGTTTGATCAACAAGACATGTTGGACACTACTGGGGAAGTAAGGAAGAACTCAAGCAACTAGAACCTATCTACAGCAGCTCTGTGCTGACACAGGATGTAGCCTAGAAGATATGCCGTAATCGATAGACGATAGAAACGAGTGGTGAGAGCGAGTCAGGGAAATCCGTGCTAGAGGCATGACATGATAATGATGATGATTTTTATATATCTATATATTGTTAGGAATAAGTGTTTAAATGATTAAATAAAACACAGTTCTACTAATCCATTAAATGTTTTTTTAACTTCAGCGAAAATATTGTTGAAAAACAACAAACGTTACACACACACACACATACACACACACACTCTCTCTCTCTGTATATCAGTATTTTTTAAAAGAAAAAGCCAAATTGGTTAAAGTATTAACATGCCCTATTATGGTATTAACCAGAAGAAAGTTAATAACAGTTTGCATTGCATTAAAATTAGATGATAAATTTTGTGTATGTAAAAGATCTTTGTGTGCACGTCATGTTGAGGGAAATTGTATTTATGCGCTGATATGAATGTATAATGCTACGTTTAATAAAGAGCGATAAGGAATGTTATAACGGTCAAAGCACCTATTTGGAAAGGTAAACAAAAAAAAAAGATATACCTTGTTTGTAAAAATTGATTAGTTATGTTGGACATTCTGAAGGGATTGAATGTTTGAAAATAACTAAAATTCTCTTAAATGAAATAATGATGAATATGAGTGGCGATAGTGAAACAATTCTCTCTTGCACACGGGATTTAGTCTTTATTATTACTTTATTCATAAGATTTAGATAGGCTCCAAATTTGATTTATTTATTTGTGATTCTTATTGGTTAACAAATAAAATTTTTACAGATTAGGGGAAAAATTTCTTTAACTATTTTGGGGTTTTATCATTCTAATTATTTGAAAATCAAATCTTATCCTGAGTAAAATGAAACAAAAATCGCGTTCAGAATGATGGCACTGATTGGTCAAGAAATTCGAAAATACAGATCCTAATTAAAAGATTCTGGGCGGCTCTTCTTGGCGCAAAAATAAACCCTTCTGTTTTGTATGGAAATAAGCTGGGTTTCCATAAATATATCAAAATTATGTTTTAGCAATGTCTCTAAAAAATGGTGGTTTAATAAAGGAAAAAATAAAACACATGAGGAGGGCATATATAATTGCATCAAAATAATAAAGAATGCTTTTTCTCTCTTCTAAGATTTTCACTTCAACGACCGACATGGTAATATGGATCGAAATTCTGATCTTAAATTTAGATAGCTCGTCCGAATAAGGGAATCCAGGGTTATTCAAAATTCCTTCCAGGCTGGATTTGTGAAGACACTGCATTAGAGAGACTCTTTTATATTTATCATTCAACTTCAGCATCTTTGCCATTTTCAACTTTACGCTGACACACATGCTTAGAAAGCATTCTATTGTTGGCATAACGCCTATTCTTTAATGAAGTCTTGTGGTGGTTAAATTCGTCCTTCCAAGGTCTTTTGGTTCGATGAAAGATCACGTGACTGACTTAATCTTTGTTGGTTCAAATGAAGAGAGAACAATAAATTTTGCTAACTGTTGTGGTATAACGCTTAAGTGATTGGTACCATGAAATCCTGAGTTGCGAGATAGTCTTAATTACTTTCTAAAAAATGCTACTATATGTTACTCTAAATTCAACATTGAATTTGGTACATTAAGAAGCAATGAGATTTTAGCAAGTGATTATATATACAGTGAAATATAAAAGCTTCTTTTCACTATATAGGTGAGGAACATAACAATATATGTATATACATTTATATATATATATATATATATATATATATTTGTGTGTGTGTGTGTGTGTGCGTGTGTGTGTGTAACAATTGCTTTCGGGCAACATGACCTTCGTTTATAAATTCTGTAAATAGAATACATAAATCTAAATAAAGTGTCGAATGCTTTCACATACATATTCACGTAGATAACTACATACAGTAATATTTCAGCAGCGTTTAGTTCATATATCAACAAGAATATATATATATATATATATATATATATATATATATATATATATACACGAGGGGCATACGATAAGTTTCCAGACTTTTTCGTATGGGCATTTGAAGTTGTCGTAGACTCTTCAAAAATCACTATGTTACTGCTATACAGCTTATGGGATGACTAACCAATTCTTATGATTTCAGATTCAAATGGACAGCTACAACAGATTGGAATACACCCTACTAAAGCCTCATTGTTACAGCTGGTGAATTCAAAAATGCAATCTGGACGTGAGGGCACTTTAGAAGAACGATTTGCTATAAAATTCTGTTTTAAACTTAGAGAAAAAGCCACAGAAACGTATGGAATGCTTCACACTGCTTTTGGAGCATCTTGCATGAATAAAGCATCAGTTTTTGAGTAGCATAAGAGATTCAAGGAAGGCACGGAGTCTGTGAGGGACGATGGGAGGTGTGGGAGGAATAAGGAAGTCGATACACCAGAGTTGATTGGCCAAAGGGTTAGAGTTAGGGTTAGGGTTATTATGTTGAAGTTTTAAGGGAGTTCAGGAAGAGATTCCGTCGGAAGAGGCCAGCACTGTTCAAATTGGGTCAGTGGCATTTCCAGCTGGACAATGCACCAGTCCACAACTGCATCCTTGTCATAGACTATTTTTGCAAGATGGGCATCAAGACTGGTCGTCACCATCCGTATAGTCCAGACCTTCCTCCCAGTGACTTTTGGTTATTCCCTAAGCTCAGTGGCTGTCGTTATGAGACAATTGAGGAGATAAAAGAGGCTTTAACGAAGGTCATTGACACGCTCACACAAGAGGACATCCATGGTGCCTTCCAGAAGTTGTTGGAACGATACAACAAGTGCATTGCAGCCGGAGGAGGTCACTTCGAAGGGGACTAGAGTTTCATGTGTGTACCTTGAAAAAAGTGCCCATACAAAAAAAAGTCTGGAAACTTATCGTATACACCTCATATATATATATATATATATATATATATATATATATGTGTGTGTGTGTGTGTGTGTGTGTGTGTTATACAATTAATGTATGTAGGCACACACACACACACACAGGCACACACCCATGCACACACATAGACGTATAGGAGCATATATACATGTATCAGTTGTGTGTGTGTGAGTGTGTGCGTGTGTGTGAATACCTAAAAATTGTATTACGTTGGTACTCAATTCCCATTTGTAGATATGGAAATGGGAAAAAAAACCTATTCTTAAATAATATTCCTTTTTATCAAGAACAATGTAAACTAAAATATATATGATTGATTTGTGGGTTGGTTGGGTTTATGGCATATCAACCATTGTAGGCTATTTAATGCCAAATCAATTTTTATGCAAATAATCAGCTCTATTTCAATCAATTCACTTTAGCATGAGTACACAGTTTAATTGTCAAAACAGTTCTAATTCAGCTAATTCACTTTAGTATAGGTACATATTTTGTTTACATACAGTTAAATGTCAAAACAGTTCTATATTAAACGATTCCGTTTAGTGTTAGTACAGTTTCAATGTCAAAAATAGTTCCATTTCAAACAATTCAGTTTACCTTAAGCATGCTGTTTAAATGTAAGTACAGTTTAATTGTCAAAAACATTTCTATTTAAGCTATTCAGTTTAGTCAGACAGTTATATTTCACACAATTCAGTTTAGCATAAGTACGCAGGTAGTTCTGTTTAATCTATAGATAGGGCCATATCAGGTGCTACGATTCTGGGTCAAAGTGGATCTGGGAGCAATGGCAAGGAAGGAAGGCTCCGCGTTCCCTAAAGCTCTTGCATCACTGGAACCTCACCATCAGATTGTTCAGTATCATATCTAGGACACTCATAGGTGGGGTCTTACACCTCTGCAGAGAAGCAGTCGGTGTATTCTACTTCTAGAGCCCTAGCCGACTGGGCAATATAAATATAAATGTCTGATGGTTCATTAGAACCTAAACGCTACTGTGTCGATTTGCTTCTCAATAAATCTCTCTAACTTGGATTACTTGGATGTTATCGGTTTATATATATATATATATATATATATATATATTTAAAAAAAAAACAAAAAAAAAAAAAAAAAAAACCAACAAAAACGAGTTCTCCCCTCCACCCCAGTAGACCGCCACCCCCAAAGCTACCTAAAATATCAGTAGTAAATAAAAGTCCAAACGAAGAAGAGCATTTGAACTCAGGAGCCGAGTGGAAAAAAAAATGTCAATATTGGTCAGTATGTCTTTAATTCCAATTTAAAATGCCGAATTTTACAAAATGTTATGCTATATTTTGTTTGTGAAATAATGCTTAAACTATGCGTTTTAAATGTAAAGGCACGCTTACTCTACTATAAAGCCAATTTGATATTAAGCCTATCCACATGTCAGCGAACAAGGCAGAATGTTTTTGAATATCTTCTATCGAATAATTTAAAAATTTCGTAAAAGTATAAGTCAGTACTAGTGAAAGTCTTAAGAAAGTATCTTAATGTTGGACTTTAACTAAGTTAAAACTTAAAACAAATTCCCCCACCCTTTTTTTTTTTTTTTTTTTTTTTTTAAATGTACACATGGGAAGCAGCATGATGTACGTAAATGTATTTGAATAAAACAATGGACGACCAAACTCAATACCCAAATGGGTCCTGGATGTGAGTCTGAAGACTTTTCGCTCAGGATCGACAGTTCGATCGGGGAACTACTGCTGCTCCTCTATAAGAGTGGCTTCTATAGAAGAGAATAAAACAGCCATCGAAAGATAACCATGACCCACACTCAAACCACTTACACAAACCGCATCGCTCTTCGCGCGGGTAAAAAAGGGGCGCGTCCTGCTGAGGTTGGAGCCCTGGCCTCGGTGTTCGAAAAATCAGCTACAGAGCTCAAACAATCAAAACTACTAAAATGCAAGCAAACACTACAAATAGCCACATTTAACGTAAGAACCTTAAATAGAATAGGACAACTCCCAGAGCTAATCGCATCGGCCGAAGAACATAAAATAGACATAATATGCATACAAGAACACAGATACACGCACACAGAAGATATCAAATATCACGAAACTGGCAATGGATGGTCGCTCGCCACTGTATCCGCATGGAAAAACTCTGTCAACGCCGCAGTAGGAGGGGTAGGTTTGCTTATAGGACCTAGAGCAATAAAAACGCTTAATTGCATAGAGAAAATACAACCTAGAATGATGGTAGCTACATTTAACGGAAACCCCAGAGCAACAATCGTCACATGCTACAGCCCCACCAATGTTAGTGAAGAAAATGAAATAGTCACCTTCTACGATGAGTTATCCTCATTAGTGCGTAGCATCCCGAAACACAACATGTTAGTCATTGGCGGAGACATGAATGCACAAATCGGGAAAAAACGGAAACAACAAATACATCCTCCACAACACGTCAAATAGAAATGGGCAACATCTAACAGATTTCATGATAGAAAATAGATTAGCATGCCTCAATACAAACTACCAAAAAAGAGAGGGCAAACTATGGACATACACGTACGCAAACAATACTAAAGCTCAGATAGACTACGTCCTTATAAACAAGAAATGGAAGAATAGTGCATTGAATTGCGAGGCATACTCCTCTTTTGAGGGTGTGTCCACCGATCACCGAATAGTCACGGCGAAAATACGGTTAAGCCTACGAAAAAACGACAAACGAACAGCGACCACCAAACACTATGACTGGGCCCTATTAAACAACAAAGATGTAAGAGATAAATACGTATTAGAATTAAGAAACAGATTCGAAACACTACAAGAAAAGACGGAAAAAAGTACACCAAACGACGAATACGAAAATTTCGTCAATGCACACCTTGAGGCAGCAGCAAAATACATTCCAACAAAAATTAAAACTAAATATAGAGTCCCATGGGAAACTTAAGCGGTGAGAGAAAAACGTGCACTAGTGAAAACAGCCTCCAAAAACTATCGAAAAAACCCAACGAACACAAATGCCTTAAAACTAAAAACGGCACAATATCAATTAGCAGGCATATATATAAAGGAACAGACAGAATACATTCAAAATCAGATAGATAAGATTAGAGACTCGGTGGAAGATAGACAATCTAGAATTGCCTGGCAAACAATAAACGAAGTGAGCAGAAGAAAGAACACGGCCAAAGCAAAACTTAAAGCAGCAAACCAACAAGAAAGAATAAAACTGTGGAAACAGCACTTCGAAAACTTACTTGGAAACCCACCAAAAATAACGCCTGAACCAATCACCAGAATAATTAGCAAACAATTAGACATTAAACTTGGACCGTTCACACAAGAAGAACTCGACTCGGTTCTCAGAAAAATTAAAAATAGAAAAGCTGCAGGACTGGACGAAATTCCCCCGGAAGTATGGAAGACCAGACAATTCGACGACATACTGCTCCGACACTGCAACGCAGTATACAATCAAAATCCGATAGATAGATGGACGAAGGGATGCATACTCCCCTTCCCTAAAAAGGGGGACCTCGGATTAGCCAAAAACTACCGAGGCATAACACTTACATCCATAGCTGCCAAAATCTACAATGCCCTACTACGAAACAGAATAGAACCCAAAATCGACAACATACTTAGAAAAAACCAAAATGGCTTCCGAAGAAATAGATCTACGACCTCACAAATATTAACCATCCGCAGAATCCTTGAAGGTGTACGGGCAAAGAACCTACAAGCGACATTAATATTTGTCGACTTTACCAAGGCTTTCGACTCCATTCACAGAGGAAAGATGGAACAAATCCTACTAGCGTACGGCATACCTAAAGAAACCGTAGCGGCAATAACGATTCTCTATAGAAACACTAAAGTAAAAGTACGATCACCAGATGGAGACACAGAATACTTCGACATAGTAGCAGGAGTACTACAAGGAGACACGCTGGCTCCGTATCTCTTTATCATTTGTCTAGACTACGTACTTAGAACATCGATTGACAAAATCAAAGAGAATAGCTTCGAACTGACGAAGAAAAGAAGCAGAAGATACCCCGCAACAACAATTACCGACGCCGACTACGCCGATGACATAGCGATACTGGCAAATACACCTGACCAAGCCGAAACACTTCTGCATAGTTTGGAACGAGCAGCAGCAAGCATAGGCCTCCATGTTAATGCACATAAAACGGAATATATGTGCTATAACCAAACGGGGGACATCTCCACTCTAGAAGGAACCCCTCTTAAACTAGTAGACAAATTCACGTACCTAGGAAGCAGCGTCGAATCAACCGAAAAGGACATCGAAACGAGGTTAACGAAAGCATGGACAGCCATCAATAGGCTATCGACTATATGGAAATCAGACCTAACCGATAAAATGAAACGCAGTTTCTTCCAGGCAACGGTCAAATCGATACTGCTATATGGATGCACTACATGGACGCTAACAAAACGGCTGGAGAAGAAACTAGATGGCAATTACACAAGAATGCTGCGTGCAATCCTCAACAAGTCCTGGCGGCAACACCCAACAAGACACCAACTGTACGGCCACCTGCCCCCTATCACGAAAACTATTCAAGTTAGGCGAACCAGACATGCAGGACATTGCTGGAGAAGCAGAGATGAACTCATAAGAGATGTACTCTTATGGACCCCCACACACGGCCGCGCAAAAGCAGGACGACCAGCACGAACGTACATTCAGCAGCTATGTGAGGATACAGGTTGTTGTCCTGAAGACCTACCTAGGGCGATGAACGATAGGGAGGAGTGGCGAAAGAGGGTCAGGGATATCCGTGCTGCCAGCACGATATGATGATGATGATGATATATATATATGAGGGGTGCGCACCAAACACGTATTGATATAGATGTATAAGATCTTCATAAAAAGCTTCTTTAGCTCTATTTTTCATATGAATATATGATCAAGAAATCGTGCATTTTAAAATTGTGAGTTGGGTGATTTGTTCATTTTTTTTTCTTTTAGAAATAACTCTCTCTCTCTCTCTCTCTCTCTTAATATATATATATATATATATATATATATGGTCTTCTGAGCATGTAATCAAAATCTCTTTAATCATTTTACGTTAAAAGGAAATGCATATAACGGAAGAATTTACGCTAGCTATTTGGGATTTTTCAAGATTTCAAATCAATTTTAATTAAAAATAATTTAAGACGGAAAAATATGTTCGTGAAATATTTCCATAGAACTTAACAAAACCATATGATTATTTCTTTATTATTTCTGTACCTTACTACAAAAGCACATTTTTTGTGTTCCATTCCTTAAAAGAATTATTTAATGTTAAAGCATTTCAGTTCATTAGCACCTTCTTATCCTCCATCCCTTCACACACACACACACACACACACACACACACACACATATATATATATATATATATATATATATATATATATATATATATATATATTAACGCCAATTTGAATCACAGCTGGTTATTTTACTGTCTTGATGGCCCATTACAAATTTACATTACATGTTTACAAAAGTCAATTATCATTATAAAACGGATCCGCTTAACTGAAAATAAATTAATCAGTAATATTTTTATATCAATTGATGATGTTAATATTGCCCTGTGAAAAATTCCTCGGATTTTGAAGAGAAATATTTTCTTTTCATTTAAGTGAGTGAATTATCGATTTAAATTTTGTGAGACTCTTAATTCGAAGAAATTATTCTATGCAGGTATTTTTCATTTCCATTTTATAATGTTTAATTAAATGTAAATAATTACACTAGCCAACAAAATTTTCACTGCTAAGATAAAATACGTTTTTTTAAAAACTAAATTGAATTCTTAGAATGGGCACGTCAGTATGTTCTAACATGTAACTCATTGGCCATTGATTACGCTATCGGACTTGACTTCATCAGGAACTTTGTAGAAGCAATGATATATGGTAGTTACTGTTTATAATACCTAAAGATAAAACCTGACGCACAGAAAGTGATCCTATGCTGAAAACAAGCATTATTATGAGACCCGATCATCACAGAATTTGACAGTAAGTTCAGTGGTCATTATTTACCCAACCCCTCCACTCGGGCAGGATATGACACAAGGTCAATTTTTTAAGCGGAGTTTAACAGGTTTGAATTCGGAGTTTTCCTTCTCCTAGACTAGTTGCCTCACCAAGGCTGAAGAACCTAGTCTGCCTTACTATTTACCCATAGTTTGAGGGAGAATAATTGCATTCATACCTTTCCCAAGGGTATTAGTGCTATGTGAAATGCAATCGGTCTTGTCCAGGAATTGAACTCGTATCGCCGTGTCCATATCCTGTGACGATAACCATTACAGTAAATTCAGTGGTAAAGAGTATACATATTTCGACCAAGAAATTAGAAATCAAGGGCACCTTATCCCAGATAGGATAAGGGATTCCTGCCCCTTTTTTTTTATAGCCGAAGCAAATCAGCCCTTACCACAAACGCAAGAAAAATATCTTAAACACTATTTGAAGGTTTAAATTGAACATACTGAAGGCACATGTTCTATTATTCGATAATCGACTTTAAAACTGGTTTAATTTTGTTTGAGGTTTAAGGCATATCCACCTCCGTAAGTTATTTAATGCTAAATCCATTTTTCAATACAAATAAAGTTCTATTTCAAACAATTCAGTCTAGCATAAGTTAACAGTTTAATTGTCAAAAATATTTCTAATTCAAGCAATTAAGTTTAGTCAAACAGTTCTAATTCAAACAATTCAGTTTAGTATAAGTATAGTTTTGTTTACACACAGTTAAATATGAAAACAGTTTCATTTCAAACAATTCAATATAGCGTAAGTACTGTTTCAATTTCAACTATAGATTTATTTCAAATAATTCAGTTTAGCATAAGTTCGCAGTTTAAATGTCAAAACAAACCTATTTGAAGCAATTCAGTTAAATACAAGCTCACAGTTTAGTTCTATTTGACCCATAGATAGAATCCTATCAGGAACTTCTACTACGTGCCTGACTTGACCTCGGAGCGATGGCAATGAAGGGATACCCCGCATTCCCCAAAGCTCCAGCATTACTAGAGCCTCATTATCAGATTCTTTTGTGTCATATCCAATAAAATCGTTGGTTGGGGGTCTTACATCTTTGCAGAAAAGCAGTCGGTGTATTCTACAGCCTCAGCCGACTGGGAAAACTTGTTTTATATGATGTAATATAATGCATATGATGTGAATATGATAATCTGATGTAATAAAATATTCATTCTCTAAGATGACGATGTGCCGTAAAATAAGATATTTGGGGTAACATTGTATGTGTAATAATTAAATGAATGCAACTTTAAACATTCATTGGTAAATTCTCACTTCAGATAAAATTTCAGGTGCTCAATCAGTTTAGCAAATAGTTTCCTTTATTTATGGAGGAAATGTTTGTTTTTTGAGGGGGAATTGTTTTCTGGGTCATATTGGTGGAATAGGGTTTTTTCGTTTGTGGTTTGAAAATTCATATTATCTCTATTCTTGACACTCATATGAGGAGAGGGAACCCAAGTAGAATAACTGATATATATATATATATATATATATATATATATATATATATATATATAGTAGCGTCCAAAACTAAGGGACACAATTTTAAAACGTAATATTTGTTAGAAATAATAACTGTGAAAAGCTGCAATTATGACAACTGGTAGTCGTTATCATCCATAATAACATACTAAAATTTAAATCATTTGCAAAGGATAGAAAAAGATTTATAACATTTATTTATTTTCAAATTTGGAACGTCCAAAAGTAAGGGACAAAATTGAGAACAACAATGTAATTAGCCAAAAAACAATAAAAACACATGTACAATAATTATTTAGTAAATGAGCCCTTGCTCTCAATGACAGCTGCAACATTCCAAATACCATGACGCTTCCGCCCCCAAACTTGACAGTTTTCTTAGTACACTTTGCACTTAATCTTTCCCCAATACGTCTCTTTACATTGTTTTTTCCATCATTTCCAAATAAATCAAACTTGCTTTCATCACTGAAAAATACTTTTGCCCAATTTTCATATGTCCAAATTACATACCTGTTTGGAAACTCTAATCTCTTCTTCTTATTCTTCGAGCTAACAAGTGGTTTCTTCCATGGGGTTCGATTAAACAGCCCTATTTCTTGCAGTCGTCTAGAAACAGTCTGTCTTGATACATTAACACATGATTTACTATTCATAACCTTTTAATTTCTGTGCAAGCCTTAAAACGGTCCTTTAATGACATACGCTGCATTATTCGATCTTCTCTTGACGAAGCTTTGCGGGGTCTGCCGGTTTAAAAAGCACTAACTATTTTGCCAGTATCATTGTAGGATTTAACAACCCTGCCTACAACACTCTTGGAACGTTTCACTTTCTCTGAAATATCTCTAATGGTGTGCTTTTCCTTGTGTATCTTCACAATAGCTTGTCTCACAGAGTAATCAAGTTTTTGGCGTTTCGCCATGGTGCCGGCTGATGCAACATTTACAAATGACTAAGTAAGACTTATTCTTTAGAGGAAATCAACAAATTTGAATATAGCAAACTGTTTCCTTTTCACAGTTGTTATTTCTAACAAATATTAGGTTTTAAAATTTTGTCCCTTTATTTTGGACGCTACTGTATATATATATATATATATATATATATATATATATATATACCAAGTAAATAATGACAGTGAATTTCCAAAGAATGAGTGCTCATTGCCCGGCTATCTTATCGAAATATACCTGAAGAGATGAATATATATTTTTGTTTAAAAGACAGGAAATTTAGAAATAGTATTCTATTTGAATTTCATCTGACGAGCTTGAATAAGCGAAATAGATCTATTATAGAAATGGAATACTATTTCTAAATTTCTACTCTTTTAAACAATATATATATAGTTTATTTTTGCAGTAAAATTTTATTTCTACAAGTTTGCTAAAAGATTTCGTAACTTTTCTTTTTTATAATTCTGGTTTTCTTTCTAGTTTCTTTGTATCAGGGTCCACTTTGGCAGAATTTCTTTTTGTATCATTTGTGTACGATATTCATTTCCTTGTAAGGAATTATTCTTGATGATGTTTTTTTGGTCAGCCAATTAGTTGTTGAATATATTTATTATATTAGTGTCAGCAGCAAATAATATTCTATTTATATTTGCTGTTTATTTTTGATACTGATGACTTCAAGGATAAGTATGCATTTTTGTTGTTATTTTTATATGTTTTTTGGTTTATTGCTGACATTTTTTATTATTCTAGTCGATGCAAATTTATTTGTATTATTACTATATGCTGTTGTTACATATATATATATATATATTCTGTCATACATATATTATGGGATTTCTTCGAGTTTCTCTATCAAATAATCCTCAGCGATTGGTACTGTTTAAAAGAAAGTCATGTTTTCAAAACGTTAAATGCTCAGTGATAAAAAAATCTATTGGCGATTAATCGCTTTGCATAGCATTCAGTAAGCATTACTATAGCCTTGAGGGTGAGGAATAGGAAAAATAAGTGGAGCCCGGGGTCCACTGATTTGTTTCGCAGACAGCATTACCAAATTGTTATCGGCCTAAGGGAATACCATGATGCTTGTGGTTAAACCGCAAGTTTTCAGATATCATAAAACTTATAGAAGAGACCATGTACCCTGTCATATATGATGTACTACGTCTGGCAAAAATTATGGAATTAGCATACTTAGGAGGTGCCCATGTTGTAATGGTTATCGTCGTAGGAAATGGACTCGGCGACACGAGTTCAAATCCTGGACGAGACTGATTGCATTCACATAGCACTAATACCCTTGGGAAAGGTATGAACCCAATTATTCTCCTTCCAGCAATGGGTAAATAGTAGGACAGACTGAGTTTCTTCAGCCTTGGTGAGGCAACTAGTCTAGGAGAAGGAAAACTCCGAATTCAAACCTGTTAAACTCCGCTTAAAAAATGACCCTGTGTCATATCCTGCCCGGGCGGAGGGGTTGGGTAAATAGGATTAGCATACTTTGACAATGTTCACAACCTATTGCTGATATTGAATTTTTTTACTGTTGGTTGTATGTCTTTCGGAGAGCAGGCTGTTGATATATAACCAGGTTAGTTAAAGCTCTTTTAAACAATCATACTGATGTTCAGCTTGTTGAGAGACTTGATCGTCATATGAAAGCGTAGAACTCTCACTAGCCACTCAACCATTGTTCCCAGCAGCTACATTACTGGATTACTCCATGATGGAGTACAATATGATCTCTTAAAGAAGGTGGAACTATAAATGAATATCGAATACAATAAAAGTCGCTTGCAAGATTAATCTAATAATTACCACACCTCGTAAAAGTTTTAGGATTTGTACACTTAGGTTTTTCTTTTTAGCAGTAAATGAACTAATGACAGATATGACAGAAAAATGTTTCTTTTATAACTGATCATTCGTCTTAAATACTCATAAAATAAACTAAATTAAATTCTTCAGATTAATAGTATAATTTTTTTTCAGGCTAGAATTAATACTTAGTTACTCCTTATTGAACCTTTATGACAGCTACAATCCTTTCATTAAGGAATTATGAAAATAGATCTTATTTACCGGGTGGTGCCTTTACATAGAATTTTAAAAAAATCTACCATAAATTTTCAGTTGGATTTTCATCCGGATTGTTTGCTAGCGATGTTATTGATATTATATGAATGTACTATAAAAATATTTGTTCTTCTTTGGTCTATTGTAAGATGCACTATTGTCCTGAAAAATGATATCATCAATTAACCTATGTTCTATAAAAAGACTGTGAAAATTATCCAGAATTAGAGCATATTAAATTTTGAGGTAATGATTGCCATCTTCTCGGGTTCTTTCTATGACATTGTTGAGTATCACCTATCTTTTCAGCATAATGAGCTATTCCATCTGCCATGTATAGCAGTAGCGGAGATCAGTCTGGGGTTAAGCCTACGAGTCAGACCAGAAGAGACGTTCCTATTGTTGAAGTATATCATTACTCTATCACTAATCCTATGTTCTTATTACTAACAGTCTCTCTCTTGTAAATACTCTTTCCTATAAATATAACTATTTTCCTCACATAACATGGTTTGTCTTATTATTACTACTACTAGTTGTGTTCACTAACCAGAACACAACAGACATGCAGCCATAAAAGACTTGAGGAATTTACTTGCTTTCTTTAAGCAGTCACCATCATCCATTTACATGGCGCCATTTACATATCATCCATTTACATATCATCCATTTACATGGCGCCAGAATAAATTACAAAAATCATTGCCTTGGCCAATGCGTTTCGTTGCCCAGTCAACTGGGGCTGTAGAATATACCGACTACATATCTACAGACACCTCCCAGCAAGGAGTGTCCTGGTATGACGCTAAACAATCTAATGGTGAGGTTCCAGTAATGCTGGAGCTTTGCGGAATGCGAAGCAATTCTTCACTGCTGTCGTTCTGAGGCGTGAAGTGGTATAACCTAATAAGGTCCTATCTATGGGTCAAATAGAACTAAACTGCGTACTTATCCTAAACTGAAATGTTTGAAATAGAACTGTTTTGACACGTGAACTGCGTACTCATACTAAACTGAATTGTTTGAAATATAACTGTTTTTGACATTGGAAACTGTACTACGCTAAACTGAATTGTTTGAAATAGAACATTATGTTCAATTATTAAATAAAACTATTTTGCGTTTTGTTTACTATTAGATTATTTACTGCAAAATAAAAATAGCTAAGTAGACGTCATTTTATTGAGTTCATTCAACACGCATGCATGCACGCACGCACGCACGCACGCATATATATATATATATATATATATATATTATTTTTACTCTCTATAAAAGCAAAACAAAGCATCCAAAATCAGTACTGTTATCCAACTGATCATACGTGTCCAGTGTTCGAGAAACTCTGAATCATAAGCAGTATTTATCATGGTATAAATATATATACACACACTCAACAAACATTATGTGTCCGGAGAGTAAGCCGCTATTTTGAATTTCCTGACAACCGAATGTATATATGTGATGTAATATGACATCTAATCTGAGTGAACCATACTGAGCATGCGCTAATGGACATTTTTCGCTTGCATTAGTAAGCAGTTATGAGTCACTGAATGGTCGAACTAAAAACAAAGATTTTTTTGACAAAATGCAGTGACAAACTTAAAAATTTTAAATTTTGCTCCTAACGACTTTTGTGCTTTTCCAAAGAAATAATTGCCTTTGAAAAATCAGGATTTCCAACTGTAGAGGAGATGAAGGAGAACTCAACGAACCACTCGATGATGATGACGAGGGAGTAATTTTCAGAGGACATGAAACTTTCATGTCCTTATCAGAGTATGCGAAGGGAACTTATTATTTTTTCTTAAGAATTAGATAAATAATTTTCAGACAAACTATATATATATATATATATATATATATATATATATATATATATATATATATATATATATATATATATATATATATATATATATATATATCAGGAGTAAAAAAAATACAATTTCATTTATATGTGTTTGGTTTGGTTTGGTTTCTTTATTTTTTAACGGCTTTTCGACCTTTGTTTAATGCCAAAGCTATCTTGGTAGAACAGTAGTGGTACTATTTAGCCCTTAGTTGAAGGGATAAGGAGGGTCCATACCGAAAATGATCGTAATAACGCGACTGGAGTTCGAACTCGCTTATTCACAATTTACAATAGAATAGTTAAATATCAATTTATCTTTTTCAGTATCCTGAAATATATAATCCCATCTTGACAAATATTATTTTCTTATGCTATAAAATATTGATCAATCGCTTTTTAGGTGGGGGTCTGTTTTTCTCTTCACTTTGAAATGACAGGAAATATTAATAATATTTCATTTTTTTGTTCTCGTTTCTTTAATTCCCTTCTTCCTTAGTTGTTACCTCTATTTTGTTTATTTCTTCTTTTTTATCGTTTATTTCTTTTGTCTAAAAAGCCCTATACGCCTCGCCCTGAAATAACGTTTAGAGCACAATTCATCTAGAATGATATGGTTGACCTAAGTTCGATCCTCAATTACTGTCTAGTTGAATTAGGTTAGGTTATTTGGTGTAGTGGCATATCAACCCATATTTGTTTTTTAATGCCAAATCCAGTACAGACACACACACACACACACACACACACACACATATATATATATATATATAGAAGTAAATAATGTAGTGTAATCCGACAATATACCAAGAAAAATTGATAACTAGGTAATCCAAGTAGAAGGAGAAATTTATTGAGAAGCAAAGTCGACACTTTTGTATTTCGGTTCTAATGAACCATCATCAAGACTCTGAGGGATGATATTAGTGATGTTAAATCAACGATGAATGTTGAAAAGTGCAAAATACACTTGTTATCCAAATTTACCCTAGGTTTTTGTATTTTGCACTTTTAAATATCCATCGTTGATTTAATAGCTCTGATATCATCCCTCATAGTCGTGGTGATGGTTTATTAGAACCGAAACGCCATAGTGTCAATTTGCTTCTCAATAAATCTCTCCTTCGACTCGGATTACCTCGTTATCAATTTTTCTTTATATATATATATATATAGTTGGTATCATACAATAACTGAGGTTTGTAAAATAGCATTGCTTCTAACAAAGCCTTCATCAGATGATGACTTAGGGTTCAGGCATGGTCTCGGGACAGAAGCATCCTTACCATTAGCCCAGAGCGCCTCAGGAGCATCTCGCGACACCACCAGACTTTCTCAGATTGTTGTCACTCTATGGGATTGCCATATCCACGCTGATGCAGTTAAAGCGTTATCTTGGATCTTTTCTATGTATTTCCTCTTTTCTGATGGAGGAAGTCCAAGATTAGTCAAGAAGACGGAAGTGTAGTTGGCAATGAAACCTCTGCATTCGACTTCGATAGGAAATAAATTTGTTATCCTGCCATTTCTGACACATTGTTCTCGCCGATCCTCATATCATATATATATATATATATATATAACTTCAAGTATTACTACTAAACAATAATAACTAGATTTAATATTCATGATTTGTTTACACATGATTAAATAGTTTCCATTAGAGTAAATGATTAAACAGTTCTATTCGACCCATAGAACCCTAACAGGTACTACCATTTCAAATCAGAGAGAACCTGGGAGTAATGGCAATGAATGGGTACCCGCATTACCCAAACTTCCAGATCTGGAGCCTCATCACCATATTGTTTAGGGTCATACTCAGGAGATTTCTTGAGGGGAGGTCTTACCCCTCTGCAGAAGCGTTGGCAACGTATTCTACAGCTCCAGACGACCGTGCTGAACGACTGTTTAAAAATGATAAATAATTACTGAACTAAACTTTGTAAATATTATGAAATTAAACATTGCTTTGCCTTGGGTCATTGATTATCCTACGTTCCTCGCTGAGTGTTAAAACGTAAGAAACTTTAATATCCCTGCTACATCACAATGGTTTACAAGCTCGTATTAATGACAAATTTGCTGGTGCTGTACACTTCTTTGCGCATGCGCGCGCGTGTATTTATACTTGTTTCGGTTTGGGTTTATGGCACATCAATCGTTCAGGTTATATAATACCAAATTCTTTGTATACATGTCTATTAAATGTATGATTTGTAAATACTTTTTAAACGAGCCTGAGTTAATTTTTTACACACTGTTAAATAGTTTCATTTATTTCAATCTAATACGAATAATTCTATTTACTAATGATCATTTGTTTCCACACAGTAAAATGCTTTCAAGTATTGGTATGCATTATTAACAATTCAATAAAATATCAGTAATTTGTTTATACACAGTTAAATAATTAAAGAGTTCTATTTTAAGCAATTCAATTTAGCATGAGTCATTTTTTGCACCTAGTTTAAATGTCAAACGCTTCTATTTTACCCCTAGATAGGACCCTATCAGGTGCTAACATTCCTAACCAGAGCGGATCTCGGAGCGATGGCAATGATGGAGTACTTCGCATTCACCAAAGCTTCAGCATTACAGAAGCCACAACATCAGATTGTTTAGTGTCTTATCCAGGACACTCGTCGGTTAAGGGGGTTCTTTCCCCTCTACAGAGATGCAATCGGTGTATTCTACCACCCTAGCCAACTCGGACAGTGTGTGTGTGTGTGTGTGTGTTCTAAAGGCTGAGGGAGAGTAAAAATGATGACTCCCCCCAATGAAAACGAAAGCGTGTAAAATTGAGGAAAATTGATGTTTTTATTTCATATAACAGAAACTTTTGAACAAAACACTCTATAAAAATAATTCTTAAAGGAAAAGTCTCGGAATGTCTTTATTGACAAAAGAAGAATGGATATAATCAGTGAGAACCCTTATTCATGTTTTACTTTTATGAGTAAACGTTACTTTCCATAGAACAACAATTTCGTGATATCTCGCATTTTTTCGTGAGAGCCGAAAATCAGACGTTCGTCCTGATCAATGACCAACTTGTTATTGCTTGTTTATGGTTTAAAAAAAGAAGGAAAAAAACGTTTTTTAATCGTCTGCTATTTTTCCTCATTTTTCCTACTTTTTTTTTTCTGTAGGTGAATCTCACCAGACGTTTACTGCCCATTAAAAAAAAATCCTTATTGTGCTGCTGGCTACCACTGAACATTCTCTCTCCGCTTAAAAGACTGTTTCTTTTATTCATTTATTTATTATTTAGTTGTCACAATTTCCCTTTTCCTTTTACAATTCAACTCTATAATGCAACTCCTTTTGTTGTCTCTAACCAGAAAATTTTAACTTTATAAATAATGTTAGCTGACAAAATACATTTTTGAAACAGTTTTTCTAAATTTAATTATTTTGTAATCCATTACGAAAAAAAGTCTCTTTTTCTATTAAAAAAAAAGAAAATAAAAAAAATGAAAAAGAGATACTAACATAAACAAAACAAAAAAACAACTCTTTTTTATTACATTAATTCACATTCCCTTTACAATATTTCTTACAACATATATATATATATATATATATGGGAGTGTTTGTGTGCGTGAAGAAACAAAGTATCAAAAAAGCAATCATAAAAGTGCTCACATGTTGGTCAGCCGAGTAGGATAAAAACTTTGGGTTGGTTTAATGACAAAATGTTTCATGTTAAATCATTAGATAAAATACGGTTGTAAATGAGGGAAATATATATATATATATATATATATATATATTGTGTGTGTGTGTGTGTGTGTGTGTGTGTGTGTGTGTGTGTGTGTGCACGATCGTATGTGTGGATGGGTAGGTGTGAAAATAAGGAAAGTGATAAAAATGTTGATTAAAGTGAACTAAAAATGTGTCCCCATAAACAAACAAGCATTTCGCATAAGTGGCAGTTTCACGAGATTGCTCGATCGGCAGATGTATGAAGACATTTTTGTTTTTTGCATAATAAGATTGTTGAATCATTCTCTTATTTACATCCGGAAAGTGCCGGCAACCCATATCCCCTTTACACGCAAAGAAGTTGGAACTGACGACTGTAACACAAAGCACCAACAAAAAGCGAATATAAGATATACTTGTAGCTACGAATAAAACTATATTGAGTAAATCATATAGCTATATCACTTTAACGACTTTTTTTCTTGGCTTGGAGCTAATAAATATAAAAGATGCCAGTTTACCAGTCTAAATCTGCATATAAATTCCTACTTTTTATTTAGGAAATACTGTTGCTCGGGAATGGGTTACTGGGGTAGTGTAATGGTTAGCTAGCCTTGCAAACCTTCTAGAATGAGTTTGAGTCTCATTGAGTGTCCCATTCATACGGCCTTGTGCCACATCTGAGTAAAAAGCTTTGTAAATTTCTCCTTTTGCTTGGAGAAAGTAATAATTTAATTGTTTTTTTTTCTTTAAACCTTCTTTGCAGTTTTAAGACTCTTTCATATGTGGTTCCTTCAATAAGTTTCCAGACTTTTTTGTATTGGCATTTAAAGTTGTCGTAGACTCTTGAAAATTCACTATGTTATTGCTATATATCTTATGAGATGACTGACAATTTTTTATGATTTCAGGTTCAAGTGAACAGCTACAGCAGGAATTGGAATACACCCTACTAAAGTCTGATTTTCACAGCTGGTGAATTTCAAAAATGCAATCTGGACGTCAGGACACTTTAGAAAAACGATATGCAATAAAATCCTGTTTTAAACTTGGAAAAATGTCGCAGAAACGTATGAAATGCTTCAGATTGCTTTTGGAGCATCTTGCATTAATCGAGATTCAGTTTTTGAGTGGCATAAGAGATTCAAGGAAGGCAAGGAATCTGTGAGGTATGATGAGAGTTGTGGGAAGAGTATGGAAGACAATACACCAGAGTTTATTGGCCAAAGGATTAGGGTTACTAGGTTGAGGTTTTAAGGGAGTTCCCGAAGAGATTCTGTCGGAAGAGGCCAGCAATCTTCAAATTGGGTCAGTGGCATTTCCAGCTGGACAATGCACCAGTCAACAACTGCTTCCTTGTCACCGACTATTTGAGCACGGTGGGGATCAAGACAGTTCGTCACCCTCCCTATAGTCCAGACCTTGCTCCCTGTGACTTTTGGTTATTCCCTAAACTCAGAGGCTGTCATTATGAGACAACTAAGGAGATAAAATTGGCTGTGACGATGGTCATTGACACGCTCACACAAGAGGACCTCAATGGGGCCTTCTAGAAATTTTTGGAACGGTATAACAAGTGCATTGCAGCCAGAGGAGATTACTTCGAAGGGGACTAGAATTTCATGTGTGTACTATCAATAAAAGTGCCCATACGAAAAAAGTCTGGAAACTTATTTAATGATCCTCGTATGTGTTTTTAATTAACTTTATTGGAATTATGGGTATGTTATTGTCTCTTTTTTCTTCTGTTTTTATCTTTACATATGTTTTCATAAGATAATGATAATGATAATGTTTTCATAATAGTGTAGACTATTTTGCAAGTAAGTTCTTTAATTGTGATATATGCGCTCCGAAAGATCATATACAAATCATATTGGGTCTTAACAATTTTTCCGATCATTTGATAAACAATTTCAGCTAAGTATCCACCAATGACTTCATATCTATTTTTCCGTCTGTAATTGCATAGGTAAAGGTATTTTCCATTCTCTTTTACTGTATCTTGTGATATATCTTTTAAATTATAGTGACATGTTTTTCACTACAACCCTGCACATTTCCCAGTGGATCACCTTGCCGACCCAGTCGTGTCTCGCCTTGTACTCCTTCTGTGCTAACTTGCTGCATTCGCTTATTATGTGATTGATCGTTTCGTCTCTGTCACCGCATAGCCTACATTTACTGTTTTGTTGCGTCTTATCTATTCTCGCTTTGATATGATTGGTTCTTATGGCATTGTCCTGTGCTGCTATTAGGAGGGATTTCGTTTCTCTCTTAAGGTTTCCTTTTCTTAGTCAGGTCCATGTTTCCTGGTGTGAGATGTTGTTTATTAGAAGTTTAAAACGGCCATAGAGTTGTTTTCCTCCCTATTTTTGTTTTTAGTTGTTGTCATTCTTTCGTTTATCGTGTTGTCCGTCTCGATTCTGATGGTTGTAATTAGTCCTCGTTCGTGTTTTTCTATGTAGTCTTCGAGCCGTTGTATCGATGCGTCAACGCTGTCTTCGATGCTGGCAAGTCCTCTTCCTCCCTCTTTTCTAGATACATATTGTCTGTCAACGTCGTCTCTGGGATGTAATGCCTTGTGCATGGTCATTAGTTTTCTTGTACTTTGATCCATTTGTTTAGGCTCATCTGTAGTCCACTTGAGAAAGTGTCCCGAATATCTAACGAGGGGCACAGCCCAAGTATTTATTTCTTTGGTGAGGTTTCTGCTAGAGAGTTTTGTCTCAAGTAGTTTTCTAGTTCTCCTGGGATATTCTTTTTTAATTTTGTCTTTCATTTCCACTTGTTTGATGGTGTCAGCCTCGAAAATACCCAAGTATTTGTAGGTTTCATTTTCTCTGAGCGTCCAAATTTTTTCCTGATTAGGTAGTTCCATTCCATCAGCCATATGTTGCTTGCCACTTTTTATGACTAGCATGGCAAATTTTTTAATGCCAAATTCCATTCCTATGTCCTGACTGTATATTCTAACGGCGTGTATGAGGGTTATTATTATTATTATTATTATTATTATTATTATTATTATTATTATTTCAGCAATTACTAAAGTTAACGGATAGCCTTTTTCATGAATTTTTTTTGCATGAATACAACCAAAGCACACACACACACACACACACTCACACACACACATATATATATATATATATATATATAAGTATGATCTATTAAAGACCGCGGATTATTTTGTTTGTAGGATCTTTAAGCGAGGACGTTTGAGTCTTATTATTTTCCATATGTCTAGGTTGCGGTGGTGAAGAAAGTACCCCATACTAGCCAAGCGCTTTCGACCATTTCACTGGTCGTCCTCGGGGTTATACTTGAGGACGGCCACGGAAATGGTCGAAAGCGCTTGGGCTAACATGGAACTCTTTCTTCACCACCTTGACCCAGGCATATGGAAAATATGAAGACTCAAATGTCTTCACTTAAAGATCCTAAAAAAAATAATCCGCTGTCTTCAACAAAACATGCTTAAATAAGATTTTCTGCACAAGTAAGCAATATATATATATAGGTATAAAAATGACATCTACAGACTATTTTGTTGCATCACAACTCTTCAGTGTGGCAAGACACGCAAGATGCTTCAAGCTGGGATCAAAACTCGGCTGACTTTACCTCAGTTTGATATCTTATCCCAGATATATTGTTATTTTCAGCTTAAGCAAAGGAATTTTTTTACGAATATATTTTTATATATACGCTATCGGCTACCGAAGTGCTCAGTTCTAAAGAAGAGCTTTGCGTTTACGCGTATGTGGCAGCCCGCACTTCCTTACAGGAGTGCTTAACTCATAATGGGGAGTTTATACATTTTCATCTACGGACAGTGTTTCGTTGTATCACAACTTCTCAGTGTGCGTAGACACGCAACATTCTTCATGCGGGGATTGAAACCCGGCTGACTTTACGTCAATCGGATATCTTACCCCAGAGCTATTGTCATTTTCAGCATAAGCGAAGGAGTTTTTTTTACGAATACGTTTTTATATATACGCTATTTGCTACCGGAGTACACAATTCATGAGAAGAGCTTCGTATGAGTGGGTGGTGGTGCCATCTCCACATTAAATGAGAAGCGTCTGAAAGTAGTATACCATTTCTCATACCAAGCTAGAAATATATTAACAACTGTAGGTGACGTCAGAATACGTATAATAAAAGGTATGGACTGCTGTCGATAGGTTGTCAATCATAAAAAAAAATCTAGTATCTCTGATAAAATAAAACGGGAATACTTCCAAGCTGTTGTCGTGTCAGTACTTATGTAGAGCTGCACGACTCTGACTTTAACAAAGCGATTACAGCGAGAACTAGACGAGGTTGCTGCGTGCTGATTTCTAGAAGCAGCATCCAAGAAATCAGCGGCAGTACAGTCACTAACAAGTGAAATAAACAAGACATACTGGACTCCCACAGAGAAGAAGGGACGAACTCATAAATGAGGTCTTCTATAGACACACCGGTTCATTGGTCTAGTGGGTAGAGCGTTCGCTAAAGGTTCGGCAGACCTGGGTTCAGTCCCAGGTCACGTCATACCAAAGACTTTAAAAATGGTACTTAATACATCATTGCTTTTCACTCAGCAATATAAGATACGTATCAAGGGTAAAGTGGAGTAATCCAGGGAAAGGAGTAACGCCCTCCCCTACACCTCGGTGTTGTAGCTATTGAAAAGGGAGACTTCAGATCGCCCTCGACTTCGGTCGCCAACTTACAACTACTTACATAGGGATACACCACTGTTGGTTGACCTATAAAAACTTGCACTAATCAACTCGGTGCGGACACTGGCCGTCATCTAAAGGATCTCCCAATATCTATAGACGATAAGAACAGATGGCAAGAGAGAGAGAGAGGGGGAGAGAGAGAGAGAGAGAGAGAGAGAGGGTCAAGGAAATCGGTATACTCAGCAGGAGATGATAAAGATCATATATATTTGTGTGCGTTTCTGTGTGTGTATGTTTGTGACAAAGATAACTGATTGTAGTGCAATGGGGTTAACTTGGTTTTGAGAAAATCTTAGTCGTACTTTTCTTCGTAGTTCTCTTGATTTGGTTACAGTGAAAAATCATATTTTTGTAGTTTGCTTAGAGAACAGGTTGATTATTGAGGAGACCAGTATAGCGAGAAGTCAAACCGTGTTAGGGAGTTCGAATCTGGGTAGAGATAACAGTTTTGAATTAGTGTTACATAGCCATGATATGGCTACGCGAAACGTACATAAAATGTTCATAACATACATACATAGGAATCTCGAAACACGAAAAACACAAACGACTTCTCAGTTCATGTACGAAACTTTTTATAAGGAAACATAAGGAGAGAGATACACATTCTTTCTATTCTGGCTTTTTCATCTGCCCCCCCCCATCTCGTGCGCACCCGTCGCAAGGCCTCCGCGAGCAAGCGAAAGTCAACCGTCTTCTCCCGAGGCAGGACTCAATTCTACTACTGACTTTTTCAAAATCCTCTAAATCCTCCGCGCGCTTCTGGTGAGTGACGTCACCCACATTCTGTAGCCCCTTTTTCCATCTGGGCTATTGTGACATCTCTGAGTGACACGTCCGCTCCGCATGCGTGCGTGAACACCTGCGTTTATGTTGCACCTAAGTAACCCATGCACTGAGCCGAAAGGTTCTCAGCCTAACTAAACCCAAAGGCATGAAACGAAATCCTTCGGCCATTATATTACATTAGTAAGTGTTCAGGAAATGTACTTTAAACTTGATTTGAAAAATAACCGGTTAAGCGTGGGAATAAATTTAGATGTGGATATAATATATTCTGTTTTTTTTATATATATTTGCATAATTTGTTCATATATATATATATATATAATTTTATTCTGTTACTCATATATTCTGTTATATATATATATATATATATACAATTTATATATATATATATATATATATATATATATATATAATTTATTCTGTTATTTGAATGGAAATGACGTGCATATAATATATTCTGTTATGTTACATCACAAGTTAATTGGAGTTTGGACTGTGGAGAGGAAAGATCGACTCTTATTCAAAGAGGCAAAGCACAAATACAGTTTCAATAGCAACCGGGAACTATACTTACGCACTGATTAGATTTGAAAAGATGGATTAACTACTAAATTAACTCTTACTACTTCTTGTCCCGAATCAATGAAACATCCCCTAATCGTAATATTCCTGCTAGAGTCTTTAATTGTAGAGAGTGCATACTTAGTTTTGAAAATTCCATTTAATTACCTCCATACGTACCAGTCATTCATGAAACCAAATAATTTTAGTTTATCTCTTCTGACCATGAAACAGAGTTACAATACAGATGATGCTCCGATATGTCGTGCATTCCTTTACTCCATGAGTGATATGTAAGCCACATAAATAAATAAGCAATGTAGTCTACTTCAGGAGTTTACGCTCAACCAAAATCAATTGTTGTGCGAAAGATGAAGGTTCAGTTGATCACAATGCAATATCCAGATGGTTCAAGAAGTTTCACACAGGTTACAAGAACCTTGATGATCAGGCAAGGTGAGGTGGGCAGAAAACTATGGATTCTTAGGCCATGCTCCAAGCTATAGCGATATACGCTGATGTGTTGTAATCAGAAAATATCTTGCGAGCTAGGTGTCTCATAGTTCGATAAGGTTCGTCCCCTTCATGACATTGGCAAGAAAGCATCTGAAGCTGCCGAACTCTGCTTCATATTAGTCATCATCATCATCATCATGTCGTGCCGCTTGCACGGATATCCCTGACCCTCTCTTGCCACTTCTTCCCATCGTTCATCGCCTCTGGCAGGGCTATAGGGCTACATCCCGTATCCTCACATAGCTGCTGTATGTATGTTCAAGCTGGTCGGCCATATGTGGGGGTCCATATGAGTATATTACTTATGAGTTCGTCTCTGCTTCTCCTGCGTGTCTGGTTCGTCCAACTTGGATAGTTTTCATGATGGGAGGCAGGTGGCTATATAGTTGGTTCTTTGTGGGATGTTGCCGCCAGGACTTGTTCAATATTGCTCGTAACATTCTTGCCGTCTTCACCCAAATAATTTGAATGATTGAGATATTTAATCATAAAGTTAATTGAAGACAAACACGCATTGAGCCAATACAAACGCTTTATTTTTTTTTTAACTATAAATTCCATTAGATTATTGATTTTATTTCAATTGATACACTGTCATTAAATTGTTTTATATTTAATGAACCAGCGTTTTTGTTTTTACCGAAGAAAGAACCAACTAATCCTGTTCAGAGATCATCACGGCTTATCGGTTGAGTAAACACCTGTTTCCCTGGCCTGTAAGAATCACTCAACTTTTTGAATATCAATTTAGACGAACGAGGAGTGGAGACAGTTTTAAATTGTAAACGCTCCACCTTCCTACAACTGTAAAGAGAGTGAGATTTCACGGGAAATTCGAACTGAGTTGTACGTCCATCAGAAATGCAACATGTTTGGAGTAGAGAAGGTCAAGTTTATATATATATATATATATATATAGGGTGCAGAAGCAAAATATGGAATATTTTTTAAAACACTTTTTCGCTTTGATTAGTCCAATTTTAAAAAAAAAAAAAAATTAAAAAAAAAAAAAATGCGATGAATCTTAATTTTTATTAGCTCTAAGCAGTTTTTAAAAATTAAAATTCAGCCCTATTTGAGTGAACAAGAAAAGAAAAGACAAAGAATCTATGATTTGTTTAACGCCGAACCAAGCCAAAGTTCTACCTTATTCAGAGTAAAGAAAAAAATTACAGAAAAAGAGCTTTTTATGGAATGGCGGAGAAGAAGATTGAACAAACATGGAAAAGGAGGTTTCTTAACTGCTCTCGCTATGGTGATTAAGAAGGACTCTACCACGTAAATAAGAAAGCGCTCTAATGAATTGATAGTCAACCAGAAAACTGTTAGGACAGCAATAAAAGAAGATTTTAGCCCAGACCTTAACCCCCTTAATTATGCAATATGGGGCGTTTTAGAAAACAAAATAAATGCAACTTCCCATCCAAATATTAGTTTACTTAAGACTTCAATTGAAGAGGAATGAAATAAAAGGTCTGAAGAATTTATTTTAAAGGCATGCAAATCGTTCTATATTGATACAATAATTGAACAAAATTGTGGCCATATTGAGTAAGTATACTGTTTTGTGTCTATCTTTTTATTTTGTTGTTTTTTTTTAAACTAAAATTTATCTTGTTTTATGATTGAGTCATTTATTATTATACGAGAATATTCCTAATTTGGATCCCGCATCCTATTCATATATATATATATATACTTTTCCTAGTATTAATTGTTACGTCAAGTAAATGACCATATCTACTGTTAATTATTTTATTCATATAACAGTGTATATTATACATGTGTGTGCACGTATATAGAAATTAGCATATACTTAGCTCAGAATTCATTCATAAACATTCAGTTTCCTATTCTGTTTCAATATAGACTGATCATCCATTTCCGGAACAAGTATTTAAAAGCCAGCCCCACTTCAAAAAAAAAAAAATAAATAAATAATTGGAGCTGTCTAGTTTTGTTTTGGTTTACTTTGGCTTAATGGCATATCAAACATTATAGGCTATTTAAAGCCAAATCCTTTTTATGCGTATCGATTAAGTATATGATTTCTAAACATAATTTTGCACATTGCATACTGTTCACCAATGGTCCGGGAGGCCGAGGTTTAATCACAGGTCGAGTCATACCAAAGACTCAAAAAATGGTACTTGATGTTGCCTTGCTTAACACTCAGTATTATAAGGTAAGGATCAAGAGTAAAATGGAGCGATCCATGGAAAAGAGAGGCGCCCTTCCCTACACATTGGTGATGTAGCTATTGAAGGGGGAGCCTTCGGGTTACCCTCGACAAAGGTCAAGGCATTTTAAAACGAGCCTCCGTTAATTTCTTTGCACATAGATGAATGGTCTCATTTATTTCCATCGAATATAAACAATTCTAATTACTATTAATCATTTGTTAGCACAGTTAAATAGTTTCAAGTATTGCTAGGTATCACTAACAATTCAATTAAACTTCATTTGTTTACACACAATTAAATGATTAAAAAGTTCTTTTTCAAGCAATTCACTTTTACATGTCATTTGTTTGCTCTCAGTTTAAATGTCAAAATGCACAGTTTAAATGACAAACAGTTCTATTTGACCCATAGATAGTACTCTATCAGGTGGTAGCACTCCGTGATGGACCTGGGAGCGATGGCAATAAAGGAGTACTTCACATTCTTCAAAGCTCCATCATTACTGGAGCCTCAACATCAGATTGTTTATTGTCATATGTAGGACATTCGTTGGCGGATCTTCCCTCTCTACAGAGAAGCAGTTGGTGTATTCTACAGCCCCAGCCGACTGGGCAATAATATTTTTATTCAGATGTTGAGAGAATATCTATGGGCATTTGATGTGTGGTTCAAATTCAATATCGACTGCAAAAAATAAAATAATATTCAGCAATGTACATGATGAAATCTCATTATATATATATATATATATATATATATATATATATATAGAGAGAGAGAGAGAGAGAGAGAGAAAGAGGGGGAGAGAGAGAGGGGGTGTTAGGTGTCTTCGTGGTGTAATGTTTAAAGCGATGGACTGCGGAAACGTAGTACGCGAGTTCGTACTCTAGTCGCGCTATTACGTTCACTTTCGAGCAAATACCCTTGGAAAAGGTATGAACCCCCTTATCCTCCCAGCTATGGGTTAAATGGTACCACTACTCTTCCTCTAGGAGAATGGCTTTGGCATAAAATAAGCTAAAAAGGGTTGATATGCCATTAAACAAAGAAACCAAACCAAGAGAGAGAGAGAGAGAGAGAGAGAGAGAGAGAGAGAGAGATCCCCAGCCGAGTTGGCCAGGACCTGTTTGGTTATTCATATTTCCGCCCCTAAATTTTCCAGAAATAGATAATCATTATTCATGGAATTTAAATGTAAAATTGAACACCCATTATAGAATAATTTGTTTTTGTTTTTGATTAAAAAAAAAAACAAAAACAATTCATTGAGTTTGACAGTCTAATAAGTTCAAATTACTAATAAAAAAATTTCATGAAATTTTATTCTGGGTAAACTTTAATAGATGCGCGTATAGAATCTCACCTTTTATTCCCTCTCATCCGTTCTTTCCTTCAGTATTTTTTCTTTGTCCTTACTCATTTCTTCTTTTGTATAAAGCTACTCACTTTTCAAAACTATCATCATCATCTCTCTCTCTCTCTCTCTCTCTCTCTCTCTCTCTCTCTCTCTCTCTCTATCCCTCAACCTCTTTTATCACACCCATCATTTCTTGTGTCTTCCTTTTCGGAATCAGCTTAAAAACATCACCAGAGAGTAAATGTTTTTTTTTCCTTCATATTTCAACTAATGTTTTAAATCATTTCTTTCCGCTGGTTGATTTTGTGAATCTACTGAACCTGCGAAAGTTGCATTTCCCCAATTTTTTTTTTACATTTCCCTTTTATTGTTTGTCTATAAATTTTTAGGTTATTTTGACGCTTCATAATTTTTAAAGCCAGGAAAATATCAAAGTTCACCAATCAAAGTTTAAAGTTCTCATAATATGTCAAACAAAAACCAAGTGTCACTGAGTGTGTAGTTGAAAAAAGTGAAAGAGCATTATTTACTTGTTCGTGAGTTCGTGTGTTTAAGCGTTGTATGCGTTTGTGTCTGATAAAGATGTGACTAAATATTACAGTAATATTATTCAGGTAAGATAGTTGATAAAAGATGTAAATGATTCAGAATCTGAACAACAAAATCAATCGTAACAATATTACTTTCTCCTCAGTAGCATAAGACATCTGTTAATTTATATTCATCTATGAAAGGGATTGATATTTCATTGCTTGATCACAAGAAGATGTATATATTATACGTAGGTGTGAACGCATAGACATTCATATTTAAGACTTGCATATATATATATATATATATATATATATATATATATATATATATATGTGTGTGTGTGTGTGTGTGTGTGTGTGTGTGTGTGTGTAAAAAGAAAGAGCTGTAAATAAAACCGAATCTAACTGATAATTCCCCCTTACCCCACATTCAAATACAAATATAATTGATAATGATTAATATAGGTATTCTCATAACCCAAAATATATTCACCCTAATCAAAGGAATATAGGTTTGACTCTGAAATAATTTCCATTTTCGCAAAAAATAATTTATTCCTGAATAATTTAACAATTAATTGATTTCAATCAATAATGTGAATCGCCATTATTTTGAATCACCTCTTCAGGTATCTTGTTGATTCCTCTCAAGAAGAATTCTGCTGATTTTGAGTTTAAGAAGTTTTCCACAAATGTTTTTACGTGATGTACTTAAGAATTGTTTTTTTCATTTAGACCACATTTTGTAGAGAATGAAAAAGATGAAAATCACTCGGGGCAAGGTCTGGAACGTATGGTGGATGAGGTAGAACAGACCAGCCTAAATCCAATATTTTTCATGCATGATTCTAGCTGAATGTAAATTTATGTTATCATTAGAAGCACAATATTCACCTATTGACGAGTGGGGGGCGTTTTTATAAGATTTCCATGCATATATTCCATCTGTTGAGAGTAACAGTCTGTATTGAGTGTCTAATAGTGGTTTAAAAACTCAAAAGGAATAATACTGCGGTGATTCCACCACACATAACTTTTCTTCCGAGGAGATCCATCTTTGGATTAATCTGTGGAGATTCATCCTCCTCAATCCATAGGCTTATGTCATAAAATGCCTATTTTTCCCTACCTGTAATGATATATCTGAGAAAAAGGTCTTTGTTCTGCTTTGAAATTAGACTTGTTGCTATGGATATGCAATCTTCCTTATACTTCTCACTAAGCGTATGGGAAACCCAAACATCCTGCTTACTCCCTTTTCCTACCTTTTTTCAAGTGGCAGCAAATTGTGGCTTTAGATGTACTGAGGTCAAATTCTATTTCTCAAGTACTTGGTACAGATCGTATTCATCTAATTTTCTTAAAACACCTGGATCGTGGTCACTGACATTTCCCCAACGGAAACATTGAAAAACAATTTCAGACTTGGAGGTCAGTAATTACAATTTGACCATAAACACTACAAATGTTCTTAGCTACTTCTGTAGCGTTTTTTTATTCTTAAACTTACACAAGATTACATGTCATATGTATATATTTCAGTTCCTTCATTTTACGGGTGAGAGATATTCATATTTACCAACCCCTTCGCTCGAGCAGGATATGACACAATGTGAATTTTTAAGCGGAGTTTAACAGGTTTGAATTCAGAGTTTTCCTTCTCCTAGACTAGTTGCCTAACCAAGGCTGAAGAACCTAGTCTGCCCTACGATTTACCCATAGCTGGAGGGAGAATAATTGGATTCATACCTTTCCCAAGGGTATTAGTGCTATGTTAAATGCAATCAGTCTCGTCCAGGATTTGAACTCGGGTCACCTTGTCCATTTCCTACGACGATAACCATTACACCACGAACACCTCCCGGGTGAAAGATAATATATTTAATTATAATGCGCAGGATTTCACTACTAAAATAAGAATGAACGATAAAGACACTCTTTAGTCAGGTTATTTCCAGTTGCGTTTAAAACATTGGAGTTTGAAAAGCAAAGTTTAAAAAAAACGGGAATTATTTATGACTCGAACTAATAATTAATAAAATAAAAATAATAAAGTTGAAAACATATCTGAAACAGGGATATACACAATTACATGTCCAGGGCGTGAAAGAGTATATACAGGTAAAACAAGGTGATTGAGGCACGTTTTCGAACGTAAAAAAATCATAAAAAAAGGAGTTCCTTTTTAACGTCTTCTTCGTCCATCTTCGTGAGTATCATATTTATCGCAGCCTCCCACCCGATAGGATTTGACACAAGGTCAAAAGCTCAAAGGCTGATTAAAGTGGGGATAAAGGGGAGGGGAAGGTCGGGAACGAGCCGAGACTCGAACCCTGCTAGTCATTGACCCACTAAGTACAATGTGGGTCTAATGAGTCAAGCAGTATCACGGACCTAAATCTAGATCTAGGCACGATTGCCAGTACATAGCTTGAACTAGACCGTGAGGTCTAGTGCTAAACAAGGGGTACATAGGAGTCATAAAACCATCTTCGCGAGTAAGACCATTACCTCATGTGTAAAAAACATCAAATGATAATTTAAGAAAACAATAGATACACAAGAAAACAAATCGAATCAGCAGCCATCTCTCATTTTCAAACCTTAACAAACAACAGTGTTCTTTAAGGAATAGCCTAAAATGTCAAAATAAAGTTTCACTGTTGATGACATACTTCTTTGATTATTCATCGCCGTGTATAAACAAAATACAATACAGAAATCTACGAAAGGCTCTATTCACATCTTCCCAAAGAAAGGTGACCATGGAACAACTAAAAACTACAGTGGCATAACTTTTACTGAAAAAGCTTGTAAGGTTTATAGTGTCATGCTTTTTTATTCGTCTCCGAAATTAAGTCTAAAAAATTCCGAGGGAAATCTGAACGACTTTCAGAGAAATCGATTCAGAAGATCAGAGATTCTGACTTCCGTCAAATTACCGTTGTACGTGTAAAGAATCTGGAGGAAACACTAGTTTTTGTGTATTTCTTCAAAACATTTGAATCCATACACAGAGGAAACATGGAACAAATACTACTAGCATATAGCCTTTCCAAAGAAACTGGTACATATATAATAAAGCTTTAAAGCTTTGGATGTGCCCGTGGTGTAATTGTTATCGTCGTAGGAAATGAACACGGCGACACGAGTTCAAATCCTGGACGAGACTGATTGCATTTCACATAGCACTAATACCCTTGGGAAAGGTATGAATCCAATTATTCTCCCTCCAGCTATGGGTAAATAGTAGGACAGACTAGGTTCTTCAGCCTTGGTTAGGCAACTAGTCTAGGAGAAGGAAAACTCTGAATTCAAACCTGTTAAACTTCGCTTAAAAATTGACCCTGTGTCATATCCTGCCCAAGCGGAGGGGTTGGTAAATAGGATAAAGCTTTAAAGAAACTCGTAATTAATGTTTATCTCAACCAATTGTGACACCGACTTCTTCGACATTGTTGCTGGAGTCTTGCATTAACACAATAAATGTTTATCATCTGCTTGATAAAGTATTATGAACGTCAATGGATGGAATAAAAGAAATGGTTTCACATTCGAAAAACGACAATAGGCAGACATATCGCAAAAACAATGATATACAGAGACTGCATTGATGATCCAGTGCTAATCGCAAATACATTCACTCAAGCCAAATCCCTGCTGCATAGCCTAGAGCAAGCAGCAGTAGACATTGGCATGCATGCAAACGAAAATAAAACAGATTTCACATGTTTTATAAAAGAAGGAGCTATCTCTATTTTAAGTAGCAAGCTTCTGAAATCAGTTGACTAGTTCACAAACCTTGGCCTCAGCATATCGTCTTGTTGAAAGAAAGGTCAACGTACGCCAAAACGTGGACTGCTATATCCAGATTATCGATCATATGGAAAGCTGGTCTCTCAGATAAAATAAAACGGAATTTCTTTTAGCTTACACAAATTTACATGTATATTCATTTACGTGCGAAGACTGATTGCAGTGCTCGAAAATAATGGTGTTCCTTTTTCCCCAGGGACGCTAAAGAAATCGTTGGAGACATCGAACCCTCACGTCAGTGACCTCATAAGATAGTCAGTTAAAAAAAAGTATATCCGACTGTTAAGAGCTGAACAATTTTCACGGACTTTTAAGTCATCTTCAGATATTTTTTTCTTTATTTAATTCGTCCAAATCGGTGAAAGTCTTTTTTTCATACAAAAGATTAAGGAATTGAGTCAGTATCCTTTTTTTGTTCTTTTATTTTTAATATGGTTTGAACTTAATAAGTTTTGGATGGATGTTAATCCTGAATATCATCATTATCATCATGTCGTGCTGCTAATACAGATTCCTTTGACTCTCTCACGCCATTCATGTCTATTATCTATTACTTCCGGCTGATCATCTAGACTATATCCCGTGTCTGTACGGAGCTGTTGTGGTCGGCCAATACGTGCACGTCCGTTTGAAGGGGTCTATTGGAGAACGTCGCTTATGAGTTCGTCCTTACTTCTCAAGCAATGTCCTGCATGTCTTGTTCGTTTTATTTAGACGATTTTAGTGATGGGAGGTGACACAAAATAGCAGCTGTACGACTGCCTTCTTCTTATCACTTAAAAAACTTGAACTTTAACAAGTATAAAACCTTAACAACCAGGTTTTATACATAATTTCATCAACTGAAAATATTATTGTTTTGATCTTTGATCAATAACTTGAAAATTTTGATTTCAATTCATACGTTATTAATAGTGTCTTTTTTTTATTAAATAAAAACCTTCCTTCAATTTATTTTTCGTTATTCCTTAAAGAATTAAAAAAATACAAAGACCACAATTAATCGGATTATTAAATGTTCCGAAATTAATATCATTCCTTAAATGCTGTTTTTATAATGATACTAACAACTATAGATGATAACAAAATAAATAGATAAATAAATACATTTTGAATTCAAGACATATTCAAATTTTTGAGGAACAGTTCCGGGACAGTAGTGAAAAGAATAACGTTGGAGCCCCGACTGGCAATCTGAGAAACACACCAAAAATCTATATTGATGGATAGTATAAAACCAGAAGACAGAGACAACAATAGAAATATTAAAAAAAAAACAATGCTGTTTTCATGTTGCAGGAAATGCTTTACTCGATACAAAATCAGTATTGGAAAAATGTGGGATTTACCTGGGTCCGATTACCGACCACAGGCTAGGGAGACCAACATGCAAAAACGCTCTCTCTATCAGGTAAGTTATAGATAGTGCAACCTTGAAGAAAAAAAATAATAATATCATGTTAGGCGGATAAGAGAGGAAATTTGATTATATACTTGATCAGTAAACTTTAGTTAAAGATATCAGGTGTTCGCTGATAAAAATAAAAGAAAAAAGTGAGTTTGGATCAGCGAGATTTTCCCCGGTGACATTTGCATGGAAATAGTCAGCTGAACAGATGTGATTTACACTCTTACTCCACTCCCACTAACACCATTTCCATTTTCGGAGGATTATTTCAAGAGGATTAGGTTCAAGTCACATTTTTTTCTTGTTGTTCTTATAATTTTTCATACCTGCAGGTGTATTTATTTCTATCATCAAAAAACTTATTTGTAAATATTGCTGCTAGTTACATAAAGGATAATATTTTCGTGAGTGAACAGCAAAATGCTACTGGTAAAATTAGACAATATATATATATATATATATATATATATATATATATATATATAGTGTCTGATTTTACCAGTAGCATTTGTAGCACACAGGTGACAGTTTTAAATGTGCAAAGTATTTCTGCTGCACATAGTATATATATATATATATATATATATATATATATATATATATATATATATGCACATAGTATATATATATATATATATATATATATATATATATATATATATATATATATATACTATGTGCAGCAGAAATACTTTGCACATTTAAAACTGTCACCTGTGTGCTACAAGTCAACTCAGACATGAAGCAATGGTAGCACAATCTGAATAATATATTATTATTATTTTTTCTATTTCAAATGCGAACAGTCATGATAATGGCTTGAATCAGTGTGCACCCTTTGTTTTTTATTGAAATGGTCTGTAAAACTAATGATATGTGCTACGCAGAATGCTTTTCCTTCTCATTTCATGTCATGTCCATGCGATTCTGGATAGATTTCAAACCCAGAGTTGTATCGATTTTCAATCTGGAACAGCATTAATACGAAGTAAGATTTCGGAACGGTCCAAACCATAAATGTTACTTTTCTACTTTAAAAAGAAATGGAACAAATTAGCTATATTGAGCTGCAATTAGCTCTTACCAACGTTCACATACATACATTGGTGTCAGTTTAAAATGTAAGAGGTATTTCTACTGCACCCAATATATATATATTTTTCAAGCATATAATAGGATATTAATAAAAGAGAATAAAAACTGAAGACTCAGAGTTTGATGTTGTCGATCCTCAGGTGGGCGTGTGCTGAACTCTTCTTGCTCCCCTGAAGCTAGATAACGTGAAACTAAGAGTCGAAATGTTTTATCCTGTTTTATTATTTCCTGATTGTATTCTAGAAAACTATTGGGATATTGCTTTGCATTTTTGTTCAGAGAGCTCAGTAAAAATTTTACGGATTAAATCGCTTTAAAGATTTGATTTTAACTATATATATATATTTATATACATAAATTTATATATATATATATATATATATATATATATTTCGTGTATATATATATATATATATATATATATTGCAATTAGAAGAAAACTCAAACCTGGTTATATTGTCATTAAATAGTTCTATTTCGGCGAGGAATATCATTACACTCTTGGTCTCATCAGATGACTCTACACGTTTAATTTGAGGTTGAAAAATAGCAAATATGAATAACAGTCTATACATGTGGATGAAAAAAAGAAGAAAAAAACTATATAAATTTAGATTCCCAGGTGAAAGTAAAGGTGGTTCAAACAATATAGTATTACAAAAAGATTAAGAAACCAGAAAAATGGTGTTCCTGTAAATCAATCTATCCTTATTTGAACACCTGCTAGATTTTTAGTTGCAGGTGGAATTTTATGAATAATGTAAACTTGTAAAGTAAACGAATAATACAAAAGAGAAAGTTCCCCGAAATACTGTACAAGAGTTGGTTAAAAACCTAAAATAATGTTTCCTTTCAGTGTGTTACTTGTAGTTCAATATACACAATTGGGAGAGGAAAGGTGGTATAAAGGGAGTTGGCAATGGTAATCTATCGCGAAAAATGGTCAAGGGTCACGAGTGATAAAATGTTATAGATTAATTCTCTCTGATTACTTGACAAAAAGATCCAGTTATTCCACCATCAGGAGATAAATAGTACAAAAGTAATGTTTACACGTGTACACTTAGAAATTAATTCAGTTTTCTTATACAGCAAATTGTTGGGTTCAGATTATCACTTCACACAGAATTATATATATATATATATATATATATATATATATATATATATATATATATATATATATATATATGCCGTAAATGGTTGTCTACATTTCTGAGACGAAGCTTGATGGTTTTTGTCATTCAGGGTTTTCGGACAATTGTCTTCATTGTTATGGTTATTTCCACAATGTTTCGGCCGTTTGTCGAACTCGGGAACCTTCACGGAACTTCGAACTACGTCCTTTATTGAATCCACCGGGGTCACCTGTTCTGATTCTATTAGCCATAACCGGGTACAAGTGTAAAGTCTTCCCGTATTGTTACCGCCTGTTGTCAGAATTGAACCAGCAACTTCCAGATGATCGTCTCCATAGAAGCTTAGGGAACCAACGCCTATTACCGTTACGTTATGTGTCTTGCTGGAGAATTCAGAGTGAATTTTTGGGACTTTTAAACTTAATGTTCTTACTTGACTAGAATTACTAGCATTGTGTATGATTTTTTTAACTGTGCTCATATTCAGATTTTTTTAATGAGTAAGGCTAGTAGTACATCGGAAGGCGGTAGTACGAGGTGGGATTGAAAAGTCGGATATGGTGGACCATATATAGAAGAAAAAGGGAAACCACTTGCCCTTATGTGACAAAATTGAAATAATTGATAGGGCTGAACATTGGAGGATTAGACGCTTAAAAGAAATCAGTACATATGTTGGGATGCAATGACCTGCTGAGTAGACCAAGTATAGAGTTGAATACAATATGGGAACCGATAATTAAGAAGGCAAGATGAAAAAAAAAGTCTGAATATGAGCAAAGGTAAAAAATCATACATAATGGTAGAAATTCTAGTCAAGTAAGAACATTAGGTTTATGAGTCCCAAAAATTCACTCTGAATTCTCCAAAAGGACACATAGCGTAACGGTTATAGGCGTTGGTTCCCTAAGCTTCTAAGGAGGTTGCAGGTTCTAATCCTAATTACAGGCGACTTAACAATACAGGAAGACTTACGTGGAAATAACGATAAAGACAATTGTCTGAAAAACCTGAATGATAAAAATGCCGTAAATGATTTTATGCATGTTTCCTTAAACATGAAAGGCGTTTAAGTATTATTGATTGATTTTTCCATACTGGTGAATAGGAACCCACAATTATGGCTCAAGACCATAAAAGAAGTGTGCAAACCTTTTGTTTTTGTTATTTCGAGAATTAATGATCAGTCATTGACACACACACACACACACACACACACACACACACACACATACATATATATATATGTATATATATATATATATGTTTGTGTACACCTGTGTGTGAGTATGTGTGTGTGTATCTCTGTGTATGTGTGTATGTGTGTGTGTGTGTGAGACCAAACCGACGACTATGGTCAGCATACCACACAAGACTATTTTTAAGCAGAATACCGCTGCTTTGAAATCCGAGTAATAATTTTCTTAGACCGATTGCCATACCGAGCTTAAAGCGTTCACTCTGTCCTATTATTTATACGTGTCTAGGTGGTGGTGAAAATATGGATTCATGCCTTTCCCAAAGTTATTAGATCAAAGTGAAACGCAAGCAACCTCGAACAGTATTTGAACTCAGATGGCAAGTCCATTTCCGAATGCACTTACGATTACGACGCGCGTCTCCTTCCTTCCTATGTATGCGTATATGTATGCCCGCATGTGTGTTTGTGTGTTTTTATTCTCACAGACCGACACTTTTATCAAGTACAAGATAAGTTTATGGCACACAGGGAGACAAGAAATCGCAATACAACAAAAGTTATTCCAAACTCAAGCTTGATAACTGTTATTTCATGTCTGATCTATCTATCTATCTATCTATCTATATATATATAAATGACTACCACATCTTGACAGATGATAGTCGTCTTTACCACTAAAATTACAACTCAAACATCCAGATAAATAATTAATTTAACAAAATTTACATATGAGGATAATATGGCACGGAATTTGTATGCCGTCGGTTTGGTTTCTTTGTTTAATGGCATATCAACCTGCCTGGGATATTTAAGGCCAACACCATCCTGGTAGAAGAACAGTAGCGATTCTATTTAACCTTTAGCAGGGAGTATAAGAAGGTTCATACCTTTCCACAGGGTATTTGTCCAAAAGTGAACGTAATGGCGTGACTGGAGTTCGAACTCGCTTCCTACGATTTCGGCTCGTTAATCATTACAACACGAGGATAACCCTCGCATGGATTATAGTCACATGGGCTTGTCAGACACTTATGTCAAATAAAGAAAAAGGAGAGAAAAGAAACAAAAAAAAAATAAGAAAATAAGAAAGAAAGAAAGAAAGAAAGAAAGAAAGAAGAAAAGAAAATAAATGAATAAATAAATCTACAAAAAAAACCCCAAAACAATAAAAGAAAATTAAAGAAAATAAAAAGAAAATAAAGAAACAAAAACAATTCCCAGTCACCTCTTTTGATAATGGAATAATAACTTAAATCAAAATCCTAACGTTCCTAAAAGGAGACGTTGAACGAAAAACCATTCAACATTATAGTTTTTTCTCTTGAGGACAAATAACACCTACACGTTTCGTTCTTGTTAATCACCAATAATGCGCAAGTATTGAATATTGTGGACAATTTTTCGTATTGATTTTCACCACCAATATTTTTCCGAGTCAAAAAAGAATACAGATACTGAATGTAAAACAAACTAGGCGTTCTTTGTTCGTTGTATTCAACAATATGTGTAAAAAAAAAAAAAAAAAGAGAAATAACTTCCAAATACACGCAAGCAACACACGCACGCGACTACTCCCCGCCACACGCACACAAACAAAATCTCAGAAAATAATCTTTGTATGTTGTTTGAAACTCGACTGTTACATTCAGTTTAATGTCCTCCCCCGTCTGAAATCTTAACCTTCTGCTAAGTTTTTTGCTTATAAATCAGAAAAAAAAAAAGAAGAATTATCTTCCCAAATACACGCTAGCAACACACGTACACGACTACCCCCCTACACACACAAACAAAATCTCAGAAAATTATCTTGGAAGTGGTTGAAACTCGACTGTTATATTCAGTTTAATGTCCTCCCCGTCCTGAAATCTTGACCTTTTAGTAAGTTTTTTTGCTCAAAAAAACAAAAGTAAATAAATAAAAACAAAACAAAACAGAAAAACAAAAACAAACAGACAACTAAAAAACACTGTATAGAATCAGAAATAGAACGCTACATATTAGAAAACCTGAGTTGCCCTAAAAACATTTCTTTCAAGATTATCTAGATTTGACATGACTCTTCTAAATAAATCTAAACGTCTAGGCGTCATCACTTTATTATATAATTTGCTCCGCGTCATCGTGTAAATTCTAAATTTCGTAATTGTAAAAAAAAAAGAAATTAAAAATATAGTTTCAATACTTCTTGATTACATCTCGGTAATAAACTAAATAACCGTAGTCTAAGACGTCAATGGTTATATTCATTCTTCTATTAAAGAAAGGGGAAAGAATTTGATTACAATTTCAGTGTTGTTTCCATCATTTCAAGAATTTTGATGATTAAACATTGATGTTCAAGGCCAGCGTGAATCTCACAAAATTATAATTCAATTGCAAAATTATCGCTTTGTATTATACATATACATACACACACACACACATATTTATATATGTGTGTATTTGTGCATGTATTTGTGTGTGTATGTGTATGTGTGTGTGTGTGTGCTTAATATTGATATTAATAATATACTTTGCTCGATTTATAAATAAAAAGTGTTCAATATCGGGTAATAGAGAGTTTGTGTAATTCAGGCTCCTGGTGACAAACCGGTTTCTTGCCTATGTGATCATACAGGCCACGTGGTTCCCACATAGTGTGTGTCTCCTTATATACTTTTTGAAGAGCATGATGGGAAATGTAATCTAATTTGAAAGGCATTATGGGAGGGGCTCTAATTCATACAGGATTTTGTACTGTTCTCTTTTTCTATCTATCTATATCTCTCTCTTTATATACATGCAAACGTACCTATATATATATATATATATATATGTGTGTGTGTGTGTGTGTGTGTGTGTGTATAGAGAGAGAGATAGTGAGAGAGAATGAGAAAGAGATAGAGAGAGAGAGGGAGAGACAGAGAGAGAGAGAGAGAGAGTGGGCAAGGCTGCTTGATTCGGTGATTTGTTTATTGTGGCAAAGTTTGATTAGAACCAATGGAACTTATACGTTATACAGATAATAGAAGAATGATACAAAAGTAAAAGATAGCTTCTAAAAAAAAAATGAACCCCCCCCAAAAAAACAAAAAAAAAACAAAAACAAAACAGCAAAAAACAAAAACAAATAAAAACATTTTTGGAATTCAAAGATTTTCCTTCTTCTTAATTGGTTACCCCATTTGTGTCTACAAGTCTACTAATGAGTTCACTATGTGTGAACTTCTTGGTTAAATTTTCACATGGTCGAAAAACTGTCTGTCACAAAGTACCATTAACTAAGTCCTCGTGGTGTAATGGTTAAAGCGATGAACTGCGGAATCGTAGTACGCGAGTTCGTACTCCAGTCGCGCTATTACGTTCACTTTCGGGCAAATACCCTTGGGAAAGGTATGAACCCCCTTATTCTCCCTCCAGCTATGGATAAATAGTAGGACGGACTAGGTTCTTCAGCCTTGGTGAGGCAACTAGTCTAGGAGAAGGAAAACTCTGAATTCAAACCTGTTAAACTCCGCTTAAAAATTGACCTTGTGTCATATCCTGCCCGAGCGGAGGGGTTGGTAAATAGTACCATTAACTAAGTCTGCACTATTCTAACATATATATATATATTGTCATCCACAGACAGACTGTTTCGTTCTATCAGAACACTTCAGTGTCGCTAGACCCGCAGGACGCCCGAAGCCGGGATCGAAACCGGTCCAACTTTACGATAGACTAAGGCTTCAGACCACACGGCTACAGGCGGACTACGTTGGCTTAGGGAATTTTAAGGTATTTATTTTTAGCAAAAGCAGCAGCAACCTTTGTTTTACATTTTTTTATACCCTATCGGCTACCAGAGTGCTCAATTCTTACGAAGAGCTTTGCATTACGCTAGGGGCGGCCGACAATTCCTTCGCCAGAGTGCTCAACCCCATGGGGGAGCGTATATATGAAAACACACACACACACACACACACACACGCATATATATATATATATATATATATATATATATATATATATATATGTGTGTGTGTGTGTGTGTGTGTGTGTGTGTGTTCGTGCGTGGATCTATATTAGAAGAGTGCACACTTAGTCAAATGTACATATATATGATAGAAACATGTGGAAATTTGGATAAATAAAACAATTAAAGCCGGTTTAGAAGGCACGGTATTTCGTTCTCTTATTTCACTTTAATAGTAAATAAAGTCAGTGCACTGAATCAATTAATTCCACTAACCTTCGATAATATGCATCGTGGGGTTGTCTTCGTGGTTTAATGGTGCAATGGTTAACGCGACGTCTTGTAGAATCGTAGTAAGCGAGTTCGAACTCCAGTTGCGTTGTTACGTTCACTTTCGGACAAATAACCTTGGGAAAGGTATGAGCCCCCTTATCCTCCCAGCTATGGGCTAGTACCGCTATTGCTCTTCTAGAAGAATAGCTTTGGCATTAAATAACCTATAAAGATTGATATGCCATTAAACTAAGATACCAAACCAATATGCATTGTGTTACTAAAACCGATGGTTTTGAATTAAACTGTTTCTATCCAAGAGGGATGCTTTAGCAAAAAGTAAGGGTCTTTCACTCCCAGTTTTATATCCAATCATCTTTCGCACAGATCGATGAATTATGTTAATTTTGGTATCATTTATGATATGAATATTTGTGTGTTGCTATGTCTGTTGCTGTGTATGTGTGTGTGCTTGTGTGTCCCATAGATAGTACCTTTCCATGTGCTACCACACAGGGCCAGAGTGGACCTCGGAGCGATGGCAGTGAAGGGGTACTCTGTATTCCCCAAAGGTCCAGCATTACTGGAACCTCATCGTCAGATTGTTTCGTGTCATATCTAAGAAACCTGTAGGGAGGGGGCTTACCCCTCTGCAGAGAATCAGTCTCTGTATTCTACAGGCACAACTGAATGATATGGAAGTAAGAAAAGAATGAAAAAGAAAGGACGTAAAAATATAAAAAGACAAAAAAGGAATAGATAGATAGATAGACAGATAGATAGATAGATAGAGAGAGAAAACAGGCTGAAATGAATACATAGATAATAAACAAACCGAGACAAATAGGTAGATATATAGAAAGATAATGAACAGACAGGCACTCTCCGTCCCTCTCTCTCTCTCTCTTTCTCTCTCTCTCTCTCTCTCGCACACACACACACACACACACACACACACACACACACACACACACACATATATATATATATATATATATATGAGAGTTTTATAGATAAATACATATTGAACAAGTTGAGATTATATATATATATATATATATATATATATATATATATATATAGTTCTATAGATCGATACATAAACTGAAATAACAAAAGAGATAGATAGATAGATTAAAGCATAGAAAGTAAGAAAGGAAGAAAGAAAGAAAGAAAGAAAAAAAGAACAGACTGAGATAGATAGATAGATAGATAGATGCATGCATGCATGCATGCGTATATATATACAAAATGATTGACTAACATATATCAACACCAACTAGATAAGTGAACTAAACGGACTGTGTTTGGTAGATATATAGCTCCACAAAGACATTAAAAGCTCAAAAATAGGCACACCAGACAAATCAAATTTATTTAATATCATTGTAATATCTGGTGATGGGTAATTTTATTCTCTCAATTGGACATCTTAAAAAAAGAAACGAAATCAGAACCTTATGTATTACGGTCATGCACCATGACATTTTCAAGTAACATTCTTTCTAATCCTTTCTGATCACATAGTTACTTCCTTTATACCCAGTCGCGTGTCATAGTATTAGTCCTTATCCAATTATCGGATTATATAGCCAGTGACGTATTTTTCTGACATAGTCATAAATATGGATTATGTTGTCACGAGTAAAATAGATTTTTACCCGAGTCGACTCGAGAACAGTGTTTAAAATATCCGTATCTTTTATCCGATTACCTTATTATCTATTCGATGTGGTTTTAGAAAGAAAGAAGCCAAAGGAAGGAGAAATATGATTCAAACTGAGTAACAAAAGAATAGGATTTAAAAAGAAGGAAAAAAAAGAAAGAAAGAAAGACTGATTGAAAATTAAAATGGAATAAAATCAGACTGCAAGAAAGACGAAAATAAATGGAGTTTGAAAAGAGGATGTGATGAAAGAATGAAAAGAAATAAGATTTGACAAAAAGGAAGATGAAACTGAAGTAGGAGCGATACAGGTATGATAAGAGAAGAACAGAAAAAAAGAAGGAAGGAAAGAAGGAAGGAAGGACGGACGGAAGCAAGGACAGACGGCGAAGGGTGTTTATAAAACAGATAAGGTAAAAACGAAATCTGAAAGTAACAGAGAACGGAAGGAAATCACATGCTTGCATTCACACACACACACACACTAACACGCACGAAGAGCCAGAGCAGAAGATTTTATTGGCCAAAACACAAACTCTTATTACAAAACTAGAAAAAAATAATTCAGATTTATGTCTTAATGTCTGTGCAGGTGAGGCCGATATAAATACGAGTGGTTTGTGACAAATCTAAAATCTCGATGAAGTTTATAACCTTTTGAATTAAACTTATATATATATATATATATATATATATATATATATATATATATATATATATATATATATATATATATATATATATATATATATATATATATATAGTAAAGAAAGGAGGGAAAAGTATGATAGATCGAAATGGTTACAAGGATATACATAACACAAACACGGTGTGTGTGTGTGTGTGTGTGTGTCTTTGGTTTCTTTGTTTAATGGCATATCAACTCTCTTTAGGTTATTTAATGCCAAAGCCATTCTCCTAGAAGAACAGTAGTGGTACTATTTAACCCATAGCTGGGAGGATAAGGGGTTTCATACCTTTCCCAAGGGTATTTGCCCGAAAGTGAACGTAATAGCGCGACTAGAGTACGAAATCGCGTACTACGATTCCGGAGTCCATCGCTTTAAGCATTACACCACGAGGACACCCCCCTCTATGTGTCTGTGTGTCTATGTCTTGCTTTGTTTTTATGGTACATTAACCATTGTAGGTTATTATACTAAATCCATTTTTATACATATAAACAGTTCTATTTCAAACAATTCACTTTAGCATAAGTACACAGTTTCAATTAGAAAAAAACAGTTCTGTTTCAAACAATTTAGTTAGGGGAGTGTCACCTCTCTTCATCGATGAAGTCAGAGTATTCTAAAGCTCCAGCCGCCTGGGTAAATGTGTGTAGGGGTATTTGTGTGAGTGTGCGTAAAGAAAACAACTGGGAAAGAAATGGAGAATAAATCAAAATAAAGTATATAGTACATAGAAAAAGAAAAAAAAATGGTCTCATCGTTTGCTTTTGAGCAATTACCTCACCGTCATCCACAGAAAATACAAGAGTCACATTATTAATTTTCGTTTACCTTATTAAAACTCTTATAAAGTGGCAAAAACTAACAATACAGTAACGACTATTCTACTGTATTAGTTTATCTGAAAGATACACAGAATAACGATGATTGCTTTTGCCAAATAAAAGTTCTAAATTGAATAATATTCAAATTTAAATTCAAGTGAGATATAGGTTACACTGACAGAACAAATAACTTAATTGAAGAAAAATATCCGACTAATTTCAATAACTCTATTTACCCGGAAGTCTTAAAAGAGTGTTGAAAGTTGTGACGTATTAAGTCGTAATACAGAGAATAAACTCGTGGAAAAGGTTAAGCTCTGTTTAAATCAAAAGTGATTCGGATCAAGTTCAGAGTCAATAAAGTTTATATAATCCAGATTGTTTCGGGTTCTGTGTTTAATTACATATTAACTTTCATGGGTTATTAAATGTTGAAGCAATCTTTTTAGACGAACAGGAATGGTGCTATTTAACCCATAAGTAGATGGGGTAAGTGAATTCATATATTTCCCAAAGATATTAATACCGAAGTGAACTCCAGTTTGTATGTATGTATGTACGTTTGTTTGGGTTTCATGGCATATCAACCTTTGTAGGTTATTTAATGTCAAATACATTTTTATACTAATGAACAATTCTATTTTAAACAATTCCGTTTATTATTATTACACAGTTTGTCAAAAACATTTCTATTTCAAGCTATTCAGTTTTAGTCGAACAGTACTAATTCAAACAATTTAGTTTAGTGTAAGTATTTTTTGTCCACACACAGTTAAATATCAAAACAGTTCCACTTCAAATCATTCAATTTAACGTAATTAGAGTTTCAATGTTAAAAATAGTTCTATTTCAAACAATTCAGTTTAGCATAAGTACGCATTTTAACTGTAACTTCACCATCAGATTGTTTAGCGTCATATCTATGACACTCATATGGGAGGTCTTTTCCCCAGCAGAGGTGCAGTCAGTGTATGGACAATCCATTTTGTACTAAATTCAGAAGTGGTAAATTACCAAGTAAGTAAATCTAATTAGTAAATAGGGCCATAAAGACATTTCCATTGGTTTGTTGTGATACTGGCACATTAAAATTTAGTTCAATCACTGAAAGATTGCCGAAATCTGCATCAGAAGATGAGAAATGAGAGAGGAGAGAAAAAGATATTCGAGACAAAAGACCAATAGATGTTGGCTTCTTTCACTCCGAGCGGATTAGCCGTAACATTTCTTTTTATTGAATTATTTTTAATGATCTCTCGTTTTTAATTGATTTATTTATTTTCTAGGGTTGTTTTATGCGGAGAGGATAGAAAATAATTTTGATTGTATGTTCATATTTACAATTAGTAAGTAGTTCTATTTCTTTGTACGTTATATAACATCAAGTTTTTCCATTTGATAAAAAAAATTAACCAATCTATTTGACCCTAATATGAACTACAACAGCCGGATGGAGTGGATTTGGGAATACTGGCAATGAATGGTTACTCCACACTCCCTAAATCTTTAGAAATGTAACCTCATGATCAGAGGGAGTTTAGTATCATATCCTGGTAACCCCGTCTTTTGGTGGGGGATGTCTTACCCAACATCAGGGGATAAAGTTCGCGTATTCTAAGTCCCACGAACAGGGAGAGTCTTGTTTTTTAATTTATGGTGCTCCCGGATGTATATATATATATATATATATATTTGTAAGGCAAAGGAAAAAAACTCTATGAACGGTTTCCATGTTATTATAAATTTCGACAAGTTATTTCCCGCTTTTTTTCTATCTTCGCCCCCTCAGTCTTCTGAAATTGGCACTAACACGAGTTATAATTCTAATTTTTTAGAGCCACCGCAGGCATTGGCCTCCATGTCAATGCCCACAAAACGGAATACATGTGCTTTAATCAAACAGGCGACATTTCCACTCTTGGCGGTAGCTCTCTGAAGCAAGTTAACAAGTTCATATACCAAGAAAGCAGAGTCTCATCAACCGAAAAAGACACTGACACGCCACTAGCAAAGGCATGGACAGCTTTCAGTAGGCTATCGGTCATATGGAAGTCAGACCTGACCGATAAAATGAAACACAGTTTGTTCCAAGCAGCGATCGTGTCGATACTGCTATGTGGATGCATTACACGGACGCTGGCGAAATGGATGGAGAAAAAGCTTGGCGGCAACTACACAAGAATGCTGCGAGCAATTTTGAACAAATCCTGGAGGCAACACCCCACAAAGCAGCAGCTATTCAGCCACTTACCTCCCATCAGGAAAACTATCAAAGTTAGACGAACCAGACATGCAGGACATGGCTGGAGAAGCAGGGATGTTCTCCTATGGACCCCTTCACTTGGCCAAGCAAAAGCAGTGTGACTAGCTCGAACCTACATAAAGCAACTCTGTGAGGATACGGTATGTAGCCCTGAGGACCTGCCAGAAGCGATGAACGATAGGGAGGAGTGGTGAGAGAGGGTGAGGGATATTCGTGATGGCAGCACGACAAGATGATGATGATGATTTCCCCTTTTTATCCGATGGCGTACATGATTTTAGAAAAAGCCATCTGATGAGGTGGAAAATAACTTGTCGATACGAAATATTTTTAAACATATCTATTTTACACATAAAATCTAATAGGTACTACTGGTTCAGAGTGGGCCTGAGAGTAATAATAATGAAGAGGTAATCAATAGTGTACTGATCGCTAGGACTGGAACTTCACCATCAGAAGCAGTTTAGGGCCATACATAGGGCACCTTTTTTTGGTGTATTCTTACCCCTCTGCATAGGGTTGCAGTCAGTGTATTCTAAACCACGTCGATAGGGCAGGTACCGTGATCTGTACGACGAGTTTGCTAAATATTATGCTCCAGTAATTACCTTGATATTTACTGAGCTCAGAACCTCATACATCCATTGCATTGTTAAATCCTAAAATTCCTCCCGCATGATAATCAATGTTATAACTACATTCTGGGTTTTTTTTTGTCAAAGGTTCTGGGTTTTATCTAGTTTTTTATTTGTTTATGAAAGAGATCCAAATATCTCACATATATTTTTTTAACAATTCGAATTATGTTTTATAATATTCTGTCAATTTTATTTTCAAGACCGGCGAACTTTCTCGTTTGGTTTTCTTTATTGAAAAAATAAAATACCACATATAACTTTTTAACAATTTAAGTTATATCTAATAATACTCTATCAACTTTCTTGTCAAGATGTTCCGGGATTTTTCTTTCCTTTTTTATATTAAAAAGATAAAATACATCACAATATTTTTTAACAATTCTCATTATTTTTATTTATATAACGGTTGATTTCTTATCAAAGTTTCAATTTTATCAGCTAATTTGAACATAAAAATCTAAATCTTCTGATGTCCGAATTCATAGCGAGGTAGCTAAAGTACCCGTCAATACTGGGTAAAAAGCGAAGACTTGTAGCGCATATACTGCAATATAAATGTAAAAAATCCCTTCAACCAATTTTTAAAAACAATTTCTACTTAACCAACTTTGGTTTCAAAATAATATTCAGAAAAACTATTTAAAACAGTAATTGTTGTTCGAAAAGATTTTACACTCTCGTCGAGGCTGAGAATAAACTAACTGTATCCATTGGAGAGGGATCATACCCACCTACACAAGGGTGTAAGTGGTATGATACTGTTACGTAAAAAGAATGTGCCGATACCGACGAGTGTGTTCGAACACGGATCTCCAGTCAACGAACACCACTGTTGAAATTGATTGTGGTCCTGAGGGTTCATGAGACTAGAAATAGCAAATATACAAATCATTCAAACAGAAGTTCGGAATGCGATGTAACATTGTGAAATATTGTATATACAGTCATTACTCGACCCAGTATTCGACATGGTACGAGAGTATAGGGATTATGAAGAGTCAGCAAAGATTCCCCATGAACGAAGTATTATTAGAGATACTAAACTTAGAGTGTTAAAAATCTACTTCTAAAGCTCTAGGGTGTGTACAGGTGCCCTTCATTGCCATTACCCCCAGTTCCTATCTGACTCAGAGTAGTATTACCTGTTCCAACGAGTCAAATGAAACTGCTTGAAAACTATCATTATTTGGTAGAATACTTTTTATCTGTTGTCCGGCTTGTCAGTTAAGACCGGCTGACATAGGTGCCGGGGAAGCCTAGCATTCATGTCACGTGGCTAAGACTGACACTCCTTGGGAGTCAGGGCGCTGTCCCTCCAAGCTATTACTTGCTCTGTCAGTGGTTGCTTTATCACCTGGCGCCAGAGGCACTCTTTCTTAAGGGGATGCCGACGGGGCTCAGTTGTAATTAGTGATCTCGGAACTCTTCCCAAAATCTTGATGCAGAGTCTGGAAGACGTAGAAATGAGGGGAGGGGGAGCAGAGACCATCCAGACCTCAAAATTGCCAACATCGGTCAGAATACTGAGATGAGGCCTGTAAATTTGAGGGGACTTGCTGTCGCTCAAACTCACGTGAAAGACCATCCGCTTGCGTTAGTGTGAAAAACCTGCAAGGAGTAACTTGCAGACGACTGAAGAAAATGGAAAGAAAGCGAAAAGAGAGATAAGTACAAAGACCTTGGTAGAAAACAAAAAAACTATGGGACATGAATGTAAGAGTGGTACCTACTCTAACTAGTGCGCTCAGGAAAGTCACCAAACGATTGGAAAATGGACCGGAAGACCGGGAAATTAGAGGACAAGTGGAGACCATCCTGACTACAGCATTGTTAAGCTCGGCCAGAATACTGAGAAAAGTCCTGGGGTCTTGCTATCACTCAAAGTCCAGTGGAAGATTATTAGTTAACGCTGGTGTGAAGAACTCAGAGAAATATAATAATGATAATGATTCTAATAATGAACAAATACATGGACTTTGCTTGTGAACTAAAAAAACTGTGGATTTTGAGAGTGACGGTGATACCTATTGTCGTTGGTGCGCTTCGAACGGTCTCCAAAGGCTTGGAATAAGGTCTGGAAGAATTGGAAATCAGTGGAAGAATCGACATCATCCAGTAATAATGAGATCGACTGGAATACTTAGAAGAATTCTGGAGACCTGAGGAGACTTGCTGTCACCCAGAATCCAGAGAAAGATCACCAGTTTACGCTAGTGTGAAAAACTCCACAGTAGTAGAATAATAATGACAATAATAATAATAATAATCTTAAATGACAGAGTTACAGAGGTTGTTGGATCTTTTACGAACAACCAGTTGTCGGTGTTTTTCAACCGGCAAACGCTATCTGAACATTTGGTTGTTCGACTGGCAGCCAGGAATCTTGTAAGACAATGGAAAAAATCTGAATTAACATACAGTTTGAAACTAGTTTTTCGCAGAAATCTTTTTTCACATATCTAATAATACAATATTAATCAAACGTTCTTTCTTCTTTTACGATATCTCAAAGTTTTTTTCCTTATTTTCTTTTTAGATTCCATATCTACTTAGAATTTCAATATTCTGTCCATTCCAATATTCCCTCCATGATTTAAATCGACGAACCAATTACTTCTATATATCATCATCAAGTCACGCAGGAAGCTGATGAATGTAAGTTTTGCCGGTGGGCCAACCCAAATGTCACTTATGCATTCGTTCTTAGATTTCCAGCTGTGTCCACAATGTCTTATTCGTCTATTTGCAAGATGAGAGGTAAGTAGTTGTACAGCTCCTGTTTTTGAGGCTGTTTCTTTCAGAGTTTGTTCAAAACAGCACACAACATCCTCATGTGGTTCACGTCGAACTTTTTCTTCAAGCGTTTCCTTAGAGTCCAAGTAGTGCAACCTTACTGTAGTGCTGAAATCATAATCATCCTAATTCAAGCTGTTTCTATGCACTCTATGTCCAATATTTTGGATTCGGAAAGATCCTGTTAGATACAAATAATAATATACAAAAGCTCCGTCAAAGGGGATTAGAATACGCAGACAGTATCCCTTTCAGACAAAAGGACCCTTTCTTAGAAAGAAAAAAAAAACTTGGATATAGTACTAAACTGCAGCTGATGTTTCAAATCAAGTTTTAAAAATCTGGACTGTGTTGAGTAGCCGTTTATTGCCATTACTTCCAGGTTCACTGACTTGGATAGGTAGTTTCTATTAGGATCCGATCTAAATATCAAGTTGGTCTTTTTCAAGTATATTCGTTTACAATGTGAATAATTGAGGCTGCATAACCTTTTTAAAAGAAGATTTAGTTGAATCTATGATTGTTTACTAAGGATCTTTGTTAGTTACATAAAAGTGGACCAGGGAGCGATGGCAATGAAGGAGTACTCAGCATTCCCCAAAGCTCCAACATTACTGGAACCTCACCATCATATTGTTTAGTGTCATATCCAGGACACTCGTTGTGAGGAGGGGTGGTCTTATCCCTTTGCAGAGAAGCAGTCGGTATATTCTACAGCCCCAGCCGACTGGGCAATAGTATTTTATTCAGATGTTGAGAGAATATCTGTGACCATTTGATGTGTGGTTCAAATAAAATATAGGCAGCCAAAAATTAAAAGAATATTCAGCAATGTACAAGATGCAATCTCATTATATATATATATATATATATATATATAGAGAGAGAGAGAGGGGGGGGAAATGGAGAGAACGACAGACAGATAGACAGAGAAAGGACTATATGAATCAAGGATCAAATATTTTGCTGAATTGGGCCAAATTTAGACTTACTTACGCCGAATTTTAATAACATTAATTTAAAAAAAATAAAGACCTATTTAATAATTTATTTACTTCTTTTCTGATATCTTTATGTGTCAGGTATTACATTAAGCAGTGTCTAGTGGTAAGAATTCAGTTCTGGAACCATAGATAATGTAAAGAATCTCTTCATTACCATTACTCTTAGGCCCAAACTGACCTGTAGTGGCAGTACCTATTAGGCTTCTCTCTATGGGTAAAAATAAACCGTTTGAAATCATTTTTATTCGATTGTATTACTTGATATTGAAACATTGAAAATTATTTGTATTGAAGTTACAATGGATTACAAAGGAATATGATTCATAGTGCCTTGAAATATGTAATTTTCTTTGAAATATTAGATTGAAATACTTCCAACCATTTTGCTATGTGCAAACAAATAATAATTTAAAAATAGAAATAGGTGCCTAAAACGATGGAATTTTGCATAAGTTATTGCTATATATTTGATTTCATTCAACTGTGTTTAATCAAATTATTTTTGAAAAAAAAAAGTGCAATAAAGATGCAATCAAATATAGTTAGTGCATAAAATTACTCATAAGAAGTTGATATGCCGTTAAATAAATAAACCAAACCAAACCAAGCCAAACCAATAATTTATTTACTCTGCTTATACGTTTCGCACAAGATATTCCTGGAAGAAAACAAAGAAGTTTCTAAGTAAAAACATGAATGAAGCCACAACCAATTGATTAAAAATATGTATCTTTTTTATATGATATCCTTTTTAACACTTAATTCAGTTAGGTGTATTAATAACATGGATTGGATCAAATTCTTGCTGATAATTACGCGTCAGGTAACATATTTAATGATGTTCTATCATCCGCAAGCAGATGTAAAATCAATTCGGTTTATCTCATGTACAGTTAGATCGTCAAAAATGGCCATGAAAATAGTTTTTGTTTAACTTTGTTCCCACATTATCATTCGAAACGAATCAGTTTCGGCATTTATGGAGTGATTTCCCCCAGAGTATTGTTCATGATAATCATCGCCAAATGTTCATACTATATTCAGTTTGAATGCAGTATATAAATGTAGCAAATTTTGAGAACTAAAATATATATATATATATATATATAAAGAGAAAGTTTGTGTGTGTGTGTGAGAGAGAGACACAGAGAGAGAGAGAGAGAGAGAGAGAGAGAGAGAGAGAGAGAGAGATTAATAATGAGTTAATGGGTTGTATCGAAAATGATTTTTTCTACTTAATTATAATTTATTCAAGTATAATTTAAGAATGAATGAATTAATCGATAGTGTACCAGCCATTTACTTGAATCACTTATGGCCATTTATAGGGAAACTAGTAGATTCCTCTTAAGTAGAATTTAGCTGGTTTCGATCTCAGTAAATTTTTACAAACGTTTTCACCTGATCTACTTGAAGAAATCTTTTGTCATTCATAGCATTTTGTTGAAAATGTAAAAGATGGAAATCATTTGGGGCAAGGTTCGGTGAATATAATTTGGATAGTGTAGAACAGACCAACCTAAATCTAATATTTTTCCTACGCAATTCTGGCTGACTGTGACCTTGTCTTATCATGAGAAGCACGTGTTTCTCCGATGGACGAGCGTGGAGCGTTTCCTTAGATTTCCATGTTCACATTGCAGCTGTTGAGAATATGTCTGCATTGAGTGTCTAATAGTGACTTAAAAACTCAAGATGAATAATACAGTAATTATTCAACCGTACATAAATTTTCTTCCTGGAAGCTCCACCTGTGGGTAAAGCAGCGAAGATTCATCCTTGTCAATCCAGTACCTTTTGTCATAAAAGACCCATTTTTCGTTACCTGTAATGATATATCTGAAAGACAGTTTATTGTTCTACCTCGAAAGAAGATTTGTTGCTATGGATATGAGATCTCCCATATTCTTCTCCCTAAGAGTATGAGGAAGCTAAACGTCCTGCTTGCTCACCTTTCTACTTTATTTGTAGAGTGGAGGCAGATTGTGGCTTAGGATGTAATGAGGTCAAATGGTATTTCTCAAGTATTTTGGTGCAGATAGCATTCCACTAATATACTTAAAGGATCTTGAACGTGGTCTGATGTGCGTTCTCTTCGGGGTTTATTTCTCAATGACGTATCGCCAGTCGGAAATTTTGAAAAGTATTTTCGGATTTGGTGGTCACTTATGGCAACTTGACCTAAACACTAGATTTTTTTTTTGCTGCTTCTTTGGCGTTTTTGTTATTCTAAAACTTACACAAGTTTACAGGTCGAATATGAACTTTCACTTCCTCTGTTTTAGGGGTGTGAGCTCATGGATTGAATTATTATATGCATTATTTTACTACTGAAAATAGAAAGATCAATAAAACCATTTGAATTAGGTTATTTTCGATTGTTTTTAAAACATTATAAGCGTGAAATACGTTGTTAAAACTTAATTTTAAAAAAAGAAATGGATTTATGACTCAACTTCATGACTTTTTATGTAAGATTGAACAATGAATTATATATATATATATATATATTGCCACAATGCCAGCATGGATCTTCCTGACCCACTCTTGCCCCCGTCTCTATAGTCAATTGCTCGCGGGAGGTCTTCCAGGCTACATCCTGTATTGGCACAGAGCTGTTGTATATAGGTTAGGGCTAGTCGTTCTGCCTTTGATGTCCATGTGAAGGGGTCCACAAGAGTAAATGGCTTCTAAGTTCGTCCTTACTTCTTCAGCACTGTTCTGCATGTCTAGTTCGTCTAACTTTGCTAGTTTTGGGCTGTACAGCTGCCGTTTTGTGGAGTATTGACTCAAGGACTTGTTCACTATTGCTCGCAGCATTATTTTGTAATTTCCTTCAAGCTTTTTCTCCATACGTTTAGTTTACGTCCAAGTAGTGCATCCATATAGCTGTGACGACACGACTGCGACTCGGAAAAACTCTGTTTTATTATATTGGTCAGGTCTGACTTCCATATAACCGATAGCATATTGACAGATGTCCATGCCTCAGCTAATTGTGTGTTGATGTCCTTCTCAGTTGATGAGACGCTTCTTCCAAGGTAGGTGAACTTGTCCACTAGTTTCAAAGGATCACTTTTTGTATGGAGATGTCGCTTCTTTGATTGATTCACATGTATTTTGTCTTGTCTGCGTTGACATGGAGCCCTATTCCACCTACTGGTCGTTCCTTGTTATGTAGCAGGGATTCGGCTTGGGCGGGTGAATTTGCTAGAAGAGCTATGTCATCGATGTAGTCCGCGTCTGTTATAGTTTGTGTGGGTTATCTCCTGCTTCTTTCTTTTGCCAGCTTGAAACTTTTCTTTCGTTAAATCTATAAAGGTTTTAAGCACGTAGTCTAGACAGATTATAGATAGGTATGGGGCTAATGTGTCTCCTTGTAGCACAGCTGCTGTAATGTCAAAGTAGTCTGTGTCTCCATTCGGTGAGCGGACCTTTACAATCGTGATTTTATATAGCAGCGTTATGGCTGTGACAGTTTCTTTGGGGAGGCTGTAGGCGAGAAATATTTGCTCCATCTTCCCACAGTGTATAGAGTCATTTCCTTGGAGAAGTCAACGAATAATAATGTTGCCTCAAGACTTCTTTGCACGAACATCAAGAATTCGACGGATAATTAAACTATGTGATACCTCGGTAGTTCTTGGCTATTTCAAGGTTACATTTCTTAGGGATAATTAGGATTCATCCTTTTGTCCATCTGTCTTTTGTGTTCTGGTTATATACGGCATTACAGTATCAGAGGAGTACGTCGCCAAATTCCCTTGTCTTCCATAATTCTGGGGGTATTTTCTCAAGCCCTCCTGCTTTCCTATTTTTAATTTTTCTTAGCACTGAGTCGAGTTCTTCCAGGATAAACTGTCCTGGTCTGATGTCTAGTTGATTACTAATAATTTTTGTGGTTGGTTCATGCGTAACTTTCGGAGGTTTTCCGAGTAAATTCTCGAAATGTTGTTTCTACAGGTGTATTCGTTCTTCTTGGTTAGCAGATTTCAGTTTAGCTTTCGTAGTACTCTTCCTTCTGCTTACTTCGTTTACCGACTGCTATACTATCCAAGATTGTCTATCTTCAACCGAGTCTCTTTTCTTATTGATCTGAATTGATATGTATTATGTTTGTTCTTTTAGGTATACGTTCGTTGATTCATTCTGTGCCTTCTTAAGTTTCTGAGCATTGATATTAGTTGCGTTCCTCATTTTGCTTAGAGAAGCCATTTTTACGTCTGCATGCTTTTTTCTAAACACTCATGTGGGTCATGGGACTTTAGGTTTATCTCTTTATTTAGTTGGTATGCATTATGCTGCCGCTTCTAAATGGGCATTAACGAAGTTCTCATATTCGTCAATTGGAGTAGGTGTTTCTGAATTTGTTTCTTAGTGCTAAAATATATTCATTTCTAATATCCCTGCTGTTAAACAGATAGCAGTCGTAGTGTACGGTTGTGTTTGTTCAGGCCACATACCTCTGTAGGCTCAGTCGTATCTTTGGAGTGTCAATTTGAAGATCGGAGGACACACTCTCAGAAGTGGAATATGCCTCACAATTCAATGCACAATTGTTTCATTTCCTTATATATGAGGATGTAGTCTATCTGTGCTTTAGCATTATTTGCGTAGATGTAGGTCCATAGTTTTCCCTTTCTTTACTGAAATTTAATATTAAGTCATATCGATCTATTCTCTCGCGTGAAATCTTTTTGATGTTACTCATTTCTGTTTGACGGGTTGTGTAAGCTGAATTTGTTGTTTACGTTTTTACCGATTTGGGCATTCATGTCTCCACCGATGATTAGAACGTTGTGTTTCGAGAAGCTACGAACAAGGAGGATAGCTCGTTTAGAAGGAGATGAGGTTCTTTTCTTCGCTGACATTGGTAGGGCTGTTGCAGGAGATGATTGTTGGTCTGGGGTTGCCATTAAACGTAGCTACTATCATCCTCGGTTGTATTTTCTCGATGCTATTCATTGATTTTAGGCCCGTTGACCTATAACCATATTTACACCTCCTATCACGGCGTGACAGGTTTTTTTCCACGCAGATGCCGAGACAAATCGTTGCTGGTATCATGGTATTTTATATCTTCGCTTTGAAGGTATCTGTGTTCTTGTATGTATATTATGTCTTTTTTTAATAATCACAAAAGCTGCCAGCTCCGGTAGTTGGCCAATTGTATTTAAAATTCCAACGTTGAATGTCGCTATTTGTATTGTGCTTTTGCATTTTAGTAATTTTTGTTTTAGTTTGAGCACGGTGACTCATGTTTCGTATACTAGGGCCAGGGTTCCAACCTCAGCAGGACGAAGAGCAATGTGGTTTGGACAAGTTGTTTGAGTATGAGTCATGATAATCATTCGATGGCTGTGTTTTATTCTCATCTGAAGAGCCGGCGTAATAGATGAGCAGCAGTAGTTCCTCGATCGAACTTTTTGATCCGGGCCTTTTTTCCCGTGGGATTCATCCGCCCATCACCTGGTTAGACGCGCTGTTGACTCGTCGTTGAGTTCGTCTGCCTTTGCGTCCACCACGCTACTTCCCATGGCTTCTTGAAAAAAATCCTCCCTCACTTGTATAAATTAAGTTTTAACTTAGTAAAAGTCCACTATTACTTTTTTAAATTCATCGGACAGTCATTATTTCTGGTTTATTGCATCCTTAGAGGCATTCTATTTTTACGCTAACCTAAGTTTTCAAACACTGTAATATTTCCAAAAGTATTAGCATCTTTTACATCGTTTGTCATGTTTCACCTGCAACTTGGATTTACAGTAATAGTCTTTTACATTTCATCGTCATCATCAGGTCACGCTATCAGCACAGATATCCGTGACCTCTCTCACCACCCCTCCCTATCGTCCATTGCTTCCCGGAGGTCTTCAGGGCTACATCCCGTATCAGCACAGAGCTACTGTATGTAGGTTCCAGCTGGTCGTCCTGCCTTTGCTCGTCCATGAGAAGGGATTCACATGAGAATGTCTCTTATGATCTTTTACCTACTTCTCCAGTATTTCTGGTTCGTCAAATTTTGATAGTTTTCTTGATGCGAGGTAAGTGGCGGTACATCTGCTGCTTTGTGGGGTGCTGCCTCCAGGACTTCTTCAGTATTGCTCGCAACATTCTTGTGTAATTGCCGTCAAGTATTTTCTCCATACGTTTAGTTAGCGCTCTTGTAGCGCATCCATATAGCAGTATCAACACGACCGCTGCTTGGAACAAACTACGTTTCATTTCATCGGTCAGGTCTGACTTCCATATGACTAATACTCTATCGATAGCTGTCCCTGTCTTTGCTAGTTCTGTGTCGATGTCTATGTTGATGAGATACTGCTTCCTAGGCAGGTGAACTTGTCAACTAGTTTCAGAGAGATACCGTTTAGTGTGGAGATGTCGCCTGTTTGATCAAAGCAAATATATTCCGTCTTGTATGCATTGACATGGAGGCCGATGCCTGCAGTGGCTCGTTTCAAACTATGTAGCAGGGTTTCGGCTTGGGCAGGTGTATTTGCCAGAAGCACTATATCATCGGCTTCGTCGGCGTCGGTAATTGTTTTTGTGCGGTACCTTCTACTTCTTTCTTTTGTTCGCTTGAAACCGTTTTCTTTGATTTTATCGATAGATGTTCTAAGCATGTAGTCTAGACAGATAATAAGGCGGATGTAGACTTTTACATTTAAAACACAGATAATATACAGCAATTATTTTACATATAATAAAATCTTTCTTGCATTTTGAATTGACAATATTGTAAAAAGACAAAATAACTAAACGTTTGTTGACCAGTAGCAAAGGTAAAAATGATTTTGTTTTCTTTGGGACTTCTTACTTTTATGCGAGTCGATTCTACGGTGGTCTTGGGAGTTCTAAATATTTCGTCTTTTATACAGATATACACGTGTTTTCCAGCGTTTTTTTAAAAAATTTTTATTAGTCATTCATTTTATCACCCTTCCTTTTCAAACTCTGTTTCATCACCTAACACGAAATTCCCAATTTATTCTATTCTTACACTTACTTTGGTTTTCAAATATATATAGGAAAAAACTCGGCAAACCATCATTTGGCTATTAAAAATTTATTTCAGGTGGCAAAGAGAAGCCAGCTTCTACAGATAGCCATCTCACAATGGAAAGAAAAGAAGTTTTTTTTTATTTCTTTTTTCAATGGACTCTTACACGTTTGAAAAAGGTGGGTGACAAAAAGAAATGGGCAAGAAGTTCGTGTCAAAAACGGATGTAATGTCAAGGTCTGGTGTTATGTATCCTTATGTATCAAAAAAATTATACACATCTGAAAAAAAACCAAGGAACTCGAATCTTGTCAATAAATTAACCTATTTTATTTATTAAAAAAAAATCTTTATTTATTTATCTATTAAAGAAAACTTGGTGATAAACACTATTACTAATATCAAACTTATCTTGATTAGTTAAAACAAAAAATTGTAACAGGTTTATTTGATTTCCATCTAAGATCAGAATTTAGTATTTATCTAAATTCTTGGTATTTATATAAATATTTAAAAAAATCTATCCATTGTGTGTTATCTTTCTCAGGAAACTGGTTTTTCTTTGCAGGGTGAAATAAATTTACAAAAGCCAAATGACGCTTTGTTAAGTTTTTTTTTCAATTGAATAGAAATTTGCTCAGTGAGAAATTTAAATATAAATTACAATACATTGAGCATTCCTGGAATCTTATAAGAATCCTTTTATGTATTCTCAAATCGTAATTTACTTAGCTTTTTGCTCATGTAGCACAAGGCCGAATGAATGGGGCACCCAATGAGACTCAAACTCACCTGTGAAGGTTTGCTAGTTTAGCATGTTAACCATTACACTATCTGATGTGCACATGTATTCTTCAATAGAATCATTTCTAACCCATCTTATTTGTATATATACACACACACACACATATATATATATATATATATATATATATATGTATGTGTGTGTGTGTGTGTGTGTGTGTGTGTATTCGGGCAGCATTTCTTTATTAATGATTATGTCATTGAACAATATTGACATCTCCCATAACTGATTGTTAACCTAGTATTTTCTGCCCGATCTTGGGCCCTCTTCAGGAGTGTGTATATTGCAAAAGCGATGTGACTTTGTAGGCGTTTATTATTTATACTGGTGTGTTGTAGCGTTTTATTCATTTCTAGAAGTAGCAGCAGTAGCTTAATACATTTACATACATTAGTACTGGATTCGAAATTGATTCTATTGAGTTTGGTTTGTTTGATTTTGATACGGAGCACCTCGAAAATTTGTTATTTCTATTTGTTATTTTGTTGTTCTAATATTACATTGTCGGAAAGAATTTTCCCAAACTCAGTTTTTAGGCAAGGAATTTAAAAAATATTCTGCTATTGAAATGGTATTATTTGTTTCAGTTTTTATCAACAAGAGTCAGTTTGTCATGGCCTGTGAGGAAAGCAGCATCATCATGCAATCCAATCGTCAAGAAATTTATAAATTGCTTGTTGTACTGTTTAGTATTCACAGCATTCATGGTGGAATCATTGATACAAACATTTCAGAGGGTGTAGGTGTTAATCTGAGAGTACATCATATTCATATTTATGAAAATAAATGCGGATGTCAATTGTAATAACGAGGGGAGGTCACTCGTGATAATGATGTTATATGTCTGTTCATCTTCACACAAGGCCTCTTGACCCGGTCGGCTGGGGTTGCAGAATACACCGGCTTCATCTCTGCAGAGAAGTAAGACTTCCCTAACGAGTGTCCTCTATATGAGTCTAAACAATTTGATGGTGATTTTGCATTTTACCGAACGTTGTCTGTTCGGTGTAATGCCTTGCCCAAAGAAAGTCCCAAAAGAAATTTACAAAAAGAAAAGATAGAAGCAGATAAGAGACGAAGACGTTTCTTTTATACTTTCCTTTATTTACAGGGTTCAACAACCATTCCGTGGATGAGGGTTTTTTCCTGAATACATTGAAATGGCTGAATCCCCCTGTTAAGGTGTCAAAAATACATTAATTTGTTTCATGTATGTAGGTGTCCGCATTTGGTATTTCTTGGCTTCCATAAGGGTTAGTTTTCTTTTGGAAGTTTGTCAAAGTCCGGTAAGAGTTAGTTTATAGTTCTGTAGTGGGTCTTGTATATTTCAGCATAGTGCTGACCGATAGAGAGCTGCTACTAGGCGAAAGGGATCAACCGACGCTACGTCCAAAGACGTAAGCGTGGTGCCCAAAACACCAGCACGATGTTATCAATCCGCTGGTCACTGCCTGAAAGAGAACCAATACTTTGCTCCCTTTGTCAAGAGGAAAATGCCTTTTTTCTTTTTACGCATGCGTCATCCCCTTTTCCTGTTATGGATCTCTGGCAGTTTTCTGCAAATTTAATAGTTTTCTTTTTATTTATTTATTTTTTAAAATTTAATTTTAATTTTTTTATTTGTTTATTCGTTCCCTACAGATGTCACTTAATTATGTACATTGGAATTGCACCGATGACGACCAATTTACAAAATCACAAGAAAAGGTTTATAACCTTACGTACATGGGTCATATCAAGATATTTGTAAAAACATGAAGAACTGGAAATCCTGATACAAACAATAAGAATTTACAACCAGGATATTGGAATGGGAGGTGGCATTGAAAAATGTGCCATATTCATGATGGAAAATTGGAAAAAAACAGACAATTGAAAAAATAGAACAGCCAAATTAGTCCCGCATTCGAACTCATGGAACAAAGGAAATTACAAGTACGTGGGAATATTTCAAGAGATCACTCTCAAACAAATAGAAATGAAAGAAAGAATAAGAGAAGAGTACATCAAGGAAACAAAAAATATTTTCAAAACTATAATCTGCATTAGAAGTTTCTTCAAAGAAATGAACTGTGTAGTTCCCTTTGTAACATTCTCGGGAGCATTCTTAAAATGGACAAGGGAGGAGATCAGAAAATTGAACTTAAGAACAAGAAGATAATGCGCAAGATCTTACACTCCAGGGATAATATTGGCAGGTTATGTGTCTGAAAGAAAGGAGGAAGAGGACTCGACAGCATTGAGAATAACGTAGATGCATCAATACAAGGACTAAAAATACATTAAAAAGAACAAAGAAAGCCAGTAACAGCAATGGCAAGATATAAACCAAATTTTAAAAAAAACGAAATCTAGAAAATAGAAATCGAAAAAAACAACTCTATGGGTTTTCAAGTGACAAACGGGTGAGGTAGCATACGAAAAGTCATAGATATAGCTAAGAAAAGGAAACCTCAAAAGAGAATCTCTATTAATTGCAACATAGGAACAAATTATAGCGAAAATTGTTAATACCCAATGGAATAGAAAATGTTAGTGGTCTCATGACATTAAAAATGGTTAATCACATATTAGGCGAAAGGAGATCACTAACACAAAAGGAGTGCAATGCTAAGCAAGAGTGGGTAGCAAATGCGATCCATTGGGAATTGTGCCAGAGATTAAAATTTGACCATACTACCAAATGGTTTATGCGAAAAAAAATTCATCCTTAAGAATAAAACGCAGAAAATTCTCTAAGATGTTCAGATTGAAACGGATCTCTTAATTCCGGCCAGAAAACCAGAGCTAGTGCTAATAAAGAAAAAAAAGAAATTACCATCGCGTGGATTTCGCCGTTCCCGCGAACCGTAGAGAAAAATTAATTTGAAGCGAAAAGATAGACAAATTCTTGACTTTGTCAGAGAACTAAAAAGAAAAGTGGAACATGAGGGTGACTGTGATATCAACAGTATTTGGTGCACTCGGAATGGTCCCCAAATGCTTTGAAAAGAGACATAAAGAATTGGAAATCAGCTGAAGAATTGGGACCATCAAGACTACAGTATTTTTAAGATGAGCTAGAATACTCAGAAGAATTCAGGAGACCTGAGGGGACTTGCTGTCACTCATACACTAGTGCAAAACACTCACAACAGGTGAAACAAAAACAAAAAATGATCATTAAAACAAAACTCTGAGTTTCTCGCAACTGATCAACTGGAGGTTCCAGACGGTCAATTTTATTAGTAAAACATTATTTTCATACCGAGTCAGATAGGGCTGAAGAATGCACCGACTATTCTTTGCAGAAGAGTAAAACTTTCCCAACGAGTGTCCTGGCTATGGCGCTAAATAATCTGATGGTGAGATTCCAGTAACGCAAGAGCTTTGGGGAATAGGGAACACCCCTTCATTGCCATCGATCCTTGGTCCACTCTGGCTAGAGTGGTGACACCTGATAGGGTCCTATCTATGGGTCAAATAGAACTAAACTATGTACTGAATTGCTTGAAATAGAACTGCTCTGACACTTAAACTGCATATCTATGCTGAACTTAATTGTTTGGAATAGGGCTGTTTTTTAAAACGAAACTCTACTTATGCCTAAGTGAATTGTTTGAAATAGAACAGTTTTGACATTTAACTGAATGTAAACAAAAACTATACTTATACTAAACTGAATTATTTTAAATAGAACTGTTTGACTAAAGGGGATAGTTTGAAAGAAAACGTTTTTGACAATTAAACTGTGTACTTATGCTAAACTGTTTGAAATAGAAGGGTTTATTTGAATGAAAATGGATTTGACCTTAAATAACCTACAAAGGTTGATATGCCATAAAACGCAAACAAATAAAAAAGATGATTATTTTCAACTCTATTACATTCTAACACCGCCTAAGTCATATATTTTTTTCATCATGATATATTCCGCCAATACTATTTCTGTAAATATAATTGTTCATGCATGCAATCATGGAACTCAATTATCACAAATTCTGTATATATTCAGCAAAGAAACCAGTGCAATATTAACCAGGAGAATATGGACGGTCCATTGACGTTTTTCGGGTACTGAGGCGAAGCCAGTTGGAGAAATTGAAAAAGGCATATGCCTTTCTTTTACTGATATGCAGAAATTCGGCTTAACATTTACTTGAAGTGTTTTTCAGTCGTCGTTTCAAAAACATCAAAGTTTGGGCAATAACATGGGGTTATAAGGGCGGAGGGAACGTCGGTCATTTTGAATGTTTTGATCTAACGCCAAGGTCGCTTGTGAGATTGGAAATTTCTACCTTTGGATTCGTTCCAATCTACCTAAGATGCTGAATGTGCCGGGTGCTTCTTCTGTTTATCTTCAGATTCGACACAAACGAAACGAGTTTCAATCGCACTTGAAGAAAAGTCAGAGGCTTGGCGAAAGATATCGTTAATAAATAATAAACGAGATTCTGCAATTCATGTTTTCACAAGTTAGAAATTTCGGGAAATAAATGACATAAAAACGACTTTGCGCGCATTATTAACGACTTACTCTCATATACCAAAATCTGCGTGTTTTTATGCGTATGTATATGCTCGTCTTTTATGGGTATATCTATATATATTGTTTTCTCTCAGTGTACTGATGTACATACTCCCATAAGGAGGCAACTCCACACTAAAAAGTAGCTCTCTAAAACTAGAGAACAAGTTCATTCATCTCGAAACAGCTTCTCATCAACTGAAAATGACATTAATATGCGACAAGCGAAGGCATGGACTGCTATCGTCTTGTTATTGGTCATATAGAAGTCCAATTTATCTGATAAAATAGAAAGCAATTTTTTCCAAGCCGCGATCGTGTCAATTCTAGTATATGGATGCACCATATGGACGCCGACTAAAGGTATAGAGAAAAGCAAGACGGGAATTGTATAAGAGTGCTACGAGCTATATTACACAAATCCTGGAAGTAACATTCCACAATAAAGCAGCTGTATGGCCACCGACCTCCCATCTCTAAAACTATTCAAATAAAACGGATAAGACATGCGGGACACTGTTGGAGAATGTAGAACGAACTTATAAGTGACGTTCTCCTATGGACCCCTTTAAACGGACGTGCAAATGTTGGACGACCAACAAGAACTTATCTGTGACAGCTCTGTACGGACACAGGATGTAGTCTAGGGAACTAACCGGAAGCGATGGATGATAGAGGAATGGCGAGATAGAGTCAGGGAAATCTGTGCAAGCATCCCGACATGTTGATGATGATGACATCAGAGGAATCATGCGTTGCGTAAAATGTAACAGTGTATAGTTTTCTCGCAGTACACAGATGCACACACACTCTCATATATATATATATATATATATATATATATATATATATATATATATAATGGTGACATGTCAACTCAATAATGTACTCTTCCTTCTTCATAAATACTAACCCTATTTACTCTCGGGGAGATTTTATCCCTGTAGTCGAACCTGAGAGTTTCAAACGGACACTTCTCCCTGCTGTACTAACACTTTGATTTTCTATATATGTTCTGTTTATAAGATATACTTGTTCCACCAACTTTCTCTTTTTCCGTGTCTTCTTTCCGGTCACTAACCAACCACAGCAATATATATCGGAGAAATAATGCGTAGTGTAACGGATAAGAAATGGATTCGACGACCGGGGCTTAAATCTTGGAGGAGGTTGCTTGCTTTTACTTCAAATTCACCGGTTCTCCAACTGCAACGGGTAAATAGTGGGGTAGACTGTGTTCTTTAACCTTTTATAAGTTATAAGAAAGTAAGTTAGCCCACCGACGGCACGGGAGACCTGAAGACTCTCTTTTAAATAGCTACTATATATATGTTTAGGGGAGGGCGCTACCTCGATTGCCCCACTTTATTTTTGATCCCTACCTTATAATACTAAGTGTTAAGCAAGGAGGTATCAAGTACCATTCTGAGTCATTGGTATAACTCGACCTAGGGTTGAACCCTGTTCTCCCGGGCTAGTGGCGAAAACTCTTACCATTATGCCAATGGGCCAGTAATATATGTACCATAAGATCGGCTTAATTTCTTTGGTAACAACATTTTATATATCACGGGTTCAATTCCCAGTCGAGTCACTAAATGTTCAAAAAATGGTACTTGATGGTTGTCTTGCTTAACACTCAGCCTTATAAGAGGTTGATCAAAGGTAAGTGGAATAATCAAGGGAAAGGAGTAGCACCCTCCTCTATACCTCCCAGTGGTAGCTAATGAAAAGGGAGCCATAGGGACGCTCTTGACTTGGGTCACCAACTTTACTTTTATATATATATATATATATATATATATGAGTCTGTTTTTAAGTTGTAAATGATACTCAAAAGCATTTTATAGTTATCGCTGATATTTAGTAAATATAGATTATAAAAATAACGTTTACAGAGAAAGTAGAGCCCTACAAATAATCATTTGGTCAAAAATATGTCTGAAAATGACTTTATTCTATATGTTAGCGTGTTTTGCTTCAGTAAAAATCTTGATATGACATGCTATTTCCGCTGACTTAACACACACACACGCACATCTATCTATCTATCTATCTATCTAATGAGAATTTTTAATGATAAAAAGACAGATATTCAAAGAATCCCGTTCTCAGCGATTGTGAACCCAACAAAACATCCTTCATTTTTCAAGTGAATCGGAAATTGCTTTGAGTACATATATTTATATATATATAGAGAGAGATACAAATCCTTCTTTAGTGTCTCATAGTAATGCAACAATGACTATTGCTGTTCTGTATCTATAGTAGTTGATCTACACCCTGGCAGATCAAACCAAGCCACGGAGGTAACGACCTATTAATCCTATATTATAACACAAGTACGTTGCCTTATTTGTTGGAGGTTGTAGCTTGCTAAAGGTAATAAAGACCTGCTGGCTTAGACTTCTGGGTGACGTCAGAAACGGATAAAAGTACGAAAAAGCAATATATATATATATATATATATATATATATATATATATATGAAGTGAAAGAAAGAGATAAACTTAATGATATGAAGGTGTCATTTACGTACACGTTAATATTTTGCCGAAATATTTGTCATGTCTTAACATTGTATTAACTATTTTAGAGACAACAATATACAGCTGTTTAAAGTCATGCATCATGCGCTAGTGACATTTGAGCAGCCATTCATTCCTCCTGTCAGCGATGTCAATATATATATTCAAATAGATTTTATATGCTATCTTGGCTGCCTCGACTGTCCACTACAATTGTTTTCTGACTTAAAGATATCGAAAAAGACATGAAAAAATCTTTGGATTTTATTTTCAAACACTCTGTGTATCAGTGTGTACCCTTACAAAGTGTGAATATATCCCTCTACTTGCCAAATTTTCAAGCTTCTTATATATATTGTTAGAACTCAAACGATATTTGGCTAATAATTATCATTATGTGGATTTTCTTCAATTTTATATTTACCATGGTGGGCGTCTAAGAATAACCACCGTCGATTGCTGAGTACAGAATAGATACAATGAGTTTATGACAACCGTTAAAAATAATAATTGTGAACCAGGCCAGTAACGTTACATGGGGAAAAAACCCAGCAAACCAAGTATTCTTGTGCATAACATAAACACGAGGAGATTGAATAGGTATTTAGAACGAAGGGTGCCAATAAGAAGAATAGAAACGGCAGATGGAAGCATTTGGCTATGGAATTGCAAAAAAAAAAAAAAAAAAAATCTTGAAAGTCAATGATTAAATAAAGCCTAATACTCTAAGATATGACCATAAAATAACATCTTCACATTGCACTGCGAGGTTGAATAAGTGGCAATGGGCAAATAAACAATGTGACTGCATGTCGTGTGCTGGCTCTCTCTACGCAAGAAAAAAAAAATGAAAGTCTCATCTTTGTCTCTGTGAGATGGAAAACACTTATAATTGTACCTGCCTTCGACTACGACATAGTATATCGATTGGGTGTTTTTGAGCTAAAAAAATAGATACATAAATACTCTTCAGTATTTTGACGTGTATGAATTGCCACTGTATGTCCAAAAATTTATCCACATCTCAGAATTATTCCTTAATTCTAAAAGTAAATTCTAGATCAATTTCGAGGATGTCAAATGAAGTAGTAATTACAGTGGAATGTTGATATGGTAAAATCTCGATTAAAGGAATATTATTCAAGATGTATATTCGATAAAATATTCTATAGTAAAATAAAACAAGATATTTTGTAAATGTTCCAACCAGATTTCAACAAACATGATCTTTGGAAGCAATATATTTTAAAATTTTACTGGAAAACCTTTTAGAAAAAATTCTTATTCACTTTGCAACTTATATATATATATTTATATACGAGGTGCATACGATAAGTTTCCAGACTTTTTTCTTATGGCCATTTTTATTGATAGTACACATGAAACTCTAGTCCCCTTCGAAGTAATCTCTTCCGGCTGCAATGTACTTGTTATACTGTTCCAACACCTTCTGGAAGGCCCCATGGAAGCCCTCTTGTGTGAGCGTGCCAATGACCTTCGTCACAGCCTCTTTCATCTCCTCAATTGTCTTATAATGACAGCCTCTGATCTTAGGGAATAACCAAAAGTCACAGGGAGCAAAGTCTGAACTATTAGGAGGCTGAAGAACTGTCTTGATGCCCATCTTGGTCAAATAGTCTGTGACAAGGATGCAGTTATGGACTGGTGTATTGTCCTGGTGGAAATGCCACTGACCCGATTTAAAGAGTGCTGGCCTCTTCCCTTTGGAATCTCTACCTGAACTCCCTTAAAACCTCAACATAGTAACCCTAATCCTTTGGCCAATCAACTCTGGTGTATTGACTTCCTTACTCCTCCCACACCTCTCATCATCCCTCACAGAGTCCCTGCCTTCCTTGAATCTCTTATGCCACTCAAAAAATGTTTCTCAATTCATGCAAGATGCTCCAAAAGTAGTCTGAAGCATTCCATACGTTTCTGTGGCATTTTTTCCAAGTTTAAAACAGAATTTTATTGCATATGTTCTTCTAAAGTGTCAGATTGCATTTTTGAAATTCACCAGCTGTGACAATCAGGCTTTAGTAGGGTGTATTCCAATTGCTGCTGTAGCTGTTCCTTTTAGTCTGAAATCATAAAAATTGGTCAGTCATCTCATAAGCTGTATAACAATAACATACTCAATTTTCAAGAGTCTTTGACAATTCTAAATGCTTATACGAAAAAAGTTTGAAAAGTTGTCGTATGCTCCTTGTATATATATATATATATATATATGTTTTTTAGGGAGGTGATAAAGCCTACCATAAGGACAATGAGACATAGGAGATTGTAATGAGCTGTGTACTGCAAAAAATAAAAAAAATTATATACAAAAACTGCTGCCAAAGAAGCAGTCTTGCTTCCAGTAAAGTCTTCATCAGATGATGAACCTGGGTTCAGGCATGGTTTCAGGGCCAAAGCATCATTACCACTAACCCAGGGTGCCCCAGCAGTATCTCACAATACTACCAGACTTTATTGGATGGTGTTTAATCAGTACGAATGCCATATCCGTTCAGATGCAGTTACAGTCTTGTTTTGGATCATTTTTATATATTCCCTCTTCTTTGCTGGTGTAAGTCCGATTTTGGTAAAAAAAATGTAGAGGCTACATTCGAAATAAAACCTCGACATGCAATCTCAAGAGGAAATATATCTGTTGATCAGTCATTCTTTGTACACTGTTTACATAGGTTTTCGTACTTTTCCAATTTCCGCTGATGCGCCCAGTCGATGTTAGTCTCGAAAAGGATCGTTAATTCTGCCATGATAACTTTTTTTGAATTAACTGACCAAATGACGAGATCTGGACGCTGCCGAGTTGATGTTATTTCCGTTGGAAAAGCGAGTTGTCAGTCTACGTCAGCAATAACGCGCCAGTCCATGCAACTATCAAGCAATGTTGGTTTGTGCCTATTATTTCTATGTGGAGTTTTCGAAACGTTTCCTTCTTTAACAAATTGTATATTTGTCTTTATAGATGGAATTTCATTTGCAGTTTCACAACACATTTTTGCAATTTCAGCAATAATCCCTAAAATTTCATTATGTCTCCACGTGTAGCATCTTAGGGAATACTGACATCCAGTTAGGACGTGTTTGAGGTTAGCAATCTTCCCATATGCTTTGCAAAGGTTAGATGTACTTAACCTCCAGAGTTTTAAATTTACTGGTGTAGGTAATATGTCGTAAACTGCCTTAATGAGGAAACCTAATTGTTTAGGCTCCATTTGCTTGATGTCGCTCCATGTGATAGTCCTGTCCTTAGTGTTTTCCCACCTAGTCCATGCACCTTGTTTGGGTTGCGCCACAGCTATGGCAAGACGTTTGCTTTCCTCAAAATCATGAATCTCTTTCGAAATCATTCTTCGTTTATTCTTTGTGGTCTCTTTCGACCACCACTTTTGTGGGTGAAGACCAAGTCTGGCTCTCCCAGTTGCCACAGAGCCGATTACTTCTTTCATTTTGAGGGAAGATTCTGCCGTCTCCACTGCATCTTTCGCGTTCCATTTTCGACTTCTTATTATGGCAGGTTTTGCACTGTTCACCAGTGGGTCCACAGAGTCACGCAACATTTGGAGCAGTCATGCTTTACCTAATCTAAATTCCTCAACAAGTGACTTTGTTGGTAGCTTCAACTTCGTTGATGAATTGTATAAAGCTACGTTTGTTAAGGATATAGGAACTCCCAACCTTCTTTAGGAACTTACTGATTAAACTCTCCATTTTTTCAATTCTCGAAAGCGATACCTCATATATCTGCATGGGATTAAACCAAAATAAACACACCACAGTTTATCTTTTGCAATGAGGTCACATTTATCAATGGAGAGTAATCCATCTTTTAATTGTTTTAAAAGATCTTGCCACCTGTGACGATCAGTAAGTGAAAGGGAATAGCAGCGACCGAGGCTTTTTACGCTTTTTTCGCGTATTGTGGGGATTACATTATTATTGATGGCAAATTTGATTTCTGGGCATTTTACTTTGATTATGGATAGACTAAGACTTTTATAAGGTTTTACTTTCATTACTGCCCACTTGAAAAGCTCCTGTAGGCGATCCAGCAGTTTTTCCATGGGTGATTTCGACTCTGAAATCACCGTCGCGTCATCCATAAAAGCCTTCATAGATGGGACAGTTTTCTTACAAGTGGTATCTTTAGTACCGCGTAGTAACATCTCCATTACCAAAACGAAAATTAATGGAGAGATAACACAGCCCATCATTATGTCAATATTTAATTTCTGCCAATTTGTGGAATATTTAGCATTAGAAAATCTCATATATGTACATTTATAGTATCCTGATATAAGTTTTCTAATATCTTCTGGGATCCAAAAGAAGTCCAATGCTTTCTCAATAAGCAGGTGTCTTACTGAGCCATATGCACTCTCAAGGTCTAACCAAATGACATGAAGTTCGGTTGATTTATTATCTCGGGTCGCTTTTATTCGGTCCCACAACATGGATGCACGTTCGATACCATGTTAATCATTCCCGTGTTTGTAGAGGATAATAATTAAATTTTTTTGGTTACTGAAGTCGCTAATTTAGACATCGTTATAAGTGAGTCTGAACTTAAGTCTCACGATCTCGTTCGCTTTCGGACCAATAGAAGAGGGGTGAAGAGTTATCTCCTCATTTAGCCCACTTCTGTTTTTTATTTTATTGCCTGTTAGAAGTATAGTAAATCAATTTTTTTAAAAAATATTTTTGTTTTTTAAAAATTCTAATAACTTTTCAACTTAAAACTACATATTTAATACTAAATTAGAAAATTAACTTTATTCAGTAACTTTACGTAATGATACAGTAATAATTATATTAAATTAATTTCAAGATTTAATTAAATTAAACTTTTTTTAAAATCAAATTTATTTTTGAGCCTATTAAATCAGTTACACTTTTAATGATTAGTACGTATATATGATATGGTTTTCTTCACATTTTTTATCTTTTATTTTATTTTTATTCATTTACATTAATTCTCAAACATTATTTATGTTAATTTTTCTATAGTTTGAATTTAGCCCTATGTCTACACCTAGCTATTAATTCCCATCACTTATTTAATAATTTTCACTCCTCTTCTATCCCCTCCCACACTTCTTTCCTGTGTCTATTCTGATTTATTTTATCCATAAGATCTGAAGAAGTCCTGTTAATTGTTATTCGTGTTTTTTGATTTTATCAAAAACACATAACAGGATGGAAATAAATTTATAATCCAAATGTGACCGGTTTGTGCTTTTTCTTAATGGAATATATATATATATATATATATATATAATGAAGTTTGCAATACATATAGATAGTTCTGAATATCGGTAATAGTTTATATATATATATATATATATATATATATATATATAATTGAGTATAGTGCAGACATAGTGGCAATATTTGGCCTCATATTCAAATAGGCAAGAAACTGACAGTCATCAACCACCATTGACAGTTTTACACCATCGATACTGAGTGTACAATATATATATATATATATATATATATCGAATAGCCCACCATGATTTCTTACTTTTTCAGACTTAAAAGCTTATCTAACTATAGTAGTAAGCATATTTTAACATTTTGAATACATTTCGTTGGTGTTACACACACACACACATATATATATATATATATATATATATATATATGTATGTATATATATGGTCTTGGACTTTCTTCAACAGACAAGAGGAAATACATAAAAAAACACAAGTTAGGCTCTAACTGCATCAGCGTGGTTATGCCAATCCCATGGGGTGACGGCAGTCCAACAAAATCTGGTGGTATCTATAGTTACTGCTGAGGCACGCTAGGCTAGTAGTAAAGATGCTTTAAAGTCGCTCCTCTTGACGGTATTCAATGTCTGCACAGATTAGTTAAATGTAAGTCTTTGTTAGTTGGCCAATATTCGTGCTTTGAAATGTAGGAGTCCAAATGAGAACATCACGAATGAGTTCGTTCGTCCCTGCTTCTCTAGCAGTACCTAACGTGTCTGGTTCATCTTTCTTAGATTGTTTGTGAGATGGGAGGTAAGTTGCCATACAGCTGATTTTTTGTGGAGTGTTGCTTCCAGGATTGTCTCGAAGCAGCTAGCAACACCCTTGTGCAGTTCCCACCAAGGTTTTTTTTCCAGGTGATTCATCAAAATCCTGTTGGTACCGCCAAGCAACACTTGGGCCACAGCTTGTGTAGTGGACTATTTAACATACCTCAGTAGCCACATTTCATCTCCCGAATGTAATGGCAACATACGCATAGAAAAGACATAAATTGTTTTTGTCCGATTTTTGTTTATATAGAAATTTGACCTCTCTGCTCAGATAAAACCAGAATTCATTATAATATATATATATATATATATATATATATATATATATATATATATATATATATATATATATATATATATTGCATATTTTAACTGGAAGTTATAGTTTATACAACAGTGTTTAAGACCCACAAAACTGATCTTTTTTTGATCTTATGTTTTTCTCCTGCTATCATGTTAATTTTTTTGTATCAGAGTCCAGTTGGTTGAGAAGTTACCCTTGGTTTTGTTCCCAAGAGCTTTTGATGAAGTCGATTGATCGTCTTCAGGGAAATTAATTTTTTATAAAAATTATAACAAAACTTCTTACAAAACTTTTAGGCCACCAGTATTAAAAATAAACAGCCAAACATATATAAAATTGTATTCATCACTGGCACAAACATATTAAATATCTTCAACAATTACTATTCTAATCAAAGCATCCCTACCGATACTAAATCCTTCCAACAAAAAAATAATCCCTTTCAAAGATGATCACTTGATACGATTGAAAATTCTTGAAAGAAATGTCTCGAGAACTTTTTTTCAATTGGACTTTACTACAAAGAAGCTAGCGTCACGTGATATCCCACGGAGACGATAGAAATAAGATTAATACTATCCTCCCGTCGGAATGAACAGTGGCAAACCGTCAAAGATACCGTTAAGAAAGAATCTAGGTCACAGAGGGGATATCAACAGATGTTGGTACTTAGTAACCTCAGGTCGCCGGACACCGGAAGGGAGAAGGAGAGAGAAGCCAAATGATTGGCTGGGACCCTAAAACGGAAGTGGCACCTTCTTCCCGTCAGCGAAAAAAACGAAAAGAAAGGTTAGTTGTTTGATAGGGTTCGTAGGAGGCAGAACCAAAAAGCCAAGTACTCCGGGTGAAGAAGACAAAAAAAATATCTGCGGACACGAGGGACCCAAGTCCTTCAAGCCAGTGTTAAAAATAGCATAAAGTCTATTAGCCCGTGAAAGAAGAAAGATTCTCCAGTAGAACCCCGTCGAAAAATAAGATAAGTAACTTTGGGGCCATTTCTCCTTTATACCCAAATTTTATATACCACCCCCTCTCTCTCTCTCAATTTGAAGAAACAAAAGAACAGAAAAGAAAGACATTTATGTCCATGGACTGTTCAATTCATTATATATATTTGACACTTTGAAAGTGTATCTCTTTGTATAGTAAAGGATTCATGTATTTTTATGTTACCACGTGGAGTAAGTTGTTCTTTGCAGTTCTGCTACGAATTTGTTGTGTCACATTTCCTTTTCAGCTTTTATTCGCCTTATGGTATCTTGCTTAGAATTGTCCTATTAATTCCTTAAAAATATCACACGGGAAACCGGAGTTGCCGACTACTACAAAATAATATTATTATGACTAAAACCTATAGGTCCATATCTTCTGTTGTCTAGGGGAGGAAGTTTAGTGGCCTTGGTGGGTGTGTGAATAGTATGAAATTTGGAACCCCTTGCCAGCGGCGGTCAGTCTGGCCCTATATTAATCCCTCACGTAATATGCCAGGTCTTATATGCCTGAGAGAAAAACTCTGAACGAGGACTTGTTCTATAGGGGATCAAGTGCCAACCTGCCCCGTCTTCACACGTGCGAAAAGTAAACTCCCGTTTTGGGATTTTAGTCAATTTGCCGTCACACTAGCAAGAAAGCTTGAGAAAAAAAATAAAAAGAAGGAAAACTGTGTGGCTTGGTTTGGTTTGGTTTGGTTTCCTTATTTAATGGGTATTTACTGCCTAAGCCACTCTACTAGAAAGATAGTGGTACTATTTACTTCATTGCTTGGGGAGACAGTGGGGTTTATAGGTTTCTCCAAGGGTTTTAGTCTGAAAATTAATAGAATCGTACGACGGTAATTTTAACTTGTTAACAACATCGAAGTCCAGCCCATAAGTCACTACGCATCCTAAAAAACTTAATTAAAATCTTCTGCTAACACGTGAATGACAAATATGAACGTATACAGCTCGTTACAATCTCCCATGTCTGTCTGGCCTTATGGAGGGCAAGGGTAGCACACACACACACACACGCACGCACACACACATACACTTACACACAAGTTTATCTGTATATATTTATACTTGGGGAGAAGCAATCAGTTTTTCTCTTAAGTATGTTTTGTTAAAAACCATTGATGTAATATAATGGCCGAGGGATTTCGTTTTATATATCTTGCCTTTCGGTTTAGTTAGGCTGAGAACCTTTCGCTTAGCGCATGGGTTAGTTAGGAGCAACATAAGCGCAGGTGTTCACGCGCACGCGGGGAGGATGTGTCATTCAGAGATGTCAAAATAAAAATTCCAGATTGGAAATAGACCAGGCGGGGTGAATGACGTAATGCACCGGAAACGTGAGCTGAGGATTTCTGAGATTTGGAAAAAGTCAGTGAGTTGAATTTTAGCGTCCGAAGAAGACGGATGACTTTCGGAGCTCGCCGAGGCCTTGCGGCGGGTGCCGCACGTGGTGAGGGACAGATGCAAAAGTCAGCATAGAAAGATTGTGTATCTCTCTCCTTATGTCGAAAAACATTTTAACTCAAAGGTAATGAAAAGTTTCGTACCTGAACTAAGAAGTCGGATGTGTTTTTGTGTTTCGGGATTCCTATGTTATCTATATGTGCGTTATGGACATTATGAACGTTTTGCGTACCGGTATGAATATGTCTATTTTCCGTATTCATATATGGCTATGTAACACTGACAAATGTCTTCCTTTTTTTAAGTACCAGTTTATCAATTTTTTTTGTAACATTTCTTGTCTGTGTCAGGTTTATATAAATATTCTTCAATATTTTCTCCCTGTACCCTTTCCCACAGCATAGATCATTTTTACGAATATAATCAGAATGTTATTTTTTCTTTAAAATCTAGTGAAGGCTTTTTATCCTGAATCGTGGAAAATTTTGAATATGTGCAGTTTTTCTGTAGTATTTGTCTGTTTTCGCAATTAAAAAAAAATTAGATCTTCACGTGTTCCTGATGTAGCATAACATTATATATATATATATATATATATATAAGTGAAATTATGTACGTGAAAAATCAATCTTTTAAGTAAAAACAGTGGATACAAAAATTAATCATATGCGCGCAGAGAGAGATATCGCATATATATCAACTGGATAATAGCGTAGACACAGAGTCAACGGCACTTACTAATGGTCACATCAGCAAGAAACTGAAAATACAAAAGCGGGATTAACTCTGTTACTACGCTATCCTAATAGAAATATGATCAATCCCTGATATTGAGTATTGTTTACAAATTTAGGAAACTATGTTCTCTCTCTCTCTCTCTCTCTATATATATATATATATGCATGTTTGTGTGTGTGTGTGTGTATATATCAGTAATATCCAGTCAGCGTCCGAAGACAGTGGGTGTGGATCATTCGCGCATAGAATATATGAGGAATATCATATAAATCTATGTGAGTGCTCAGCTAATGTGGTCTTAGACTTTCTCCTTAAAAATAAATAAAACAAAAATAAAATAAAAAATTAAAAAAAACTTATGGCAACCACCAGGTGCCTTTAAGTAACCCTAAAAATGGTCAAGGGGTATTAAGAACTCTAGAAATTAAAAACTCTTATTTTGAATAAATATCTAAATTTCCCAGAATACACCCCTCTTAGCTGAGGGAATTAACATATGTATTAGAACTTAATGAAGGCTATATGAAGATAATTATTTACTTTACATGCTTACATTATTCAGAGGATTTCACCTGCTATGGAAAATCTAGTATATGTTCAAATAAGGATGGGTCGATTTACAGGAACCCTCAATTCTGGTTTCTTAATGTTTCTAACAATTTTTTGCTTGGACCCTTTGCTCTCGACTGAGAATTTAGAATTTATATAGATTTTCCCCTTTTTTTTCCATACGCATTGAAACTTTAATCCATATTTGCTGTTTTTCAACATCAAGTTAAATATGTATGGTCATCTGATGAGACGAAGAGTATAATGATATTCTCCGAGGTGCCCATGGTGTAATGGTTATCGTCGTAGGAAATGGACACGACGACACGAGTTCAAATCCAGGACGAGGCTGATTACATTTCACATAGCGCTAATACTCTTGGGAAAGTTATGAATCCAATTATTCTCCCTCCAGCTATGGGTAAATAGTAGGGCAGACTGGGTTCTTCAGCCTTGGTGAGGCAACTTGTCTAGGAGAAGGAAAACTCTGAATTCCAACCAGTTAAACTCTGCGTAAAAATTGACCTTCTTTCATATCCTGCCCGAGCGGAGGGGTTGGGTAAATAGGATAATGATATTCTCCGGCGAAATAAAATAAATAATTATATAATGACTATTTAACAAGGCTTCAGTTTCTTTCTAATTGCACAATATACGCTCTGTATGTGAGGTTTGTTATATAAACCTGGAAGGAAAAAGATATAACAACTGTCATACACCGATCACTCGCATTTATTTGATATTCCTCATATATTCTATACGCGAATAATCCACACTATCTTTGGACGCTGACTCTTTATTCCTTACTACTAGTTGAGCCCTCCGTGGAGAATTTCAGCAGAAAGAAACACAAAGAGATACCAGGAACACATAGAAATGGACAAATTCATGCCAGAATACTCTTTAAAAAATATCCCGTTCCCAGGAAAACACGAATTCATCCTATCCCTAACGGAGAAAATCGTGGAGTTCATCAAGAGGATGCGATGGAAGACTCACTTCTATCTTAACCCCTCAGACTCACAACGAAGGCAGAGATAAGGCGTGGGGGAGGTTGAATTCGAAGAGGAAACTGCCCAGCAACCGTAAACTGGATCCGTTTGAGGATGACCTATTCGGTCTAATACTGAAAATCAATTTCAGGAATATTAAAAATGGATTCCAGGCGAGGTTGAGGGGGGGGGCATTGAACGAATCTGAAAATCCCAAAAGGTTTGGGTCAGAGCGAATAATTCCAATAACATATGACAGGTTAGCCCATCTGAATATGAGCAAATCCTTAATAATAAGATCACGGAATCCTATAAAATAGACAATAGAGACATCCCAATACAAATTAACAAATATATGGCTAAATTCGTGACCAAACTACAAATTGTAGATAGATTAGGGAAAATAGAAGAAAAATGTGCTTACATTTTATTTAAAGACCATAAGCGGAACTTCCAAGATAAGAAACAGATTAGACTAATTAACCCCACCAAGACCGAAGTAGGTTTGGTATCTAAAGACGTAATACAGGGATTTACGACTAAGTTATTAAGAAGCCCTAAGTATAACCAGTGGAAAGATTCTCTGCATACTCTCGATTGGTTTAAAAACATTAAGAATAAAAAGAGGTCCTCTTTCATTCAATTCGTTATCATAGAGTTCTACCCGTCCAATACTAGAGAATTGTTACTAAAAAGCCTGAACCATGCTTGACTCTAACCACCTGAGATCGTTACTGAAGCGGATTCCTAATGACGTTAACGAGAGGATTAACAGACTATCCTCATGTAAAAAAAAAACTTTGATAGGAGCAAAAGTATATATGATGAAACCTTAAAAACAGCAGATTCCAAGGTAGACTGGAGTATGTGATCCCAGTGGACTCCGGCTGAGATGGTAGAAGTAATTGTAGTGGGAACCGCACACTCGTAAATATAGGTGACAACAACAATAATGTAAAGTCGGCGACCGTTGTCAAGGGTGAACCGAAGGCTCCCATTTCGAATAGCTACTACACCAAGGTGTAGGGGAAGGCGCTACTCCTTTCCCTGGATTGCTCCACTTTACACGTGATCCTTACCTAATAATGCTGAGTGTTAAGCAAGGTAGCATCAAGCACCATTTTTGAGTCTTTGGTATGACTCGATCTGGGATTGAACCCAGGTCTCCCAGGCCATTGTAAAACACTCTACGCAAATAATAATCTCTCAAATAGATGAGGAAGAAATAGAAATAGAAAAGTAATCTGGTTTAACCCGCTTTTTTGTAAACTTGCCAATATTAACATAGGTAAATACTTCCTAAACCTCCTGGATAAGCGCTTTAATTGGGACAATCCATGAAGGAAAATTTTTAATTGGAACACAGTAAAAATTAGTTACTCGTGTGTAAAGAATATACAGAGTATATACAGGAGGTTACTAAACGAATTAAGTAGAAATTGTGGAGGACCAGTTGTGGCGTCTTGTAACTGTAGAAGTAAAGGGGAATGCCTCTTGGGTGGACGATGCAACTCGAAGAACGTCGTAAACGAGCCGTGCATTTCCCCCATGGAGCATAATATTGATGGGGAGAGGGTCTATATTAGTATCTCCGCTGGGAATTTGAAACAAAGGCTGTATAACCACAGACATTTTTTTCTCAAATCCATGACTTAGAAACCAAACCACTCTATCTAAATATTTGTGGAGCCTTAAGGATTGGTGGATGATCCCCCAAGTAAATTGGAAAATAGTCAGACACTCTTCAACCGTGAATAGCTTCAGTGGTAGATATAACTTGTGAATCGATGAAAAAATTAGTATAATTAATTTTAAAGATCGCAGATTACTGTGATACGGACGGAACGAGCTTGAGTTTAAATGTAGACATAAAGGTAAATTTAGATTATCCTGGCGGGTGGGGGGCACGGAGGCCCCTGCTCTGTACAATAGCAGGGATGTTGATGCTGGATGATTTTTATTGGAATTAATAACCTTTAATTCAGTTGTTGATAGTATTTTACGACGGGGAGATTTATGTAGAGGGAGATATTCTGGGAAATTTCGATATGAATTCAAAATTAGGGTTTTTAATTTTTGGAGTAGTTAATTCTCCTTGGCCATTTTTAGGGTTAATTAAAGGCACCTGGAGGCTGCCGAAAGGTTTTTATTTTTTTTTAATTTTATTTTGATTTTGATTTGATTTCTAAGGAGAAATTCTAAGACCACATTAGCTGAGGGAATTGACATATGTATTAGAAGTAAACGAAGACAATATGAAAATAATCGTTTAGTTTATATGCTTTCATTATAAAAGAGGTTTCATCTGCTATGGAAAATCTAGCATATGTTCAAATTGGGAGGGGTCGATTTACAGGAACACCCTGTTTCGGTTTCTTAATGTTTCTAACAATTTATTGTTTTGACTCCCTTTGCTCTCGCCTGAGAATTTAGAATTTATATAAGTTTTTCCTCTTTTCTTTCTTTTTCTATACGCCTTTAGACTGTAATCCATATTTCCAACCTCAAGTTAAACATGTATGGTCATCTGATGAGACGGAGAGTATAATGATACTCTCCGACGAAATAAATTTATAATGACAATTTATCCAAATTTGAGTTTCCTTCTAATTGCATTATATATATATATATATATATATATATATATATATGATTTTTTTATAACTATTTTATAATTTTGCTGGTGTAATAAAAGCCCAGGTTTGGTTTGGTTCGTGTTTATGGGATATCAATCGTTGTAGGTACTATTTACCAACCCCTCCGCTCGGGCAGGATATGACACAAGGTCAATTTTTAAGCGGAGTTTAACAGGTTTGAATTCAGAGTTTTCCTTCTCCTAGACTAGTTGGCTCACCAAGGCTGAAGAACCTAGTCCGTCCTACTATTTATCCATAGCTGGAGGGAGAATAAGGGGGTTCATACCTTTCCCAAGGGTATTTGCCCGAAAGTGAACGTAATAGCGCGACTGGAGTACGAACTCGCGTACTACGATTCCGCAGTTCATCACTTTAACCATTAATCGTTGTAGGTTATTTAATGCCCAATCCATCTTTATATATATCAACAGTTCTATCACATCTAAAACAAATTCCGTTTAGCCTACACACGCAGTATAATATAAAAAAAATTCTTTTTCAAACAACTCAATTTGACATAAGTACTCAGTGCTTTTTGTTTACTCCCAATTAAATGTAAAAACTGTTCTATATCAAAGAATTCAGTTTAGTATAAGTACACACTTCTATTTGACCCATAGATAGGACGTTATCAGGTGCTACTACTCCATTTCAGAGTGGACCTGGGAGGGATGGTAATAAAGGGGCATTCAGCTTTCCCCTAAGTTCCAACATTACTGGAGACTCACTATCAGATTGTTTATCACATCCGGAACACTCGTTGGAGGAGTCTTACTCCTCTGCAGAGATGCAGTCGGTGTATTCTACTGCCCCCGCCGAATGGGCCATAAAAACCCTAATGATACAATTTGTAAAAGAAAAAAAAACTTACACAAACTGATATTCGGGAAAAAATCTAAAAAAAAGAAAACACCAAAAACATATGTATTACTTGAAAATAATCAACCATTAATGTATGCCTTGTCAAAATAAAAAACGTTTGTTTATGCCTAATGAGTAGAGTATTCGTCAAAGGTCCGGGAGACCAGGGTTTAATCCCAGGTCGAGTCAAGTCAGACCAAAGAATAAAAACATTGTACTTGATGCCGCCTTGCTTAATACTTATCATTATAAGGTATGGATCAAGGGCAAAGTAGAGCAATCAAGGGAATAGAGTAGAGCCCTCTCCTACACCTTGGTGTAGTAGCTATTAAAAACGGGGCCTTCGGGTCAACCTCGCCTATGGTCGTCAATTTTACTTTACTTTATACAAGTATATATATATATATATATTTATATCCACTTCAAGCACAAGCAGGATGCGACTCAAAGTCTCTTTTTTAAGAGGTATTTAACAGGTTTGAATCAGAGTTTTCCTTCTCCTATACAGGTTACTGTACCAAGGTTAAAAGTCAAGTCTGCTCTGCTATTTACCCATAGCTGGAGTGAGAATATTCGCTACAAACATTTCCCAATAGTATTAGCGCTACTTTAAAAGCAAAATGCTTTAGGCTATTGTATTTGTAAAACGAACTTATGGCTGATTACTTTTTCAGTCTTCTTCAGATGTGTGATTCATAGTAACAAATGAAAATAATTCATTTGCAAAATGACAAATGAATTATCACCACAGTAAACTCGGTTCATTTAAAGAAGACAAAACGGACAAACGCTATTACTTCTTTACTAAGTAAATGAAACTACTCTGTCCATCATTCGCAAGTGGTGCTCCCTGTCAATGATTTGGACATCATCTCAAAGTGGGTAATATTTATTCCTATATATAGTCTACCATAGAGGATACTGAAAAGTCAGCCGAGGTTTCCTGCAGTAGCATCCTTTTCTAGTTTTGATTTTGGAGTTAATTTCACCTAGAAAGATTGACTTCACTACGGCCTTGTCTTTACAATGGACTCTTTTCTATCCCACAATATATATATATATATATATATATATATATATATATATATATGTGTGTGTGTGTGTGTGTGTGTGTGCAAGTGTATTTGTGTGTGTGTGTGCGCGCGCATTGGTCAGTGATTGGTTTCCTAACAGTGAATACGTCTTATTATAAAATACATTTTACTTTACTATATTTTGAGTGAGGATTAAAGCGAACTATTGCCGACTACATTCCTCTGTTAACTCTGTTAGGTGCTTTGAATTTTAAAATTAAATTAAATTATTTGGCTCTGGAGTTCCAATCTCCTTTGGCCTATTTCTTTTGTCGGATTTCATCGAATTTAAATTAACTTTAATTTGAAGATTCGAGCAACGAATAAACCATCGAACGTTACAATAGAAAGCAGCAGAGAAAAAAAAATTCTGATCTTTCAGTGAAAATAATTAATCGTATGAACTGAGTTGATTAATTCGCATTGCTATACCAGAAGTTGCCTTGGTAATTTTAGAGAAGATTACTGCGCGTAGAGTTGGAGACAAGCATAACAATCAAAATATTTAAAAATGTAAAAATAAAAGTGAACACCTTGATGTGAACGACTCTTGTAAACTTTACCTTTTCCGCTGAGCTGATTGAATCTGTGCGAGTATGGAAAATAGTCCGCTTCAAGGTGGTAGAGTAAGCTAAAGATTTACAAAGAAAGGTTTGGCATATTGGTGCAGGAATAGAGATATCGATCCGGTATAGGAGGTTAGGCTTCGTTTGAGTTTACAGGGTTGAAAAAAGTCATCGAGTTGCCAAATTTTGCAGCGAAAATATATGACATCCTTCACAAAGGTGAACGTGTGAAAATCTTGAAATAGTTTCAGTTCGGCCTTGTCAAGTTATATATATATATATATATATATATATATATATATATATATAACGTCAGCGTTTGCAGAGAAAAATATTTATATACTCTAAACAGGATATCACAGTTAAGCGAATACTTAGTTAAATAGAGTGATCTTAACAGGCTAAAATTTAGAGGTAGATATGAAGACACCTATATATATATATATATATATATACATATATATATATATATATACATATATATATATATAAATATACACACACACATATACATATATATATATACACATACATATATATATATACAAATATACATATATATATAAATACACATATATATATATACATATATATGTATATATACATACACATATATATATATACACACACACACACACACACACATATATATATATATACAGACACACACACATATATATATATATATATATATATATACACACATATATACATATATATAGAGAGAGAAAGATAGAGAGAGAGAGTGATAGTGAGGGAGAGGGAGCATTTTTCAAGTTTTTAACCATCTGTCAGTGAGGCCAAATGAATACCACTTCATCATCTGCAAGGGGTAACGCCCCCCACAATAAACAGAAGTTCTGAGTATACACTAAATTTTATCTGGTTGTGAGGCTCCGGTTCAGTCATAAGTATAAAGCTACCCCTTTCGTTGCTGTTATTCACAGATCCAACTTGAATCCCGGTAATACCTGTTAGGATCATAGCCATGGGTCAAGTAGATCTTCTCGAGATTGTGAGGACTTTCTTTGTTTAAAATGATTGCAGAGATACATTTTTCTGCCGGATATAATTTGGAGAGCAAAATTGCCAAACTGATTTCAGCATAAATGTGTTTGCTATAAAAACAAACCAACCAACCAATTTTTTTTATTTTATTTTATTTTTTTAATGGCATATAAACTCATAATGGGTTATTTACTGTCAAATCTCGATTCATTTATCATATTTACCAACCCCTAGGTTCGGACAGGATATGACACAAGGTCAATTTTTAAGCGGAGTTTAACAGGTTTGAATTCAGAGTATTCCTTCTCCTAGAATAGTTGCCTCACCAATTCTGAAGAACCCAGTGTACCCTACTATTTACCCATAGCTGGAGGGAGAATAATTGGATTCATACCTTTCCCAAGGGTATTAGTGCTATGTGAAATGCAATCAGTCTCGTCTAGGATTTGAACTCGTGTCGCCGTGTCCATTTCCTACGACGATAACAATTACACCACGGGCACCTCCAACTTGATTCATTTATTATGATTGAGTCCAGTCATAATTAAATTTTCAATGCTCCATTTTACTTTTATTTTCAATTTGCACTTTTTCATTTGTCTATGATCATTTCTTTTCCCACTGTTATATAGTTTGTAGTATTCCAATCGAGTGCTAATGATTTTCAAATATTTCAACTATTTAACTCATATATAGGATGCTAAAAAGTACTTCAAACTCTAGTCAGAGTAGATCTAGATGTATTAATAATGAAGAAGCGGTCTACATTCTTCATTACCCGAGGACTGAAGACTCTCCGTTATATGTAGTTTATTGTTATACCCAGATCACTCTTTTTTTATGAATGTCTTACCTCTCTCCAAGGAATACAGCTGGATTATTTGACGTACCATCGACAGGGCAGTTTTCCTGTGGTTTTAACTGAAATAAGAAAATAGAAAGTAAAAAATAAATGTTTAAAGCAGTTTTCAGACTAAAGTGTTATTGACATTCTCATATTTTTGGAAACTCGGAGAATAGACAGATATACAAAGATGCAAGTCGTACATCCACACACGTAAAAAAAACCAGTACATTCATTCATACACACGATATCATTGCAATTCCTGCTAAATGTCCTATGCACCTGTTTAAATGCATACGAATAGAAGCACACGTTTTATAAACATATAAACGAACATACACACATGCAAATATTTTTAGCCTTCTTTCTACTACCTCGTCTCTCTCTCTCTCTCTCTCTCTCTCTCTCTCTCTCTTTCTCTTTCTCTGTGTCTTGCTTTTGCTTGATCTTTTTCTTCTGATGCCACACAACTAAACAGACGAACTTGCATCAAGCTTGCTTGCACCTAATTTCTCCTTGGCCATTTCATCGTAAAGGTTAGCCTTCGAATACTGATTTTGATGGAAGACACTTAGATCTTAAGCACGCCAAATGTCACACAATATTTCCGAAAGAATATTAACCTTCCATTGCCTTTTAGAAGATCTAGGTGGAGCGAAGTAAACACCCACAGGGAATCGACAAGATCAAAAATTAAACTGTTTGTCCATTTATAAACTCCTACGTTTCGTCTCTAATCAGGTGTATATATATATATATATGTCTGTGTGTGTGTGTGTGTGTGTGTGTGTGTGTGTGTGTGTGTGTGTGTGCAAGTGTGTGCGAGTAGATGAGTGACAAGTAGCAAAAAAATCAGTTAATCTATCTTACCACATGCGAATGTTTTGGGTAGAAGTGCACAAGGTAAGTCAACCTCGAGAGCTGAATGATGTGGTTGATGTCGCAGTTATGATCAAGAAGGAAGATCAGAGGGGTTTTGATAAAGGCTAGTCATATAGTTGTACACACCGTAACGGAAATCAATTTGTCCAGCCGAGTTTAAATCACGGACGAGGCTACCTGTATTTCACTTAGAGATAGTGATCTCAGAAAAGGCATTAATCCATCCTTTCCCCTTCCAGTTATTGGTAAATAGTATGACCGATTGAGATGTTTTGCCTTGGTGGATGGAAATCTGGGAGAATTCAAAACTAGTATGAGTAAAACAAGGGAGCTACTAAAACCATGTATAAGAGGCGCATTTAGTGTAACGGTTAATGTCGTTTGAAATGAATTCGGTGACTTGAGTTCAAATCCTAGAAGAGTTTTCATTTCACTTTGTGCTAATGCCTTTAAGAAAGGCATGAATCCATCCCCCAGCTATTGTTAAATAGCAAACTAGACAGGATTATTTTGCCCTAATAAGGCTATTAGTTTAGGAGAAGAAAATTTCGAAAGTCAAACCGTCTTTACTAAGCTAAAAAATTCATCTGCTGCTATATCCTGCCCTTGGCAAAACAGATACTAATACCATGTAACCCAATACAACTTGTGACTTGGTGTGGTGATTGGTACCGCTAAGGAACACTTCTTTGCTCTGTGAGATGTTATGAAGGGGAATTTTTCACAATGGCACCTCGACAAATTTATAGTTTATGAGATATAAAGAAGATGAAGAAATCATTATGCCGTGAAGGCAACTATTTCCCAAAAACATTTAATTTCATAAGCGGAAGCGCTTTATGGGTACTCTAGTTTTGTGTGGCGCCTGTCAACAAGAGGAAATATTTGCCAGTTACAAACAAGTCTTTAGACAGCTAAAACTATTGATGAGAGAATGTGGACTTAATTGCTGAGTATGATCCAACAAAACCACAATAACACAATTTTAGATAGTGGTAAACAAATTAAAAAAAGAAATGTATAACAACAGATAGTACATTGATACTTATTGCGTAGAGGGGCGCATATACCCAGGCAAATTATTGTACCCTAACTTACAAATTTTCATCTCCAAAAACTATCTACAAATTGCCCACAATCTTCAGCGCTAAACCATCTATCAGCAAATCATATCAGTCTTGTTTTCACATGAATAAAATTCAGAATCGCGCATATGTGCTTCGTTATCCTGTGAAGGTGATTGTACCAATTTATACTTTGGTATATCAACAAGCCGATTGATACAGGTTAAGGGTTTTGGCAACCCAAGGAGAAAGCAGTGAATCCAATTATTCATGCTGAAGGTAATTTGACGAGTACCAATAACATCAATACTCAAGACGACTTGCTACATCGTTGCACAGCTACATCGCTGCACAGCAGAGGCCTCTTACAATAACTGTGTCATCTTTCAGCTGGACAATGCTCTCTGGCGCACTCCATTATTTGTACTAGAAAGATTTTCAGAAAATGTAAAATTTACATTGTTATGTTGGCCCCCAAATTACCCATCTCCCGATCCCATTGAGCAATTGGAACGAGTTGGACCAAGCAATATCTCTTGAGAATGTTCACAACATAACCAGAAACTCTTAAAGGTCACACTGTTAACAAAAGAATATCACACTCGATAACTTGGAAAATTTTTAGAGAATTTATAGAGACCACGCCTTTTGTGAGCGTGCATTTGGTAGACCTATACAATATCAAACAGGATCTCTTTTGACTTACACAAAGACATATGCACAACTGAACGCACAGAGAAACACTTAGATGCACACAATTATATAGGGGTGTGCCTTCGTGGTGTTAAAGCGATGGACTGCGGAATCGTAGTAAGCTGGTTCGAACTCTTGTCGTGCTATTACGTTCACTTTTGGACAAATACCCTTAGGAAAGTTATGAGCCCCCTTATCCTCCAAGATATGGGTTAAATAGTACCTCTACTGGTCTTTTACATGGATGGCTTAGGCATTAAATAACCTACAAAGGTTGATATGCCATTAAACAAAGAAACCAAACTAAAGAAATGCACAGATTGAAAGGCAGGCACACTCATAGATACCTTTTTTTAGACTGCTGAACTTGTAATTACTACACGAAGAGCTTTTCCTGTTCATTTTATTGTTAAATCAGAATGATGGGGTTCCTGATAGAAAGTTTATATTGTTACAGTTAGAATATTCTTTCCGGAACACAAACAGGAATCGAACACGAAAATCTCTCTGTGAAGGAATTACAAATTCATCAGTCTTACAAAGACGTTTTCAGAGCATATGCAAAGCGTGCACTGGTGCAAGCTACAATCGTAACTGATTATATCTGCAAAAAAAAATTGTAAGAGATTTGCTAGATGGAGCTACCATTGCCTCTTTCCTAAGTTCATTTGCACTGCTCAGCTAAAAGTTTTAAAGATGGGTGGTATTTCTGTTGCACCTTACATAAATAAAAGTCTACGTATAAGAAATATCTTACAAATATATTGGATACTCCTTTAATCAAATTTACCTCCCTCCGCTCGGGCAGGTTTTCAGTTTTCCTTCTCCTAGACTAGTTGCCTCACCAAGGCTGAAAAATCCAGTCTGTCCTACTATTTACCCATAGCTGGGGGAGAATAATTGGATTCATACCTTTCCCAATGGTATTAGTGCTATGTGAAATGCAATCAGTCTAGTCCAGGATTTGAACTCGTGTCGATGTATCCATTTCCTACGACGATAGCCATTATACCACGGCTACCCGAGTGAAAACCAAAAATTGTTCATATCTAACTTGTCTGTTTGAGATATCCTTGAATTATTGCACATGTTTGGATTCCCAAGATCATTTGCCCTTCCTCTTTTGGAAGACTGAAAAAATATTATAATAATGATAACAATAATAAATGACACACATAAACTCCTCTGGAACTTTGAAATACAAACGGATCACCTAATCCCGGCCAGAATACCAGACTTAATAATAATCAACAAAAAAAAAGAAGAGAATTTTCAAAATTGTGGACTTTGCTATATCAGCTGATCACAGAATAAAACTGAAAGATAGTGAAAAAAAAGGTAAGTATCCCGACTTTGCCAGGAAATTAAAAAAAACTATGGAACATGAAGGTGACAATTATACCAATCGTGATTGGTGCTTTTGGTACAGGCACCAAAGGATTATTGGAGGTTGGAGGACGAGTGGAAACCATCCAAACAACAGCATTATAGAGAACGGCCAGAATAGTGTGAAGAATCCTAGAGACTTGAGGAGACTTGCTGTCACTCAAACATCAGTGAAAAACCGTCAGCTAAAACTGATATGAAAAACTCTGTGAAACATGAAAGTGACGATTGGACCTTATAATACTTAACAAAAAAAGAGAATTTGCAAAATCGTCGACTTTGGGGTCCCAGCTGACCACAGAATAAAACTGAAAGAATGTGAAAAGGGAGATAAGTACCTCGACCTTGCTAGAGAATTGAAGAAGCTGTGGAACATGAAAGTGACGATTGTACCAATTGCGATTGGTGCTTTTGACACAATAATTAAAGGATTATTAAAAGGCCTGGAGGACTTGGAAGTTGGCGTACGAGTAGAGACTATCCGAATGACAGTATTACTGAGAACGGCCAGAATACTGAGAAGAGTCCTGGAGACTTGAGGAGACTTGCTGTCACTCAAACTCCAGTGAAAAACTATCAGCTAATACTGATGTGATAAACTCTAAAGGAATAAGTAATGACAAAATAAAAGAGAACCTGCCAAATAGTGGACTTTGGCATTCCGGCTGACAACAGAGTAAAACTAAAGGAATGCGAAAAGAGAGATAAGTATCTATACCTTACTAGGGAACTGAAATATTTGTGGAGCATGAAAGTGATGGTAATACCAATTGTAAGTGGCGCACTCGACACAGTCACTAATGGATTGGTACTGAGACTGGAAGACTTGGAAATAAGAGGACGAGGCAATATCATCTAAACTACAGCATTGTGGAGATCGGTTAGAAGAAGAGACTCGCTGTCACTCAGACTTCAGTGGAAAACGCTAGTGTAAAAAACTCTCAAGTGAACAAAATAAAAAGGATAACAATCGAAACAACACACACCCACCATACACAGAACAAAGACTAACACTAGAAGAAACAATTAATACAGAGATTATAAAGAGAATTATATTTGAAAAAAGACTGTTTTTCCATCACAAAGAAACAATGACGGGAAAAATTCAAGGAAGAAACTCAAAAAATAAACGAATCATTGACACATATCTCAATGAACATCATCACGGAATTAAATGAACTAATCTATGCGGGAGCGAAATTAGTCTGTGATAAAAACATGAACAGATACTCAAAACCTGGATGGGAAATAAGACAGGAAACACGGATAGGAAATCTATGACAACAAGCAAAAATTAAAAGACGGAGGAAAAATGCAGGATAAGTTGGGACGAAAAGAGGAAAGCAACAGCAGTAAAACAAACAACCCAAGAAAATAAACCAAAAGGTACTGGCGTAAGAAGTGAGACTTAAAAGATATTGAAACAGGATAAAGCAATACAGACAAAACAGGACATTCCAAAACAACGGAAAAAATTCTATGTGAATCCACCAACATATACCAACAAGTGGATAACAAGGAAACAAGGCAATTTTGGAATCAAATTTAGGACGAAGAGAACAAAACAGAAAATCCGAATGGATAAACATGGAAAAATAGTTATTAGGACTTGAAGAAGGTCCAAAGTCGAAAATACACATCGAATCACTCTTAGCAACACACAAAAAATGCCAAATTAGAAAACGTCACGCCATGATGGCATACATGGATACTGGTTTAAGAAATTCACTTCCATCCACGACAGACTGGCTTTCTAAATGAATAGATGCTTAGAATAAACAAACATACCGGAATGGATGACCTAAGGAAATACCACTCAGATCCAAAAAGACCCTCAAAAAGGAACTGCTCCAAGCAACTACAGATACATAACGTGCCAACCGATGATGTGGAAAATATTCACGGCACAAGTCAGGGAAGAGATTTACTATTCGCTAATAAGCCGCAGATGGTTCGCCGAAGAACAGAGAGGATACCGCAAAGGAACAAGAAGAACAGTAGATCTATATTTCATTGATCAACGCATTCTCAAGGAGAGCAAAACGAGACGAAAGAATGTAGCTATGACGTGGATTGATAACAAAAAGACATAAGATATGGCCCCACAAAGCAAGATAATAACCACTCAAAATATAAAAGATATCAGGGGAAGTCATACAGTTTATCGAAAACACTATGGATAAATGGAAAGCGGAACTTAAATCCAGAGGAAAAAGTTTAGTTGAGATAAAAATCCAGAAAGGATTCTTCCTGGAAGATGCGTTATCAACATTACTTTTTGTAATAGCGATGATGCCACTGAATCACATACTATGGAAATGCACAGACGGATACAGACTTCATTAATCACAAGAAAAACTCAAACTGTTTGCCGAAAATGAAATTGAACTGGAAATTCTAATAGAGGCAGTGAAGATATACAGTGATGATAAAGACTTGCTGTCACTCAAACTCCAGGAAGAAACCATCAGCTAACGCTGGTGTGAAAAACACTCAAAAACTTAAATAATAATCAAACCCTTCCAAAATTTATTTGTAGTTTAATGACCGATAATACACCACTATTTTAATAACAGCCGTTTCAGAAAAGTTCTACGATGAAGAAGAGATTGCCATATTCTGTAGCATTCGTATATGTATTTTGGTTTGGCTTCTTTATTTTATGCAACATCAAACTTTGTGAATTATATAGTGCGAAAGAATCCTAATATCCGCGGCATTATTGTATCCATGGCTGGAGAGATAAGAGAGTTGTAAAACTTTCTCATGGCATTTGTCTGAAAGGGAACATTATTGCATTACTAGAGTTAATTCTTACTTACAATATCATGACACAGCACATTAGCCACGATAACTTTCCAGAATTATATTTATAAGGTTAAAGAAACTATTAAGATGTTATAAATGTAATGGTTATCGTTGTATGAAATGGACACGACGACACGAGTTCAAATCCAGGACGAGGCTGATTACATTTCACATAGCGCTAATACTCTTGGGAAAGGTATGAATCCAATTATTCTCCCTCCAGCTATGGGTAAATAGTAGGGCAGACTGGGTTCTTCAGCCTTGTTGGGGCAACTAGTCTAGGTGAAGGAAAACTCTGAATTCAAACCTGCTAAACTCCGCTTAACAATTGACCTAGTGTCATATTCTACCTGAGTGGAAGTGTTGATAAATATGAATTAATATGAGCAAAATGTGATAAACTATGTGATGAATATGTGTAATAGCTGGCGTGAGAAGCAGTATTAGCAAATGGCAAGAGTTGCGCTTGCGGTGATTTAGAAATTCCGTGAGTGTTCTTGCAGAAATCTCAATAAAAATAGTATCAGTCACTTGAAGCGGTAGTGGAGATCAGGTCCCCCGTACATCTTTATCATTTGTCTAGACTACGTACTTAGAACATCGATTGACAAAATCAAAGAGAATGGCTTCGAACTGACGAAGAAAAGAAGCAAAGATACCCCGCAACAACAATTACCGATGCCGACTACGCCGATGACATAGCGATACTGGCAAATACACCTGACCAAGCCGAAACACTTCTACATAGTTTGGAACGAGCAGCAGCAAGCATAGGCCTCTATGTTAATGCACACAAAACGGAATATATGTGCTATAACCAAGCGGGGGACATCTCCACTCTAGAAGGAACCCCTCTTAAACTAGTAGACAAATTCACGTACCTAGGAAGCAGCGTCGAATCAACCGAAAAGGACATCGAAACGAGGTTAACGAAAGCATGGACAGCTATCAATAGGCTATCGACTATATGGAAATCAGACCTAACCGATAAAATGAAACGCAGTTTCTTCCAGGCAGCGGTCACATCGATACTGCTATATGGATGCACTACATGGACGCTAACAAAACTGCTGGAGAAGAAACTAGATGGCAATTACACAAGAATGCTGCGTGCAATCCTGAACAAGTCCTGGCAGCAACACCCCACAAGACACCAACTGTACGGCCACCTGCCCCCTATCACGAAAACTATTCAAGTTAGACGAACCAGACATGCAGGACACTGCTGGAGAAGCCGAGATGAACTCATAAGAGATGTACTCTTATGGATCCCCACACATGGCGGCGCAAAAGCAGGACGACCAGCTCGAACGTACATTCAGCAGCTATGTGAGGATACAGGTTGTTGTCCTGAAGACCTACCTAGGGCGATGAACGATAGGGAGGAGTGGCGAGAGAGGGTCAGGGATATCCGTGCTGCCAGCACGATATGATGATGATGATGATGATGATATTATGATTCAGTGTCTGTTTTCTTTTTTGATGGTTGATGGTGTGAACGCACGAGATGGGACAGTCCCTCGAGAAGAGAAAAAGTTACCACGTAGTGTTCATTGTCCATTTCTTCCTGATAAATGGCTTCAGAGACTGAGTGGATTGAGAATAAAAAGCAAAAGGTTCGAACTCTAAAAAGCGAGTTGTGTTTTTTGTATCTTTGTTGGATTGTAATCTTGGTATAAGCCATAAACAATTGCATGTCTTAAATAAATAAACATCGACGTTGCATACTGGAGAAATGAGTCTTCTAATCATTATAAAAAATATATATATCTCACTTAGGGACGTTTTCCTGTAAGGAAAGAACATCTTGCCGATATTGGATTTACTATTTGGTTTTGACTATTTGGAACTTTGTCCTTTCTGCTGAATTGGATTGTGCAATCTTTATTGACTTGGAACGTGAATCAAATTGTTCCTGAGTTAAGAGGAACTAAACCTTTTTCACAAGTTCATTCTCAGTATAGTCGTTTTATAAGTCACATCTTCTAACAATTTCTCTCCCCAGCCGATAATGATGTAGCTGACTGCCGCTTACCACGCAGTGAGCTTTTGATGGGGAGAAGTTATGTCTTGGTTGGTCTGAAGACATTTCAGCATCCCTTGTATAAATGAACATCATGTACCACATATATCGATTCTCGTAGAGCTTTTTCTTTCAAAAGTACACATAACTAAAATCCATTATTTTGAGAAGCATGCATACTAGAGATATATCATTGAATTGCATGTGATAAAACATTACTGAATAATCAGTAGACGAGGAATAAAATTTCGAAGAGGAATCCAAAAGTATCTATGACAATTGTGCTAATGCACATGTCCACTTATACCAGATAACTTTTATATAATTAGGAATGCTTATAGATTTTTCCTTATTTCTTTTTTTATTATCGTTTTTATTGTTCTGCATTTCTGTTTTGTTAACTTTTTCTTCACGTTCAAAACATGGCAAATGAGTTGTTTTAATTAGGAAAGGGTTTATTTGTGTCATTCAGAATTTTGGCTGGTATTTCAACAAGCCTCGCGTGAGTTCCTGTGCATAACGAGAATTCACGAGGCGAGAAATAATTGATATGTGTATAAGTGCATGTGTATTGGTGCACATTCTTCTGCGGTTTAGTATGTGTACATTCTTATATGAATTAGTAGATGCACATTCTTATGTAAGTTATTTTATTCACATAAGCGCGCATTCCTTAAAGAATAAAACAAAATTAAGAAATACCGATTTTTAGAAAATAAAGTATGAATATAAATGTGGTATGAGTGGCATTACTGATAAATACATGGCAAAAAACATCAATTTTCTACAGCGTAATTTACGAAGGACGGGTTTGTTGACGAAGACTAACTAACGTGGGTGGCTCGACGGTTAACAGCGAGGAAAATGGAATCGGCGAACTTTGTTCAAATTTCAGCATGAACAGTTTCCGTTCACTTTGTGGTAATATGTATTTACCAACACGAGTATGATACGACACAAGGTCAATTTCAAATGGATTTTAATTATTGAATTCAGAGTTTTCCTTCTCCGTGACTGGTTGCCGTACCAAAGTTAAATAAGCCAGTTTGCCTTTCCGTTTACTTAAAGCTGGAGGGAGAATAATTAATTTCATGCCATTCTTAAGGGTTCGAGACCTATGCTAAATGCAAAAAGACTTGCCCAAGATTTGACCTCTGGTCACCATATCCATTTCATGAGATGATAACAATTACTCTACAAACCACTTAACTTATTTAAATTCCCTTGGAAAAGGCATGAACCCACTCTCTTCCAAACTATGAGCAAATTTCAGGGCAGTTCGGTACCTTTCACCGAGTAAAAAGACACTTCATAGTGAACAGTAAATAATAATTCAAGGTTACTGCTTTTAAACAAGAAGTTGCAACGTTAGAGGAGGCACGTTAGAGAAACGGTTATCACTGTAGAAAATAAAATTGGCGATCAGAGTTCATACTATAGTCGAAGTTGTTTGCTTTTCAGCTTACCCCTGGACCAATCAGTTCTCTCTTGAGATATGGGTAAATAGTCAGTTGATTAGGTTTTTAGTGTAAATAAGGCAACAAGTCTAAGAGAGAAAAAACACTTTAACATCCCTATTCCGCTTAAAGATTGACCTTGTTTTGTATAAATACATATATGACGCGGAAAGGGTGGTGGTCCAGATGAATTTATTAACCAGAAGAGGGCAAATCATGAATGGAAATTAGTTGAAATCGATTTTAGAAAAGTGAATCCGTGCGTTACAAAAATGAGAAGAAAATATATTATTTTTAGTTGAGGGAAAATAGAAAAAAGTTATATGGATCATTATGACAAAACGATAGGTTAACGAGAATTTTTTCGTTTAGAAAAAGAAAAGGTACGATTTAATTGTCCCTGTTCTGGCAGAGTCAAAGCGATGGTTCAGAAAAGGACCAAAACTGATAATGATGACTGACAGGTGATTTATGTACGATTTACTGGATGAGAAATTTTCATTTTTTGAAATATTTTTTCAAAATTCGAAGTGCGTGGAAAAAGCCTAAAATCTAATTTTGAAATTGTCAATAGAAGTTCTCTGGTGTCCTTATCATGTGATAAAGTAACCGCCTCCGATGAAGAATGGTGTCAAGGTGAAATATCAAAATAGTGAGAGAAAATACCTTCCTGTTTGGGTGACCGTAATAGGAAACCGATCACCGAAGGTGGAGGTCGAGCGAAAGGGTCGAATTCATTCGTGGAATCCAAATTAGGAGAGAACTGATGTTATTTATTAAACACAAACTACAACCCAAGCATAGAACAGAAATTACTTATAAACCGAGAAATTTGCTTGCTTAGAAAACCAGTGATAGGAAGCTCAGAGACGCCTCACGTCACTCTGACCCCTGACCAAGTTCCAGACTCTCGAAAGCAGAGAACATAGTACATTACTTTGAGATCATCTTGTACCAGACTACTAAAAGCATGGAAGCAGAGAAAAACCTAAAGATAATATGATTATATGAGGGACCTGGTGCCTGACTCCGAATACCCAAAAATTTATAAACTGATTAAACCGTGGATTAGGCCTACGTCTCATATGCCTAATTAACCGCCAAGAATGGTGAATGCGTTCATTATTTCAGAGACATTTTTTATACTAAAAATTATTATTTTTTTACAAATCTGTGTCCTATTCTTTGTTAGTGCTTGGATTATATTTTTCTTTCTTAATCGTGCGGTCTCATCTGTCCTTTCCTTGATTGGCGACTCTGAGTAACTATCGATTTGTTGTCTAGATAGAAAGAAAACAACATTGGCAGATTAAAAGATTGACCGTACCATCCGGTGACAAACATCCAGTCGAGCGGAAACGTCGGCGAATGAAGGAAACGGCTGTGGTGTCACACATACTTGGTGGTGCATATATATATATATATATATATATATATATATATATATATATATATATATACACTTCAGGTATTCTCTTAAGTATCTTTTGTTAAAAAATATAAATTAGGACTTTTGAAAATTTCTAAAGGGCTTAGAAGGTTTTTGAAAAATTTGGTTCACTAATATATATATTGTCATCTTCAGAGAGACCTTTTCGTTGTACCACAATACTTCAGTGTGGCTAGACATGTAGGAAGCGTTAAGCTGGGATTGAAACTCACCCAATTTTATGTTAGACTTTGTATCATACAAGAAAACCACGTCAGCTCGGGAATTTATAATAGCTTTGGATTGTTTTACATTTTTGCCTTACCGGATATCAGAGTGCTCAATTTATTCGAAGAACTTTGCATTTATAAATGAGTTTTCCCGAAAGCTTTTCACTGTCATTTTTCATGTTGAAAAGTATAATCCAGATGTTGTTTTTCGTCTTTTATATATATATATATATATATATATATATATATATATCCCAACTATAAAACTAAAATATTACAGCTTAAAAACTCATGATTCTGAGTTTCTAAGTGGCTGATCCTGGGGTGAGCCTAAAACTAACAAATACAAGCTTACCCGACGATCGGCAACATGAGTTTTAGCCTTGTTTTATTCTATTTTCATTGTTGAAATATTGTAAGACAGCTCTGTGTAATTGTAATATATATATAATTCACTCTCTGCAGCATACTGATATATATATATATCTCAGTATGTTGCAGAGAGTGAATTTTAACCGGGTATTTCCGTAGAATGATTTTACTTCGGGTGCTCCCATAAGAGAAAACAGATTAGCTATTGTAGACTGGATGTTTGATCATCACCGATTGACATTTTTCTAGGTCAGTCAGTATATCATACTGAATTAATCATTGTACATATCAGTGTTCATTCAGATAATTATAGGGTGCCTCAAAATAGATGCACCCATTAATATGATAATGATTTACTACTAAGACAAGCACAATGGTGGTCAATTGGAACACGTCATGTTAAAATGCATCCCTTGAGTTAGAGACATCGAATCAATGTTTTTTTAATTTTTATTATATGAACTTCCAAGACATGCAACTTTTTTTTACTTTCTTATCCCAGAAATAAATCATTTTCACTTTAATAGGTTGCATCTAATTTGAATGATTTTTTAATGTTTTTTTCTTCAAATAAGTAAGTAAAGTTGGCGATTCTAGTCGAGGGCAACCCGAAGTCTCCCTTTTCAATAGCTACTACACCGAGGTGTAGGAGGGGGCGCTACTCCTTCCTTAGGATTGCTCCACTTTACCCTTGATCGATACCTTATAATGCTGTGTGTTCAGCAAAGTGGTATCAAGTACCATTTTTTTAAGTCTTTGGTATGACGCGACCTGGGATTGAACCCCGTTCTCCCGGGCCATTGGCAACTTGTCCAGGGCATTGTGATCGAGGATTAATAGGTGTTATAGTATAATATTTTCAAATCTGAAGCAAAAAAAGAAAGCAACATTATTGTTAGTAGATTTATTAGCAGTCACATGGGTCCCATGTTTATTGAGACATCTAGTAATTAAGGGAAATTCAGGTAGCAATACACACTTTCGTTTAACCGATATTCTACAGTTCGGTTTCTCTTAAGAATGTTTGATAATCAATAAATAAATTAATTCTGACGATTTCAGAAGAAACACAACTATGCAGATCTTGAAATCTGTAGTTTGTTTCCTCACATTTCGACGCCTCATCTCCATGTTGTGCATTGAAAATAAGGACAACGGGATTGTCAATGATCGTTAATTAACGAAAGGGGTAATGTCAGATAGAATAGTCAATCATTAAGCTGAGTTTGATTTTGAACATCATAGACCACCCAGTGAGAATCAAAATCACAAATCAATAGCGATACCTTTATTATTAGGCGCCTTTGTGGAGGAAGAATGTTGGTGTTGCTTTTGTCACACACACTCACACACATGCATATATATATATATAACATTTAAAGCTAAAATCGTTTTTACTCGATAAAATGTTTGCAATATTCAATGTACGAAAATCCTGAGTCATATCATAATATATTTCAAGCATAAAATTGGGATAAAAACCCACAACGTCGATCACGTTGTCGATGCTCAGGTGAGCTGTTATTCAATACGTCAGACTTTTTTTTTATTAAACTTACTTACAATCTGTCACAAACGTCTTGATTTGATACATAACTTTATAAACATTGATATGTTATAAAGATAATTTAGTATGGTGTGCTGACATTGACAAAGGTGACCTGGCGAAGATCAAACATCCAATTTTGTAATGGTAACCATTTTTTTCCTATCGGTCTACCCAGAATAAAAGATAATAAGGACAAGGATATAAGTCAGACATGTTAAATTTTAGCTCCCTTGATGATCAAAACGAAAGTCTGAGTCACGATATATATAAAGTAGTCATGTACACCAGGAAGGTGGAGAGGACCAGAATCACAGACCCGGCTAGACTAAAAGAGAAATGTCAGAATCCTTTCTATTTATCTTATTTCTGTAAACCCTTTTTTTTCAATTAAAAATTAAAATCGGATGTTAGAAACGGTAATCGCTACAATAAATGATAAATCAAGAATGTATTGAAAATCACCTGCTTAGAATTTAGATCGGTGTCCTTTTTGGAACAGCAGGTATTGTATATGACTTAAAGCCTCTGTACCAGACAAACTTTAGTAAAAAGCAAAAATAAAACAATGAAGAAATTTTGCCAAATTAATTTTGCCAATTATATTGGCTATATATAGGCTGTCTACAAAAGAAACGGACAGTTTCAAGATATCATTAAAAATAATCCAAGACATTGTCATCCACGATTCTCTAATTTTTTGTATGTGCTTTTATATTTGCCTTCCCGCTAGAGCAGAATGTGACTCAAGGTCGATTTAATGTGGGCTGCTCCGCAAAATGCAAGCCTCCAACGGAACGCTTTTAAAAATTGCTAAGATTCTATAGGCATTAATCTTTAGAGGTTCCTCAAGCAATGATCAATGAAGACAGCCTTCACCCCTTTCACAGATTAGTTGAGAAGCGCTTGAAATGTAGTCCTGGGCCTTACAATTAATTGATGTACGTAAACCAAGTGATTTGGAATGTCCTACTGTCCTAAAAGTATAGAAGAGTAGATGTCAAAACTAATAGGTGTTTCTCGTTGGTCTGTACGACCAGGCAACTTCTGCTTTGGTACCCAGGGTGATAGCAGAACACTTGGTGCGACTGAAAGCCTTTATAATATACATTAAGTGTTTCTTTCCAAAACCGTCAGTGTTAATATCTTAAATAGAATTTCAATAGATTTTTAAACAATTTCTTATGCAGACGGCCTGTAAAAACTTATGAAGAAAATATTGCTTTAAAAAAATGAGCAGCGTTAACGTGAAATGAAAAAAGTAAAGTAAGAAAATACTTATAATCAATCAAAACTGTCTTGATTTTCAGGTCAAATCTAATCGACAAGACATTGCAGAAAAAGCCGTTGACGTTTCAACTCATCATGTATATTTCTTCTTTTTTGGAAACATATTTTTTCCAATCATCTCAACATATATTCAACTAAAACCAAAGTGTTATAGCTAAAATCAGGAAAACAAAAGAAAATTGATAGGGTAATTCTTTACAAAAAAAAAGATGATAATCTCTTTCTAGGCTTAGACTTAATGGTGTATTAACCTTGGTTAGTAATTTAATGTCAAAGCCATCGTTATAGAGTTGTACTATCAATTAATGCCATGTGCGAAATAGACATATACTGTTCATAACGATAGAACATATAAAGTACATAGAAATCTCGAAATTCGAAAACACGCACCGACTTTTTGTTCAGGTACTAAACCTTTTTATTAACTTTGAGTTAAAGGTTTCGACATAAGGAGGAGAGACACAATCTCGTTATGCCGTCTTATTCATTTGGCCCCATAGGGCGCAAGTTCGCCTCGCGTCTGTGAGCTCAAAAAGTCGATCCTCCTCGTTTGGTGTCTAGTATTCAACTCCCTAACTTTCTTTCAATTCTCCACAAACCTCTGCGCGCTTCCGGTGCGTGACGTAACACGCACTGTCACCCGTTTCGTCTCGGACTATTGTGACATCTCTGAGTGACACCTTCGTCCGCCTGCGTTAACACCTGCATCAATGTTTGCACCTAACTAACCCATGTGCTGAGCCGAAAGGTTCTCAGCCTAACTAAACTCGAAGGCATGAACCGAAATCCCTTGGCCATTACGTTATAAAATAACCGCAGTGAAACTGTTGAAACTGGCAGGAATTAAGGAGTTCAATACATTTCCCAAGGGAAATATTCCGAAAAGGAAGGTCATAGCGGGACTAGAGTTTGAACTCGTTTAGTTCAAGGCAACAACCAATTACTTAAGTTATTACGTGGACTTCTCTCAAGTTTTTCTATCCCTGGATTTTGTCTGTTTCTGTTTAGCAGAAAAGAGACTGAACATGTTGTATTACTATTGTGTTTTTTATATTATAACGCATGATAAAAGTTATCTTGATACAATCAGAAAACATATCCAAGTAGTTCACCATATTCATGTGAACATCAGACAGGAAAATAATCTCTAAATCTGCTGGTGGGTTTCAGAATGGGCTGACGATAACCGCTAAAAATGGGAGAGACGAAACCCAAAATAAGGGTGTCCTGAGTATGTATCTGATGGTGAACCACTAGTTCAAGAACTCTCCGGAGTATTTAGGCACACATTCATTGCCATTACTCCCATGTCCATTTTGACCCGGAGTGACAGTACCCGTTAGGGTACTCTCACTATGGGTCAGAATAGACCTCTTTGAAAATCATTTGTCTCAGGGATACGTGATAACAAACAATTGCGTATAAATTATTTCTATTTAGTTACTTAAAATTATAATCTTTTACTAAGGGTTATTAGTTAATTGAAACTATATAACTATTTACATAAAAGTTATTATCATAATTAAATAGGAATTATATATATTACTCCAGACCCAGAAAAAATTATTAAATCAGAGATGTAATTGAATAGCTAGGTGTAGACTTAGGAATAAATGTAAACTATAGACGAATATCGTAGATGAAGTTTACTTAACTATAAAAATAAGATTAAATTGAGATAGATGAGATGAAATGAATAAAAGAAAATAGGAACCCACCATGTGAGGTCGGGTGTATGTTTCAGTGAAAAGGTAACCGAATAAATGGACCAGAGGATAAATTTGAGTTACTGTAATCTTTTTTTATGGTTAATAGGAATTGTTGTAATTCCTTAAATTATTGTTAAATCTGAGGAATTACGTTAAAATGTAGGTTAAATTACAGTAGAAAGTGAATTAAAACCTCCGTCTAGTTACTTTATTATGATCCCGACCGGAAGTGGGCGAAATGGGGAAGAAACTCTTTACCCCTGTTCAACCCCCTCACACCCTTCCCTCCTGTGTCCATTCTGGCGGTATTAATAATATCCATTTGATCTGAAGATGCCCTGTTTAAATTTGGTGTCATTGATTCATATCAATATGCATAGCAGGATGGAAATAAATTTATAATCCTAAAGTGGCTGAATTTTGTTTTTCTTAAAGGTATTGTTGCAATGTGATGTCAATTACATTGAGCTATTTACCAGGAAGATTTAAATGTTCGAAGTTTTAATAATTTAATTGTCCTGACGGCATTATTCCCGACTCAAGTTTCACTGGACTGAAGAATATATATATATATATATATATATATATATATATATATATATAAGTAAAGTTGGCGACCTTAGTCGAGGATGAACTAAAGGCTCCTTTTTCAATAGCTACAACACTGACGTGTAGGGGAGTATGTCACTACTTTCCTTGGATTGCTCCTTAACACGTACATAATAAAGCTGAGTGTTAAGCAAGGAGGTATCATATGCCATGTTTTTGAGACGTTGGTATGACTCGACTACAGATCTCCCGGGATATTGGTGAACACTCTATCCACTTGGTATTTGTTGGATTCTGGATTAAGTGTTTATTCTAAATATACAGTCTCCTAGATTATTTCTCGTTTAGCTCTTTTTTCAAGTGTTTCGTTAGATTTTAAGAGGTAAAGCCATACAGTAGTACTAACGTGCCTACGGCTTTGAGGAATCCCCGTTTAAATGTTGATTTGTATTGTGATTTATGGGAAGAATTCTTCTGAGAAAAACAGAGATGAGAGCAAGGAATCTGAAAGAGTAAACATAAAAAACAAAAGTTTTTGCGTTCATCTCAAGTGTACTTTCAGACAATATGATTACGCAGCACAGAATATTATCATCAAAATATAACGAGATCATATAATCCATAATAGAATGATGAGTAATAAAATAGATATTTTTTGTAACACTGTTTATGAATCCGGAATCTTTGCACAAGTGTCTGTTTAGCAAGAGCCTTTATCAAAATAATAATGCTTTGACGAAAGTGAAAACAAATAAGTGATTGTCTAAATAAGAAACTTTTGCGGATTCTAATATAGGAATTATAGTGTGATAATACCATGGAAAGGATACCAGGCTAATCGATAGAGATAAAAAAAAAGTGAGTGAATGGGGAAGATGAATAAAAAAAATACGTATGAATTTGGGTCAAAAAAAGAATAGTAATGTTAATTGTTGTAAAAAAAAAACGAAAATGATGATATAAAAATGGGTCGTAAAGAGTCGGGTGGAAGAGAGAAGTAACGAGAAACAACGTGAAGCAACGAGAAGCAAAACGAATACACATTTTCTCAGGGAAAAAACGCTGTTTGTAAAAAATAATAAGAATAAACTATTTTTTAGCTGTAAAAACAAAATAGGAAAAAAACTCTTTTTCATTGTTAAACAAAGCTGAAGTCCAGGTGAAAAACAATCAAAATGAAGCCATTGCTGATATCCATCGCATTGTATTCAATCATTTACGTAATTCAATTCAGAAATTTCCGGATATCAAATATAGAGACATTCACCGCAGGACGAAAAAAAAATAATTAAATAAATAAATAAAAATAATTCAATAAACAAATAAATAAATATTGCATTAAAAGAGTGAATACTGAGACAGCAAAGAAAATTTTAAATTCTAAATTACTCATCACGAAATGTCTCCAAAATTATTACTTTTATATTACATTCCCGTTGTTTTCGTTGCTTTTCCTATTTCATCAGCTTAAAATATACTTTTTTGTTTGGACTCGATCTTATCGAACAGGAATAATTTTTAAACAGATCCATTCAAACAATTGATTGAACCCTAACTGGTACAATCACTCTCGGGTCAGAGTCGTTCTGATAATGTGAAATAATTAGGAACGCCTGGGTTAGAAATAGAAACGTATCAGCTGCGAATCGACAACGGATTCTGATTGGCTGAAGGGAACTCAAATAAAAACGCTGTTAGTGGGTGCAGGATTGAAAACAGGAAAGAGTTAGTTGGCAGCAGGACCCGAAGAGGTAAAGACAATCAGTTGAAGACAATATACGGCAATGTGAAGACGGCCGGAAGTTGTGGCTCCTATTTTAGATTGGGCTCGGTGAAGATGTCTCTACCAGACGCACTGCTGTGGAGACGAAACCAGCGAACAAGCAAGTTAGAACTACAAAAGAAAACCAGAAAGAAAATGCAAGGTCTGTCGCTGCTCTCTTTCTCCTCATGAAATATTGTTTCTCTGTCCAGCTAACACGGTCGACTCAGTTTTCATACTGTTTCTTTCTCCCCGACGACTTCTTAAAAAGTGTCGTCGCGAATAAACATTTGTGTCAGTGAAAAGGATAGGATTTCTGAGTGTTCGTCACTTTTTCCCACTGTGAGGTTACAACAGAGTCCAATTAAGACCTAAGAAGTAGCACTACACGCATAAACCCGTTCGGCACGTGGTGTTAAAAATGGCTTTGAGTAATAGTGGTTGTTGTACAAATGTCTGTAGGGACCGTGCCAGCATGAAATTCCTTTTGAATACCGTAGCGTTGCAAGTGTATATTTGCAATGTTACAACCGTACGTTTGCTGTGTAACAGTGCAGCCATCTATTTGAAACCTGTAGTAGTTCAATAAAAATGGCAATGAATGGGTATACAAAATTCCCAAGTTCTATGAAACTAGATGCAGTTTTGTATCAAGCATAAGTCACGTCTTCTTTTAGAGTCTCACCCTTACGATACGATTAACATTATCGAAGTCCGACTGACAAGGTGATCGTCATTGTGCCAAGACTAAAAAAAATATATCGTTTTTGGACCGTATTTATCAATTTGATCTTGTACATTAGTTTGGATTTGCTTTTCTTTGTTTAATGGCATAACAACGTTTGTGGGTTATTTAATTACAAAGCCATCCTTCTGGAAGAACAGTAGAGAATAAGGAAGTTCATAACTTTCCCAAGGGTATTTGTTCGAAAGTGAACATAATTGCACGACTGGAGTTCGAACTCGCTTACGACAATTCCACAGTCTATCTCTTTAACCATTACACCACGAGGACCCCCCTTGCTTTTCTTCCTTTAACTCTTAATCTGAGCGAATGACGAAATGAATAAACTGTAGGACGACAAAGTTCAAATACTATGGCATCTTCCTTATCTACTTGTGAAATGTTTCTAGTCTCTAGATTTGTGGATTGTATCAAGCTTTATATAAAATATCCTTTTGCCTTACATAAATAAGAGGAAGATTCGTGGATAAATCTGACTAAATAAAAGATCAAACTCATAAAACATAGTTATACATCTATACGTGTGAAAATATACAAAATGTTCTAATAGTCACACGTCAAATAGAGCACGAGTCCACTTCATTTTAAAAACCAATAATCAATTATACGTTTATAACAACTCTCATATTTCTTCTTAAAAGTATTCACATAATAGAAGAGAACTACACACATTGACAAATATTACACTAATCAAAACACTCTTATTTAAACAAATAAAATTATAGATTAGAAAAATTTTGAGAAAGAGTTGGGTTGTTTTGGTTTTATGGCATATCAACCTTTGTAGGTTATTCAATGCCAAACTGTCTTTATACATATATATCAGATATATATGATTTATAAATAACATTTTAAATGAACCTGAACTGATTTTTTGCACACAGTTAAATGGTTTCAAGTATTGCTATGTAACAGTAACAATTTAACATCAGTAATTTGTTTGATCTCATTTAAATAGATATACATGATATATAGAACATCAGATTGTAGGTAAATTCAGTTTTAAATGTGTTAGAATTGATTTGCTTGCACACTATTTTTGCTATTGTTTATACACAGTGAAACAGTTTCAGTTGTTACTATCTAACTCTAATAATTCTATTCAATATTAATCATTTGTTTGAAAACAGTGAAGTAGTTACAAGTATTGCTATTTGACACTAATTATTCAATTCAACATACATCATTCATTCACAAACTGTTAAATGGTTCCAAATATTACTATGTATCACTAACAATTCTATTAAACATCAATCATTTATTTCCACGCAGTTAAATGATTAAACATTTCTATTTCTAACAGTTCAATTTAGCATAAGTCATTTGTTTGCACACAGTTTAAATGTAAAACAGTTCCATTTGACCCATAGATAGAAACCTATAGAGTGCTACCACTTAGTTTCAGAGTAGACCTTGGAACAGTGGCAAAGAATGCGCACTCTATATTCCCCAAATATCCTAGGCGGGAGCCTTACCATCAGAGTGTTTAATGTCATAACCAGGACATTCATTGGAGGAGCCTTACCACTCTGCAGAAATGCAGTCTGTGTATTCTTTAATCCCAGCTGACTGGGATGCTTTGAGAAAGAGTCGTAGTACATCTATAATTTCAATCGAATAAAACATGAACTGTTTTTGAATCTTACGCCATATAATCGCAGATAAATGATGGACCGTTCTATTTTGAATGGGAAGGAGGAAAAAGAAGAAAATACATTATACATCGAAGAGAAAAAAAAAAGAAAAAAAAAAGCGAATATAAAAAAAAAGAAAGAAGGAAAGGAAAAGAAGACGAAACGGAGGAAAGAACCTGCTTTTTAACAAAGAAGCAGTCGAGAATGCTAGATGGGAACTACACAAGGAAGGCGCATGCTGTTTTCAACAAATCTAGTAATCAGCACTTAAAAAACTTCAGCTGTTCGGCAACTTACTCCGATCTTATAACCTATATAAATAAGACATACAAGATATACTGGGTACACCTGGAGATGCAGAGACGAACTCATCAGAGAAGTTCTATAGTAGTATCCGAAACATGGACAAACCATTGTGAGCTGACCAGCGAATTTTTATATTGATCTAATCTGTGCGGGCCCTATATGTCATCTTGAAGACCTGTCGTTTAGATGACTGTATGTAATTGAGATGACCAATAGAAATGGTTCGTTAGAGAGAGAGAGAGAAAGAGACAGTCAAAGGAATCCGTGCAATCAAGCTTTACTTTAAGATGATAAATTAACAAAAAATGCAAATTTGTTTAGTTCTTCGTTTGGCTGCGGATAAATGAAGTCACAGAAAAAGAAACCTCAGAAAAAAATGAACTTCCGAATAAGAGATACAATTGAATTACGAAATTAAGCAAAATTCTCACGTGTGAAAGAAATGTAATACACCTTAACATTTACTAAATAGAAATAGAATAAAAGTCTTCAGTGCAAAAAAACAAAAACAAAAAAAAACAAAAAAAAAAAAAAAAACAAAACAAAAATATTGAAAACTGAAATTGATATATATATTCCTGAGAACTGGTTTGATATGTCATAGAAATCCAATCAAAATTATTCTCTTTAGTTAGCGTTTAAATCGTCGCCAAGACAAAATGAAAGACGTATAGAATGTTTCAACACAGAATCATCCGACATTCAAAAACTAGGCACTAATGACTGAAAGGTTAAAGCAAAGGAAGACATAAATTATATTCAATATATATATATATATATATATATATATATATATATATATATATATATATATATATACTCACACAAACATATATGTATATGTATGTATAATCAAAAAAGAATCTAATAAAAAGGAAGCTTAAGACGAAAAACAATTAGCTATCCAAGAAAAACAGAGAAGCTGAGGCTGAAGAAAAAATCATGGAGGGGTGAGGAGGAAGAGGAGGAGGAGGAGGAAACGAGAGAGAAAAAGCGATGAGAAAAATGAATTGAAAGATATAAGGAGTGGTTAAAATTAGAAAGAAAGAGGATAACAGCAAAGCCTACGGCAATTTTTTTTTCGATGGAGAAAATGGACAGAAAGAAAGAAAGAAAGAAAGAAAGAAAGAAAAAAAGAAAGAAAGAAAAATTAACCTCGCCCATCTTTATGTCCCGCCTTCGTCACCATAGCAACGTGAATCGGATTGATACTGACAGTGTCTTGTTATATTGTATTACTTTACTGTTATACGATGTAATATTAGCATAGTGCTAGCAATGAGAAACGACGACAAAATACGACAGACACGAAAAGAGACTGTAATTTAGCAGGACCGCCCTGTAATCAAATGGTTACCATAATTTTAAAAGGGAAAGATAAAAAAGACCAGAAAAACTTTTAACAAAAATAAAAAAATTAAAAAAAAACACGAAAATATAACAATTCTCTTGGTGTCACATTTTATCTGGAAGAAGGAAAATGCAGTTTAGTGCATGATTTGAAATACATAGTTAAAAGCTTATGGTTGACGATTAATTATGCGATGCCGGCACACAGTACGATGGTTGGATGATTTATTGGTCATTTGATTATTATTATTATTTATTTTTTTATTTTTTGTTATGCTTCCTTGGGCATGTCCACCTTTTCTCATATCAACCAAAAAAAAAAGGATCTTTGCAAGAAAAACATACATTATTACGACAACATTATTACAACAGCATTATTAGAACAACATTATTACAACAGCATTATTACAACAGCATTATTTCGACAACATTAACACAATATATACAGATAAATTCTGTTAAGTAATTTCCGATACCTCTGAAAATTAATATCTTTTAAATACCATTAATTCTGAAATCATTTAATTTAATCTTGAAACTTTTGCTGTTTTTAACCTGATTGGATAATTTGTTCCCAAAAATATTACTTTATTTGCAAAAAATCCATTTGGTTAAAAGCCTTAATTTTTGAAATCTGTGTGAGCAGTAAATTTCTAGTTCGAGGAGTAATATCGAAAAAATGTCTACCATAATTAGAAATTCCATTAGTTATTTCGAAAGTTTCAATTTGATCCCCTCTTTTTCTTCTTTCTAGTAAAGTAATTAGTCCTAATTCCTCCAATCTCTTTTTTTATTATTTTTGCCAAACTTCTTTGTGTGCCTTCCAATTCTATGGCATGTCAGCCCTTGTTGGCCTATGTAATGTCGGCGTCAGGCTTTTTTTTTTTTTTTGTAAGAAGTTACATTTCAAGTAACTCATCATAATAGTAATTTGTAAACAATTTGAGCTTCAAATAAATATTCCTTATACAAATAATTTGCATAAAATTCTACAAATAATTTATAAACTTATTTTATCCATATGTGATCCGATCTATCAGGAGCAGGATATGCATCAAGTTTAATTTTTAAATTGAAATTTATGAGGTTTGAATTCAAATCTTTATTTCTCCTAGATCGATTACTAATCCCAGGCTAAAGAGCCCAGACTGCCATACTAAGAGTTTGATTTGCACCTCTCTCTATGTGAAAATGCAAACAGCTTCGTTCAGGATTTGAACACAGGTTGATTGTAAGCATAAGATATTCATACAGGATTTTTGAACGGGAGAGGCAAACAGACACAGTGGTTTTTTCAAATGGTTTCGTTCTTATCTCAACAGTAACTAGATATTCCTGCAAAATGGTTTGCTTTCTTTGTTTAATAGCATATCAACCTTTTTGGGTTATTACATATCAAATTCATCCTTGTAGAAGAACAGTGCTGGTACTAATGAGTCTATTGCTGGTAGGGTATTAAGGGGTCCATAAGATTTCCGAGTTATTAATCCAAAAGTGAAAGTAATTGCGTGACTGTCAGTAAAATGAGAAGTAGAGAGTAAAATGGATACTTAAAGCAATAGAATTTTTTCTAATACTTTTCAGACTGAGACTATTTGTATTATAAAAAAATGCAACTTGAAAATACTATCGATTTTACAACTTACATGACCCTTTGAATACTTTGCTCCAAGGTCCTTATATAAACTGTATTTAATATCACAAAAATTGATACACACAAATAAACACAAGCAAAATACCTGTTTCAATCCATTTAACTATCGCCTTATAGTGTAGAAATCTTTATTTAAATGCATGCTATGACCTTCGTAAATACACATGATATAATATTTTCTTTTCAAAATTAGTGTCTGTCATGGTTTTCTGAAGCCCAAAATATTGCAATTAGGGGATTGAGTAAATCAGCCAACAACTAAAACTATCGAATATCGATATATAATAAAATATAGCTCAGACCAAAATATCGATCTCATGGAAAACATATATATATATATATATATAAGCAGATGATAATTGTTATGAACGAGAGAGAGAGAAAGGAAGAGAGAGTGTGTGTATCGTGTGTGTGTGTGTGTGTGAAAGTGAGAGAGAGAGAGAAAGGTGCTTGTGTGTATTTCGATACAGGCAGGCATGCTCATGGTTTTATTTAAAATTTCCTCTGATCAATAATGCCTCAGTGTGTGTGTGTGTGTGTGTGTGTGTGTGTGTGTGTGTGTGTGTGTGTGTGTGGCTTTTTGTATATTCTTATGGATAGGTATTCGTATATACATAAGTAGTAGTGTACGCGGGTGTATATGAGTCGGTATCCATGGATGATGAATTAACAATCTGTATTGGCCAAAGCGATGATACCGAAACTTTTGTTTGGTGCCTTTCAAAGGAAACATAAATATGACACCTGGGAAAAAACATTCTTGATATGATGTTGCGTGTAATTTAAGAAAGCAGGGTAGATGGTATTTATCATCTTGACAATCAATGCACAGGTTTACAATGGAATCCAGTTTAATTTTCTCATTCCGTCGATAGAAAATTAGTTTAATGATAATGAAAATTTTTTTAAGATGATAATGCCTCTTGACATTGAGCAAAGGGATTTAAAGCCTAAAATACTTTTTAAAAAAACTATGAAATGGCAAGAAAACAGTCTGGAATAAAATCCAATTCAAAATTTATGGTGCAACTTGTTGAAAATTAGTTCATGTGAAGGTTCCATTCAACGACACAGATCTATGAACTGGCATTCAGGATAGTTGGAAACATTCACATAAAGAAGGTTGTTTAAACAGTTGAAATCTGTGGCTGAAATAACTGACCCTGTCATAAAAGCCTGAGAAGAGGCAACAAAGTAGAAATTCTAATTTTTTTCCAAATAAATTCCATAATTTTTTCCCCAAATTTGATTTATTCCATAATATAATCCTCTTTTTAGCTTGGAAAATGTACCATAAATTTAAATAATTTAAACTAGTTTGTTTAAATAATGTTTCACGAAGCTAGAAATTACATCAGTTTTATTAAAGATGTTTTGTGTCACATCTTTCATCATTGGGTGTCTCAATATACGTGGGACCAATGTGGCTGCTAATATAAAGGATGTCTCAGTATACATGGTTATATAGGGTGTCTCAATATACGTGGGACCCATGTGACTGCAGATATATAGGGTATCTCAAAATACATGGTTATATAGGGTTTCTCAGTATACATGGGAACAGTGTGACTGCTAATATAAAAGGTGTCTCAATATATGTGGTTATATAGGGTGTCTCAATATACGTGCGTGCCATGTGACTGCTAATATATAGGGTGTCTCAATATAGATGGTTATATAGGGTATCTGAGTATACATGGGAACCGTGTGACTGCTAATATATAGGGTGTCTCAGTATACATGATTATATAGGGTGTCTCAGTATACTTTGGAACCGTGTGACTGTTATATATAGGGTGTCTCAATATACATGGTTATATAGGGTGTCTCAGTATACGTGGGACCAATGGGATGGCTAATAACTCTACAACTAATAATGTTGTCTTCTTTTTTGTTTCAGATTTGAAAATACTATACGATGACAACTATTAATTCTTGATCACAATGCCTTGAACAAAAGAGGAGAAATATTTTGCGTCCTTACTTATTTGCAGACAAAATCATTCAAAACTGTTTCAAAATTGATGCAACCCATTCATATGATGATGATTTATTATTGCGACAAGGAACTCAAAACAAGATTGCACATCCTGGAAGAGGGTGTAATAACAATTTACAAAAATACATTGTTTGATGTCTCTACCTCAAAGGGTGCATTTTTATTATATGTATTTCAAATAACCGTCATTGCGCTTGTTTCAGTATTAAATCATTGTGATATTAATGTATTGGATCTATTTTGAGACACCCTGTAGTTGATTTACTGCTAAATGAAAACAAAACATTCCCTAATTTTTTGACCGTGATAGTAGTTACAGATACTGATATTTACACTGTAATTATTCCAGTCGCTACATTTTAAACTCACGCCTTGAAAACCAATAGCACACACTGATAGATGATATCCATATACACATACGGAGACTGAAACATGTGTTCGGACACATATAGCCAGATAAAAATGTGCGTACGTATAAATAAAGGAGTTAATCTATTTCAAGTAACAAGATATATTGGTCTTGTGAGACACAATTTTAAGTTTGATAGGGATTTCTATAGATGAGTGGTGCCAATTTCGACTCTAATAAGGGCCCATTTCAGAGATGTTGTGCTAAAAATCGCTAAACAAGACCGGCAATCCTTTTATTTTGCATGTCAGGCATTAGAGATTGATTATGACGCTATCATCTCTTAATGTAATGGGATACATGTACACTTCCAAACGATATCTCCAATTGTTATTCAGACGCGAGGTAAAAAATAAAAATTGAAATTTGGCATAATACAATCTTAGTATTTGTCTTTGCGAATTAATCTACGTTTACATCAAGCTTATATTTCCAAACTTCTAAAAACCCACTCTACGTTCAGTGTTTTAATTTAAATAAACTGATGATAAATTGATCCGCCTTATATTTTATGGAGCAATAAATGCAGAAAAAAACACTGAACTATTATTTGATAAGGACTTATTACTAAATAAACATCAATAGTTTAATGTCACCCTGATGTTTACAGTTGGTATAAAAAACAAAACAAAAATAACAACACAGGTTTAGGTGACCAGGTAAAAGGGCTCTAACTCTAGTTTGGTTTGCATGGTTTGGTTTTATTTGTTTAATGGCATATCAATTTTCGTGGATTATTTAAAGCAAAAGCCACCTTTTTAGAAGTGCAGTGATACTAGTTAACCCGTCGTTTGAAAGATAAAGGAGCTTTTACCTTTTTGGAGGGTATTAGTTCGATAGTGAATGTAACAATGTGACAGGAGCTTAAATTCTTTTATTGAGACACTCTAGCCGTGGAGATTCCCTCGAACGTTAGCTGGTATAAAAAAAAATTCCTGGTCGATATCTACTTCATACAGTGTTACGTATACTTGTGACGTTTCATTTAGTTGCAGCCAACAGATACATTGGGAGAGGAATAGTGAGAGGTCGCTGATCAGAATAGAAAGAATGAGACCCCCTTTAGCCTAACTGGCAAATTGGAAGGCAAGAAGGGTTAGTTTAATACGACACAGTCGAAGGGAGACCCGCGGCATGTACAGTTGAAAAGAAAACGCGGTGACGGCATTTGTGTTAAAAGGGATGATCACGTACGGGAAAATGGGCAACCAAGAAGCCTGATAGAACGTAATCTTCTATTCTGTCTATATCGAGTATTCGCGTAAAACAATGTTTCTCAGATAAGTCCTATCCGTATATCTTGCGAATATTATGTATTTATTTTATTTTGTTAGTTGAATGCTAACGGAATAAATGTACTCTATAAGTTATTGAAATTGCCGTTGTGTTTAATTTTATTATGCTGGTCATTCTCATAGGTTGTTTCCGTGCAATAATTCCTCAAACTGTTGTCGATTCCCTTCATTATTATTATTATCATTATTATAATTAGTAATATTGTTATTATTATTATTTAGTTCTTTAGAGTTTTTCACATCAGCGTTAGCTGATGGTTTTTCGCTGGAGTTTGAGTGACAGCAAGTCTCCTCAAGTCTCCAGGACTCTTCTCATTATTCTTGCCGTTCTCAATAATACTGTCGTTTGGATGGTCTCCACTCGTCCACCACCTTCCAAGTCCTCCAGGCCCATTAATAATCCTGTAACTATTGTACCAAAAGCACCAATCTCGATTGGTACAATCGTCACTCTCATGTTCCATAGTTTTTTTCAATTCTCTAGTAAGGTTGAGGTACTTATCCTTCTTTTCACATTCTTTCAGTTTTATTCTGTGGTCAGCCGGAACAGCAAAGTCCATAATTTTGCAAATTCTCTTTTTTTTTTTTTGGCTGATTATTATAAGGTCTGGTCTTCTGGTCGAGATGAGGTGATCCGTCTGTATGTCAAAGTCCCATAGGAGTTTATGTGTGTCATTTTCTAAAAAAAGAACTTGCAAACCTACACGAGTGAGTTCGAGTCTCATTGGGTGCCCCATTCATATGGCCTTGTGCCACATCTAAGCAAAAAACGCTTAGTAAATTACCACATTGCCCACCCAGCCGTATCTAGTCTTGTACTCTTTCTGTGCTAATTTGCTACATTCGCTAATTGTCCGTGAAATATCTGTTACTTGCCAACTATGGAAATTGGACAAATTATACATTTTTAATCGTTTACATACTTCGATGACTTGTCCGAGACAAGGAATATCAAAATATCGAGAATATTGTACAGACACAAGAGAAGGACATAACACAAAGGTAAAGATAGGGTTTATCTAAATTGACAGAATCTAAGAAAGGGTCCAGTTTAGCGTTATATATATTTCAAACCAAATCACTCGCAAAGTTTTCTCGACTCCATTGACTTATGCAATAACATCAGGTTAAAATACATTTAGAGAATAATACTGTACACGTACGTTGAGAAAAAGAAAGAAACTATTCGGTCAACAAGGATTTGTTTGATGATAACTCTTGGTTCAGGTGTGGTCTCCAGATCAAAGAATCATTTCGACAAACCCAGATTGCCCTAGCAGTATCTTACAACAGAAATAAACTTTCTTGATTTTAATCACGTCGTAGGAATCCCATGTCAAGATTCGTATGGATTTTTTTTGGGTTATATTCACAACTTTACAGTAACAAAGTGTTAATTCAAAGATATCAGATATGAATCAACTGATAAGATGACACGTCATTACACTGACATTGAACGAGAATAGAATTTTCGTGAAATTCGCGTGCAAAGTTGGTGTACAAAATGACAATAATTAATCGATAATTCAGTTATACTAATTTGAATTTTATGAAGTGATGATGACGTCAAGACTTTACGTAGTTTAAGAATTTTATAGTAAGATGAGTTGTCTTTTTTTATTTTTTATTTTTTTCGAGTTTAAGCTTAGTGACCGTGGCACAATAATATAATTAGATATCTATTAAATATACAGTCTTGTGTGGATGATCAGTCCTATATAGCCAAGTTTTGGTGTAATAGTAATGCAGGTTACATATGTATTGTGGTCAAGATTCAGGAGGTCCATAGTCCTGTTATAGTAGTTGAGGTCAACAAAAAACCGGTATATATATATTTACCAACCATTCCCTGGCGAACACAATGAGACTCAAGGTCAATTTTTAAAGCTTTTAAGCTTTGAAATAAGAGTTTTTCCCCTAGACTGGTTATCATACAATGTTTAAAGAGTCAAATCTGCTCTACTATTTACCCATAGCTGAAATAAGAATAGTTAGACACATACATTTCCAAATGTTTTAGCGTTATGTTGAATGCAAACTGTTATATAATGACTGTTGACATGGATTTTGGGTTAATTCCTGGTGACCCCGTGTGCTTTGAAAAGCTGTCACGTTGTAATTAGTAAACAGGGGGATGGTAGTGCGTCGGGGTAGGCCAGTCGAGTAGGTGTGTAACCGTAAGGAGACTACGTGATATGAGAACCACATGGTGAGATTTAGACAGTCAGTGCCGTCAGAATCAAGAGTCGAGCGAGGGATACGCAGCCGATCAGAGGCGTTAGGTCGTGTCTGACGATACGGCTTGCAAGCAAGTGCAAGCGTTGGCACTCCCTGGCCCCAGGAAGAAGGTATGGGACAAGAAGAAGTCCCTTCTCCGAGCATATGTCTCTCCATCTATCTCTCAAACTTACAACAAACTGTGTACCGCTTTCGAGAATAAAGTGAGAGAGATGTAGTTTTATAAAGAAGTGTGTTTCGTTTCGTTCATGGAACTCTGTTCATTATCTTTAATTATGTTTTTGGTTGAGTCTATGAGAAGTATACAACAAAACAGCCACGTCTTGGATTTTAACTTGTGTCGCTGTGTCCGTTTCCAATGATGATAACGACTATACAACGAGCATTTTTGCAATAAGATATTGAATAATCCTGAATCGATGCATCAAGATTCCCTTCAATACCATTACACCACAAATCTTCCAAATCAGAAACCTTTTATGTGTGGCTTATTTTGGCCATACGTGTGTATAGCCCCGCCCGGCACCAACTTTATGACATACAAGCCCTCATAGGTAGGCAAACTCATTACAAGTTCGCTTAAACTGTGATATATTCATTGTATTTGGAATGGAAGATACCACTGTAATCTTGCTATAATGATTCAAGCATTTAATACAAATATGTGGGAACATCTTAGCTATACATACAAGGGTCAGTCAATAAATAAGGTGAATTTTGCCAAAGGAACTGATTAAAGTTGTACCCTTTTTTCAAGTAAATCAATAATAATGGCTCTTTTCATGTTTCCTGTTCTTCTTTACTGACCAGTGGGCTCAGGTCTTTTTTTTAATAGGAGAGTCAGTTTGTTCCCACTTCATCGATTGTATTTTCCACTTGGGCTCATTGTGGCAAACCAAAGTTAACCTCCTTCGTAAATATTTCTTTGAATAAAACTTCCCTCTCTGTACTCATCACACATTCTTCTCTAAAGTTAAAATAGTTTGAACTTCTTAGCCTGTAAAAAATTGATGGTAGACTTCCTTTAAACACTTGAAAATACGATTTGAATTGTTGCTATTTTGAAATGTTTGAAAACAAAGATTGTTGTGAGATTGATATGATTTTTGCATCAATCAATTTCAAATAATGTTGATTTTACATGAATGAAAGTCCTTCTGCTCATTGGCCTAGTGGGTAGAGTGTTGGCCAATGGTCCGGGAGACCTGGGTTTAATCCCGGGTCTAGTCATACCAAAGACTTTTAAAATGGTACTTGATAACCTCCTTGCTTAACATTCAGCAATATAAGGTACGTATCAAAGGTAAAGTGGAGCAATCCAGGGAAAGGAATAGTACCTTTCCCTACACCTCGGTGTAGTAGCTATTGAAAAGGGAGCCTTCTGGTCGCCCTCGACTACGGTCGCCAACTTTACTTTACTTACATGAATGAAAATATTGTTTTCTTTTTCAAAAAACATTCTAATTCATTGAATGTCCCTTGTATACCCACACACACACAAACACATATATATATACATATATATTAATGTAATTATATATTGTGTGCACAGACAGACCGTTTTATCACAACACATCAGTGTAGCTAGACACTACTAGCCAGGATCGAAACTCGGCTAACTTTACGTCAGCCTGATAACATATCGTCTCAACTACCAGCCGACCAAACGCAAGCTAGGCAATTTAACGTATATGAATCAACTCTTATTTTTAACATTTTACGCTATCGGAGACCGAAGTGCTCAATTGATTTGAAGTGCTTTGTATTACGTGAATGACGAATTCCTCCACCAAAGTATATATATATATATATATATATATATATATATATATATATATATATTTATTTATTTATATATATCGATATGTCCTACACCTCTCTACTTTATATGGGCTTTAACTGTGCAGAAATTAAAAAGGAAATCTAAATTAGGTTTTCTAGTTTTATAAGAAAGGTTAGTGTGCCACCACCAAAAGTGTTCAGGTATGGCTCAATTTTCAGGGTTAGGGGAAGGACATTTTTTTACAAACTTTGTATATATATATATATATATATATATATATATATATATATATATATATATTAAATGATCGTCATTCATCCAACCCCTTACATGGAGTTCATTTTTTGTAATCTTGTGTGAGACTAAGAGATGATTAGTAATATATATATATATATATATATATATATATATATATATATATATATATCGAGTTCTATACACAAATTCATTGCAGTATCTGTGTAGGTTTTGTAATAAAATGAAGTTTTTTAGTACAATTGAGTGTATCTATGTATGGGAGAATTTTTATTTGTTTGTTTGTTTGCTTGTTTATGTCAGCAATTTCCTCCGAACGTGTTTTATAGGAAGAAACCAATCCCGTTTAGAGACATATGAACATTCTAGTGTATCTAAAAGGTTTTCTTTTATTTACTTTTTTACGCAGCATTTTATATAATTAGTTAAATGAAGTATATATATATATATATATATATATATATATATATATACGATAGTCTATTGTCAAAGTCAAAGTTGTTTGTTTTTTTCTTCTTGTCAGAAAGTAACAACAAACAAACCGACGGACGCTGAGACATTCCATTATTACGCTGATTGTTTTGCCTCTGATTAAGGAAGTCATTTTTTTACGCTATATCGACAGAAAAAGAAAACAAAATGTATCGAAATTCTCCACCCAGACATTTATATTTGCAGATCCTGAGACGCAAAGAATATAATTTTTCACTTGACTGATCATAATTATTTCGTCATCATGTTTTTTTTTCTTTTTTTCCCCACAGCTATTACAAAGCGATTTAAAAAAATATCTTATGTCAATAAGAGTCTTTCTATGGCTGATTGATTGATTGATTTTAAAGGTATTTCAAGCCGTCAAGGGTTATTCTATGTCAAGATTGCTTGATAAATTTTTACGGCGTGGCAATTCGTCTGGGGTTATCTTATGCCTAGATTGATTAATTAATTTTTAACGTATGTCCACTCGTCTTGGGCTATGCCTTGAGGGACTGATTGATTTTAACGGCGTTTAAACCCATCTAGGATATAGTATGTCTAGATCAATTGACTGATAGATTATAATGGAATGTCAGTCCATCTAGGGTTATTTAATGCCTAGAAAGATTAATTGATCGATTAAGTGAGTGATTTTAACGGCATACCAACTCGTCTAGGGTTAGTTTTTGTCTAGATTGATTACTTGATTTTAAAGGAATGTCAGCTTGTCTAGGGTTATTCTATGCCAAGATTTATTGATTGATTGATTGATTTGAATGCTATGTCAACCTGTCAAAGGTTATTCTGTACCCAGATCGATTGGTAAATTGATTTGAATGATATGTCAGACAGTCTAAGGTTATTCTACGATAAGTTGTCAGGGAATTGCATTCACAGTACATTTATATTTTGGTGTGTTTTTTTTTCTTTGCCCACCGACTAATCGAATAGGAATTATTTTTGAAGCGATTAGTTTTATTATTTGATAGATTCCTAACATTACCACTAATACTACCACTCTGGGTCAGAGTGAACCCGGGAATATTGGCAGTGAAGAAGTAGAATATGATCTCAAGATCTTCGGAACTGAAACCTCACCATCAATCACCGTTTAGTGGCAAATCTAGGATCCTCGACTCTTTTTAAAGTGGTCAAACCTCTCTGCCGAAGATACTCTCTGTGTGTTATAATCCTATTCGGCTTAAGAAACCGCATTCATTTTACGTTTATATCTACATTTGTGGTATGATTTTAAATGTCCCTATGAAATACTTATATATATATATATTGTCATCCGCAGACAGACTGTTTCGTTGTAACACAACTCTTCAGTGTGGCTAGACACGTAGGACGTTGAAGCTGGGATCGAAACCCGCCCAACTTTACGTTAGACTTACCATCATATTGCTCAGCCAACAAGCGTACAACGTCAGCTAGGGAATTACATGGTATTAAGTAGTGGCGTTCGTTTGTTTACATTATACCTTACCGGATACCAGAGTGCTCAATTCGCTCGAAGAGCTTTGCATTATGCAAGCGGCAGCCGTAAATTCCTTCGCCAGAGTGCTCAACCCCCATAGTTACATAGGAAATAAAGATGGTGACCAGAGTTCAAAACCTGGACTAGGCTGTTTGCATTTCACACGGAGCGAATAACATTGGGAAAGGTATAAATCAAATGATATTCCCTCTAGCTATGGGTAAATAGTAGGGCAGACTGGGTTCGTTTAACTTCATATATCAACCGGTCAAGAAAGAAAACTCTAAATTCAAACCTGTTAAACTCCGCTTTAAATTGACCTTATGTCGCATCCTGCACGTTCAGTGGTGTTGGTAAATACAAATTAGCCGACCGTGATCGAAGGTGACCCAAAAACCTCCTTTTCAATAGCTACTATACCGAAAAGTAGAAGAGGATGCTACTCCTTTCCCTGGGTTGCTCCACTTACCCTTGACCTGTACATTGTAACGCTAAGCAAGGAAGCATGAAATACCATTTTTTGTGTCTTGGGAGTGACCCAACCAAGAATTGAACCCAGGTCCTTCTGCCCATTGGCAAACTCTCTAAACGTTGTGCAAATGGGATTTTATCTTCAAGGAAATATTTCTAATACAAATAATTAACATTTACAAATAAACTAATCACCTCAAATATAGATATTTTGCACACAGTTGTAGGGATTAAAGTATTCTTATCCAATAGTAATACTTTTAAACATACCTATCTGACCCATAGTTGAAACCCCTACTGGTACTACCACTCTGAGTCAGAGTGGATCTGGGAGTAATTTCAGTGACGGAGTACTCTACATTCCCCAGATAACTAGAATTAGTAACTCATGCGCAGATGTAGTTTGGTATCATATCTAGAACACCCGTATTTTGGGGCTGGGTCTCACCCTTCTTCACTGCATCTTCTAAACCTCGCCGGCAAGCTGAATATTATTTCTATATTAGCATATGTTGATACCGTTTTAGGTACACCGAATTTATTCATAATCAATCGTAATCATCTCATCAACTTTTCAAATAATTCTTTGTTGTGAATAATTCAGTTAATCAATATTTTTTTATTAAACCATGATCGAATTAGCTGTAGACTTTCTTTATTAGCCCACGCATGTAATAATAATATTGAATACTGGATATCTTGGCTTCCAATGAAACACCATATTAGATATTGATTCTTTGCCCATCTCTTATGGTTATTATTCACTAAGCGTAACTTAGTTTGGTTAATATATAGGGCATCCAGTGAAAATCAGTCTCCTTCGTAATATTATGCAAGCCTAGCTCATTAACCATTACACAAAGTAGAGCGTTCTAAAAATAACGATCTATCAGTGAGGCTTAGATCACACTGACTACATCTCTCTGCAAAAAAATGTATTCTAAGCATGACACTAAACTGTATGTGATTGTTAGTGTCCATTTCTGGTGATTAAGAGAGTATGAAATATACTTTCATTGTTATTTCTCCCATCAGTTCGTCCTTGGTTCTCTAGCAGTATCACGCATGTCTTGTTCGTATTACTTGGATGATATTAGAGATGGGAGATAAGTGACCGTACTGTTACTTTTTCGAGTGGTGTTACATCCAGGATTTGTTCAATATAGCTCGTATCATTGTAGTAGAGTTTCCGTCTCCCTTTTCTTCTATACGTTTTAAGGACGAACTCGTAAGTTAATTTCTCTTATGGACCCCTTCACATGATTGTGTCAGTGTTGGAGTACCAGTAAGAACTTACCTACATCTGCTCTGCGCAGACACAGGATGTAGTTTGGAAGATCTGCAGGGAGTGATGGATGATTGGTAGAGAGAGAGAGAGAGAGAGAGAGAGAGAGAGAGAGAGAGAGTCAGGGAAATTAGTGCAAGAAGCGCGACTTGAGAATGATGATATTACTTCTAGGTTCAATCTAACTTGGCGTACCCGTTAAGGTCTCATCAAAGAGTCTAATTGATCTGTTTGAAAATTAATCGTATTCAAAAGAATCGTGGGCAAAAAAAGATAAGAAAAAAATAAACTTTGAAAACAACTACATAAAAAATGTAAATATGAACGTATAATAGTTTGGTTTCTTTTTTTAATGGCATATCAAACTACCTGGTATATTTAATGTCAAAACCATCCTTGCAAAAGAACCGACGTTGTACAATTTAATAGATAGCGCAATTACGTTCAGCAATGCCCTTGGGAAATGTATGAATCCTCTAATTCCCCAAGCTATAGATTAAATAGTACCACTATTGTTCAACAAGGATAGCTTGGACATTAAATAATCCAAGATGGTTGATATGTCATCAAACAAAGAAACAGAACTGAAATACTTGCATGGAATAAAATGATCAGACGATGGAACCTGAGAACACAGACGGATAAAGAACAAAGTCGGTAGTTTTATGGAAGAAATAAATAATTATCAGTGAAATGAACGATATGTGTTACCTGTTATTCAGCAACAATGTATGGACCAAGTTAGGACAATTCGTAGACAGAATTTCTTCACGATGGTAGAAGTAGATCAGATAAATTGCATGATCTAGTGACAGATTGATGAACACTGCGGAGAGATGAAGAAAAAAAAATCAACAAAAAAAAAAAAAAAAAAAACGATGAAGATGAAGATAGCTTCACAGAAAATGAGAATATGGAAGTAGAAAATCAATTTCATGATAGCACTGGGGAGGACCCACTCTCGAGAAAACATATCTTGATGTTGATGATATATAAAGCATGATATCAGTGGAACACAGGAAGTCTTCAAAAGTCAGTGATTACAGAATGTTTATCTGAATGAAACTATGAGGAAAGATAGATTGACGATAGTTACAAATGATATTCGTACAAACTACAATCTGCCTTAGAAAATAAGACGCATAAAATTCTCTCAGTCGTTGAAATGCAAACAGATTATCTGATCCTGGCCCGTATAATAACTTTTGTTTTACTTAACAAGAAGCAAAATACTTTTTGGTTTCAGTCATTGTTTAACTGATATATCCACGGGACATTTAATGCCAAAGCCATTCTTGTAAAAGAGCGGCAGAGGTACTATTTAACCCCTCGCTGTGGAGGAGCGATAAGAGGTTTTATACATTTCCAGAAGGTAGTGGTCTGGAAGTAAACGTCATAGAATAACTGGAGTTCGAACTCACTACGATGTCGTAGCGAGCGACTACACCACGGATACTCACCCCAATAATTATTCATCAAGTAGATCTTATAGTTCCAGTAAACAACAGACGACTAGATACTTTTGATCTAAAGGATGTGGAATGGGATGTCTTTTATAGGTTTATTGTTCTCGGTGGGGTATCTGAAGTTTCAATCTGAGGTGTGTTCATCTGGCAAAGATCTGTATGGAAACAGGAGTATTGGGTATGTGAAAGATTTCAACATCAACAAAATAAGCTATTTTATACAAGCGGGAGCAATTTTTGTTGTAGAAAATTTTGGAGAAAAAGCAATAAAAAAAAGTGAAAGAACCTTGGTGAAATTGACGAATAGTAAGATAAATTAGAAATATCCCTAAAGATCTCGCAAGGATTGAAATTTCGTTTTCAGGTATTTGAAGAAAAAAGCAAAGTTGTGTGAGAAATAGAAATTTGAAGGAGAATTTCACAAATTCTGGAGTAACTATTCCGCATTTTGAAAACGTGGGCTCTTCTCCGGTTGCATCTCTGCAGAGAGTAAGGATCCCCTCTAAAGAGTGTTCAGGGTATGATTATATACCATCTGAGTGGGAGGCTCCTGATTTGGAGTTTTGTAAATTTGGAGTACCCTTTCATGACCATTATTTCCAGATCTAATCTGACTTGGAATGTTAGAATATGTTAGTGTCTCATCTCTAAGTCAAATAGAACTGTTTAATTTTATATTTGAGATTATTATTATTATTAAATAGAATAATTAGTGTTAGCTATATTTAAACCATTGTGAAATATTAGTGTTAGCAATGGGTAACCTTTTAAATGCGTGCAACCAAATGATTACTTTTAAATAAAATTATTAGTATTGGATAGGCATACTTGAAGATATTAAACTGCATGCAAAAAAGTACTTAGGCTTTTTTAAAAATAATGTTACCGGCACACTATTCACTTACAAATTATATATATATCATCATCATCATCATCATCATCATATCACGCTGGTAGCCCAGATATCCCTGACCCTCTCTCGCCACTCCTCCCTATCGTTCATCGCCTTAGGTAGGTCTTCAGGACAACATCCCGTATCCTCACATAGCTGCTGAATGTATGTTCGTGCTGGTCGTCCTGCTTTTGCACGGCCATGTGTGGGGGTCCATTAGAGTACATCTCTTATGAGTTCGTCCCTGCTTCTCCAGCAGTGTCATGCATGTCTGGTTCGTCTAACTTGAATAGTTTTCATGATAGGAGGCAGGTGGCCGTACAGTTGGTGTCTTGTGGGGTGTTGCCGCCAGGACTTGTTCAAGATTGCACGTAGGATTCTTGTGTAATTGCCGTCTAGCTTTTTCTCCAGCCGTTTTGTTAGAATCCATGTAGTGCAGCCATATAGCAGTATCGATGTGACCGCTGCCTGGAAGAAACTGCGTTTCATTTTATCGGTTAGGTCTGATTTCCATATAATCGATAGCCTATTGATAGCTGTCCATGCTTTCGTTAACCTCGTTTCGATGTCCTTTTCGGTTGATTCGACGCTGCTTCCTAGGTAAGTGAATTTGTCTACTAGTTTAAGAGGAGTTCCTTCTAGAGTGGAGATGTCCCCTGTTTGATTATAGCACATATATTCCGTTTTGTGTGCATTAACATAGAGGCCTATGCCTGCGGCTGCTCGTTCCAAACTATGCAGTAGTGTTTCGGCTTGGTCGGGTGTATTTGCCAGTATCGCTATGTCATCGGCGTAGTCGGCGTCGGTAATTGTTGTTGCGGGGTACCTTCTGCTTCTTTTCTTCGTCAGTTCGAAACCATTCTCTCTGATTTTGTCAATCGATGTTCTAAGTACGTAGTCTAGACAAATGATAAAGAGGTACGGAGCCAGCGTGTCCCCTTGTAGTAGTCCTGCTACAATGTCAAAGTATTCTGTGTCTCCATCTGGTGATCGTACTTTTACTTTGGTGTTTCTATAGAGAATCGTTATTGCCGCTACGGTTTCTTTAGGTATGCCGTACGCTAGTAGGATTTGTTCCATCTTTCCTCTGTGAATGGAATCAAAGGCCTTGGTAAAGTCGACAAATATTAATGTCGCTTGTAGGTTTTTTGCGCCTACATCGTCGAGGATTCTACGGATGGTTGATATTTGTGAGGTCGTGGATCTATTTCTTCGGAAGCTATTTTGGTTTTTCCTAAGTATGTTGTCGATTTTGGGTTCTATGCGGTTTCGTAGTAGGGCATTGTAGATTTTGGCTGCTATGGATGTAAGTGTTATGCCTCGGTAGTTTTTGGCTAATCCGAGGTCCCCCTTTTTAGGGAAGGGGAGTATGCATCCCTTCATCCATCTATCTATCGGATTTTGATTGTATACTGCGTTGCAGTGTCGGAGCAGTATGTCGTCGAATTGTGTGGTCTTCCATACTTCTGGGGGAATTTCGTCCAGCCCTGCAGCTTTCCTATTTTTAATTTTTCTGAGAACCGAGTCGAGTTCTTCTTGTGTGAACGGTCCTAGTTTAATGTCTAATTGTTTGCTAATTATTCTGGTGATTGGTTCATGTGCTATTTTCGTTGGGTTTCCTTGTAGGTTTTCGAAGTGCTGTTTCCACAGTTTTATTCTTTCTTGTTGGTTTGCTGCTTTCAGTTTTGCTTTGGCTGTGTTCTTTCTTCTACTCACTTCGTTTATTGTTTGCCAGGCTATCCAAGATTGTCTATCTTCCACCGTGTCTCTAATCTTATCTATCTGATTTTGAATGCATTCTGTCTGTTCCTTTATATATATGTCTGTTAATTGATATTGTGCCGTTTTTAGTTTTAAGGCTTTTGTGTTTGTTGGGTTTTTTCGATAGTTTTTGGAGGCTGTTTTCACTTGTGCACGTTTGTCTCTCACCGCTAAAGTTTCCCATGGGACTCTATATTTAGTTTTGAGTTTTGTTGGAATGCATTTCGCTGCTGCCTCGAGGTGCGCATTGACGAAATTTTCATATTCGTCGTTTGGTGTACTTTTTTCCGTTTTTTCTTGTAGTCTTTCGAATCTGTTTCTTAATTCTAAAACGTATTTATCTCTTATATCTTTGTTGTTCAATAGGGCCCAGTCATAGTGTTTGGTGGTCGCTGTTCGTTTGGCGTTTTTTCGTAGGCTTAACCGTATTTTCGTCGTGACTATTCGGTAATCGGTGGACACACCCTCAAAAGAGGAGTATGCCTCGCAATTCATTGCACTATTTTTCCATTTCTTGTTTATAAGGACGTAGTCTATCTGAGCTTTAGTATTGTTTGCGTACGTGTATGTCCATAGTTTGCCCTCTCTTTTTTGGTAGTTTGTATTGAGGCATGCTAATCTATTTTCTATCATGAAGTCTGTTAGATGTTGCCCATTCCTATTTGACGTGTTGTGGAGGCTGTATTTGTTGTTTCCGTTTTTCCCGATTTGGGCATTCATGTCTCCGCCAATGACTAACATGTTGTGTTTCGGGATGCTACGCACTAAGGAGGATAGCTCATCGTAGAAGGTGACTAGTTCAGTTTCTTCACTAACATTGGTCGGGCTGTAGCAGGAGATGATTGTTGCTCTGGGGTTGCCGTTAAAAGTAGCTGCCATCATTCTAGGTTGTATTTTCTCAATGCTATTTAGCGTTTTTAATGCTCTAGGTCCTATAAGTAATCCTACTCCTCCTACTGCGGCGTTGACAGAGTTTTTCCATGCGGATACAGTGACGATATATATATATATATATATATATATATATTTGAGGTACCAACAATAAGTTTCCAGACTTTTTACGTATGGGCACTTTTATTGATAGTACACACATGAAACTCTTGTCCCCTTCGAAGTAATCTCCGCCGGCTGCAATGCACTTGTTGTACCGTTCCAACGACTTCTGGAAGTCCCCATGGAAGTCCTCTTGTGTGAGCGTATCAATCACCTTCGTCACAGCCTCTTTCATCTCCTTAATTGTCTCATAACAACAGCCTCTAAGTTTTGTCCTTGAGCTTAGGGAATAACCAAAAGTCACAGTGAGCAAGGACTAGACTATCGGGAAGGTGAGGAACTGTCTTGATGCCTATCTTGGTCAAATAGTCTGTGATAAGGGTGGAGTTGTGGACTGGTGTATTGTCCTGGTGGAAATGCCACTGACCCGATTTGAAGAGTGGTGGCTTCTTCCGACGGAATCTCTACCTGAACTCCCTTAAAAACTCAACATAGAATTCCTTGTTGACAGTCTGTCAAATTGGAACCCAGTGCATGTAGATCATGTCAGTGCTGTCAAAAAAAAAGGGATCATCAAAAGTTTGTGGGTGGATTTGCTCTGTCTGGCCTTCTTGGGTCTGTGAGCCAGCATGCTTCCACTGGGAACTCTGTCTCTTGGTCTCTGGGTCATAGCAGTAGATCCAGCTTATATCGAAGGTCACCGGAGCATCAAGAACTGCGGGATCTGAATTGATCAGCTTGACCATCTCCCTGCTGCCATGACAACGTCTTTCTTTCTGATCTTCTTTGAGCACCGTTGGGACAAATTTCGCGCAAATCTTCCGCATCTTCAGTTCCTCGCGAATAATTGTGTGTACAGTTCCCACACTGACATCAAACTGTGCACTTATTGTCTCTATAGACACACAACGGTCCTTATCCATGCAATTCTTTATTTGGCCGATCAACTCTGGTGTTCTGACTTCCCTACTCCTCCCACACCTCTCATCATCCCTCACAGACTCCCTACCTTCCTTGAATCACTTATGCCACTCAGAAACTGATGCTCGATTAATGCAAGATGCTCCAAACGTTTCCGTGGTATTTTTTCCAAGTTTAAAAGAGAATTTTATTGAATATCGTTCTTCTAAAGTGTCCTCACGTCCACATTTCATTTTTGAAATTCACCAGCCGTGACAATCAGGCATTAGTAGGGTGTATTCCAATTGCTGCTATAACTGTTTATTTGAACGTGAAATCATAAAAATTGGTCAGCCATCTCATAAGATGTATAGAAATAACAGACTGAATTTTCAAGAGTCTTCGGCAATTTTAAATGCCTGCACAAAAATAGTCTGGACGGTATCTCGTATATATATATATATATATATATATATATATATATGTGTGTGTGTGTGTGTGTTTATAAACAGGATCTGGCATTAAATAACATAAAAGGTTGATATGCTATAAAACACAACTAACTCGCGAAGACAAAGGTTCATTTAAAAGTTGTTTAATAAATGAATTTTATTTGAGAGTTGATGTCGTAGAATAATAAAAAAGTAAGATTCAGAGAAGAGAAAGAAGAATGACATCGAGATTGACATTATGTCTGAGATCGACAGAGAAGAGGAATGAGATGGAGATGAAAAAAAGCAGGAAAAATAATGAGAGATTTTTTTTAAAAAGCCATTAAGAATGGAGCCATATAGAAATTTATGCATTTGAGTCTGAGTAGAATAAGAAATTATTGATACTATTGATACAATTGATACTATAAATCAATTTTCCCGCTACTGAAGTTTTTCATTTTAAATCCCTTTTTGTGTCGAGGGAGAATAGCAAAAAGAAGCATTTAATTATTTATATTTACCAAACCCCTTCGCGATAAGCAGAATGTGACAGCAGGTCGATTTCTAAGCAGAGTACAGCTGGTTTGAATTCTTTTTTTTTTTTTTTCCTTTTCTAAATCTGTTGAAAAAATTCCCAAGTTATAAAATCTGATCAGAGAAAGAGTAACTTTAATTACAAAAGAAAAAAAAGACCTCTATAAACAATAAAAACAATCTGAAACGGTTGGTAATAATATATATATATATAGTCATCCACAGACTGTTTCGTTCTATCAGAACTCTTCAGTGTGGCTAGACACGCAGGACGCTCGAAGCCGGGATGGAAACCCGTCCAACTTTACGTTAGACTGTGTTTCAGACCACTTGTCCACCACGCGGAGCACGTTGGCTAAGGGAATTTTAAGGTAATTTTATTTTTAGAAACAACAGCAGCAGCCTTTGTTTACATTTTTTTTATACCCTATCGGCTACCAGAGTGCTCAATTCTCTGGCTGGTTGGGTTTTATGGTATATCAACTATTTTGTTCATAATGTTTTTAACTGAGTCTGAACGCATTTTTATCACACATTCTAATCGTTTCAAACATTTCTATCAAACACAAATAATTCTATTTACAATGAATCATTTGTTTGCACATAGTGAAGTTGTTACATTAATTGCTACTTAATCCTAATTATTCTATTCTACATTACTCAGTCGTTTGCAAATAGTTAAATGGTCTCAAGTATTTCTGTGTATCACTAACAATTCAATTAAACATCAGTCATTTGTTTACAGACAGTTGAATGATCAAACAGGTCTATTTCTAACTATTCAATTTAGCATGGCATTTGTTTGCGCAAAGTTTGAATGTCAAACAGTTCTATTTGACCCATGGATCGGACCCTATTCGATGCTACCAGTCCTTTTAGAGTGGACCAAGGAGTAATGACAATAAAGGAGAACTCCGCATTCCCCAAAACCGGTGGCTCCCCATCAGGTTGTTAAGTGTCATATACAAGACACTCATTGAAGGAGACTTATTTCTCTTTAGAGATGCAGACAGTGTATTCTACTGCCTCAGCTAACTGGAGTACACACACACACACATATATATATATATATATATATATATATATGTGTGTGTGTGTGTGTGTGATTGAATGTAGAGTTTTACATACACCTTAGTTAAATATATTCAAATCCAATTTTTCAAAATTCCTAATATTTATACATATCATATCCCAAATGAATCATATATTTACGTACACTTAACCTTTACATGCTTAAACTTCGGTCGAACACTTGAGTATGTAATTACGTAACCAGTTGGCAGCGAGAAAGACCCGGCAGAAGTTCAAAGCTAAAGAACCAAGTCTGACCTACTACTTACCCATTGTTGGGGAAAGAAGAGAAGAGCACCAGCGTGGAACGAAACGAAAACATTCTTAGTGAAACAGTGTAAAACTGTTAAGAGTTTTGTTTTACTTGGCTGTAAAGAGTGACAGATGCTGCAGAAAGTTGTCAATACGTATGAAATGGTTGCGCAAAGGGAATAGAAATGCCGTCATGACAGTAACAACATTAACCGGAAGCAATGCCGGAGAATGAGAACGAGGAAATCTCATGGGACTTTACAGTACTGACTGAAGGTGTTATCCATCATTGTCGACCTGATCTAATCATTGTTAAGAAAGATACACGAGAATGTCTCATCATTGATGTCGCTATCACAGACGATCATGGGGTGACAAAGACATTCAGAAAATTACCAACTATGTTGAACTATCTGAATTGTGGTAGCTCAGCACCAAGGTTATTTCCATTGTGTCTGGGGCATTGGGTGATATAACCCAGAGATACAAGATATTCCTAGTGCAAGTAAACATTTCATATGACTCTGGAACTATTCTGAAGTCTGAATTCTTTCAATAAAGTATTTAGTGTCAAAAGCCATTGACTTGATGCTGAATTAGGAAAAATAGTTAAAATCAATACTGTACGAATAATAATAATAATAATAATAATAATAATAATAATAATAATAATATTGGTCAGACGACCAGGTGTAGTGATACTCAACAAAAAAGAGAACCTGCCGAATAGTGGACTTTGCCGTACGGCTGACCACAGGGTTAAACTGAAAGAAAGTGAAAAAAGTGAGAATACCTAAACCTTGATAGGGAATGGAAAAACCTATGGACAATAAAAATACAGTGAAACCAATTGTAATTGGTGTGCTCGGTACAAAAAAAATGCTGTTTGTGGATTTTACTTTTCCGGTAGCCCACAAAATGAAAATTAAAGAATGCGGGAAGTTGAAGAAATACTTGAAATTTTCCAAAGAATTAAAAAGAAACATTAGAACATAAGGGTTATTGTGATACCAGCTGGAGTTGGAGAACTTAGAACGGTCGCTAAATACTTGATAAAAAAAAAAGACTAGAAGAATTGGAATTCTGATTAAGTATTAAGACTGACAGCAACATCATTAAGATTTGCTAGAAGAGACCTGGAGACCTGATGAAACTTGCAGTCATTAAGACTTAAGTGAAGTCAGTTAGTATTAACTCTTGTTAGCTTATTCAATGACAAAGTCAATTTTATGTTTTGATTTTGCAAGTAATAATTGTTTTAAGCAATTGTTCCTATTTAATGATAATAATTGTTTGTAAACTGTTATACCTTCAAGTAACTATTGTTTGCACTGTTATATGGTTTAAAGTATTCCTATCTAATACAAGGAATTATATAGCTTCAAGTAATTATACCTACTTAATAATAATTTGTTTACATATATTTATATGTTTTCGATATTTCAATCCAGAGCTTAGAACTTTCAAATAGATCTATTTGACCGATTGTACGAACCTGAATAAATTCTACCACTGTGAGGTAAACATGGGAGTCATTGTAGTAAAGCAGTGACTTAACACTCCTCAAATCTGGAGATTTTGATCCTCACCGCCGAATGCAGTTTACTGTCAGATTCAAGATAGACATTATCATGCAACTAAATAACACTGCTCTTTATTGTAAACGTCACACATGTATTCCTTCTGAGGTGCGAGAATAACATTTAGGACGGCACATACTTTCATACATATATATTAAGATGGCAAATTCATGCATGGGAGAAAAATAAAACACCAATGCAGGTTCTATTTTAGCATTTGAATCTTGGGTATGTACATATCTATGGAACCACTCTATCATGAGCAGGATGCAATACAAGGTTGATTTTTTCTGCCGAGCCGGGCTGGGTTGACTTCATAATTTTCTTTCTCCTGGATAGGATGCCTTATTAAGGCTAAAGAACACAGCCTGTCCTACTAGTTATTAATATCCAGACAGAAAAATTTGAATCACGTGAAATTAACAAAATATTTAGCATTCATACGAAGAATTTTAAGGAAAATCCTGGAATATTCTCAGAAATTGTCATTTAATCTACGGTAAGAAAAAAACAACAAAAATTTACCTGTTACTACTTGTCTAAAAAGTACATGGAAAAAGAAACATGATATACCGATGATTCTATAGAAAATAGTTACTGAAGTAATACAAGAAGAAAATTTAGATTGTGATAAGATAAATGAAGGCACACTAGATTTTATAATATTGCGAACGAACGTTGAGAAGAAAACAAATTAAAAAATCCGACTTTGTGCATGGGTTTCGAATCAAAAGATTTTTATCTCCAAATGTCAAAGTTGATCACAAGAAATAAAAACTGAAGGAATCCAGTCTTATTTAAACTCACCTAAAAGCTACCTTCGGCGTTCAGTAAGCTCAATTTCGAGTCACATCTTTCGTATATGATTTATATTGTTACTAACTCCAATTCATGAAATAAAAGAAATTTCTCTTAAATTAGCATTAGTTGAGAAACTTTTATAGTCAGGTTAGCGTTAACGAAAATTCCATATTATTATGTTGTACATTGCTTTGTGAATAGTTTTATTCAGTTCGGTTTTCTTAGGTTTTATCATATATCAACAGTTAGGGGTTGTTTAGTGCAAAATACGATATAGTGTACTTAGGGAGCAAGTCGTTATCTAAGCATATTCGGTTAAAGACCGCGAATTGTTTTCTTTTCAAGATCTTCAAGTGAAGACGTTCAAGTTTTTTTGTTATTTTTCTTATGTCTGAGCCAAGGTGGTGATGAAAGTATCCCATACTAGCCAGGGTGCTTTCAACCATTTCTTCACTACCTTGAACCAGACATAAGAAAAATAATAAGACTTGAAAGTTTTCACATAAAGATCTCGAAAAGAAAACAATCCGCGGTCTTTAACTGAAAATGCTTTGATAACGACTAGCTGCCTTAGTACACAATATTTAGACTCCACGACTCTGCAGCACGTGTGGAAAAAAACTACCAAAAATTCCGGGAGCACCTCATTGAAAGGCAAGTAACATTCGTCGAAAATGAAATCTGTAAATAAATACCGAAATAATAAGGATTACAAAATCCCTTACCAACAAGACCAAGTAACCGAAATCCAACAAGTGCTCTCTGAAACTCTACAAAACAACGAAATCCAACTCAAATTCAAAACAAACCAAAAATCAAACAAATTATTCCAGGGAACAATACTTCTACCCAACACCAGTGATAATTAAGTCAACCTATATCACATTCAACTCACTGAAAAACAAAAACAATTTATAAATTTGGGCGCACAGTCACCTCGCAAAAATATTACCTGAATCTAAAAAAAAACAAATTGAAATGTTCGATGAAAAAATACAAGTCCTACAAAAACAACAAAATCACCTACACTCTCAAACCTTTGTGACATATTAAAAGCCGATGGAACTAAAAATAGATTCAACCCTAAACCCACTATCAACCCAGAACTAAAATAAACCGCTAAACGTCTTATCAGTGACAAAGCCAATATATACTCCATATTAAACCGCTAAACAGTGACAAACAATATATACTCCAGTGACAAACAATATATACTCCAGTGACAAACAATATATACAGTGACAAACAATATATACTCCATATTAAACCGCTAAACAGTGACAAAGCCAATATATACTCCATATTAAACAAAACTTACTACAACAAAAAATGGATAATATTCTCAACGACCAAACAAAATTTAAAAATATTTATCACTAAGGGTTATCGGACTTCTGTCTTCATCTTTATTGTTATTTCCACAACGTTTGGCCGATATGTCCTCTGGGCTTCTTCAGATGTTTGTCGAATTCAGGAACCTACACGGAACTTCGAACTACGTCCTTAATTGAATCCACAGGGGCCACATGTTCTGATTCCATTAGTCATAACCGGGTACAGGTGTTAAGTATTCCTGTATTGTTACTTGCCTGCAGTCAGGATTGAACCTGAAACCTCCAGATGATTATCTCCTTAAAAGTTTAGAGGGACCAACGCCTATAACTGTTGCGCTATGTGTCCTGCTATAAAAATCATTAAGTTTCGTCTCAGAAATTCAGACGACTAAAATTTAAAAAAGCTTTAAAAAATCCTACCGACCAAATAAAAAACGAACAAATAGATTAAATCATCATGGCCATCAATGCAGAGATTGGCTCTATTATACTTCAAAAATAATAGTCGACTACAAACCCTAATACATATTCGGAAAAATCAAAACCGACAGACCAGACAAACCCTTCAGACTAATGATTTTACAAAATCGTACCCCTGGTTACTATATTGTGACGGCAAATTCTTTAAAATCCCAAAACGGGACTTTATTTTCGCACATGTGAAGACGGGGCAGGTTGGCACTTGATCCCTTGTAGAATAAGTGCTCGTTCAGAGTTTTTTTCTCAGGCATATAAGAACTGGCATATTATGTGGGGGATCAATTTAGGGCTAGACTGACCGTCGCTGGCAAGGGGTTCCAAATTTCACACTATACACACACCCACCAAGGCCACTAGTCTTCCTCCACTAGAACAATGGAAGATATGGACCTCTAGGTTTCGACGTAATAATATTATTTTGTAGTAGTCGGCAACTCCAGTTCCCCGTGTGATATTTTAAAGGAATTAATAGGGCAATTTTAAGCAAGATAACATAAGGCGAACGGAAGCTGAAAAAGAAATATGACATAAGAAACTCGTAGAAGACACTGCAAATAACAACTTCGACCACGTGGAAACATTAAAATATATCAATCTTTTACTACACATAGATATACACCTTCAACGTGTCAAATATATCATAAATGAACAGTCCATGAACATAAATGTCTTTCTTCTTTTCTGTTCTTTCGTTTTTCTTCAAATTGTGTGAGAGAGAGAGAGGGTATATAAAATTGGGTATAAGGAGAAACAGTCCCAAAGTTACTTATCTTATTTAGATGGATTCCTGTGGAGAATCTTTCTTCTTTTACGGGCTAATAGACTTTATCTTATTTTTAGTACTGGCTTGAAGATACGGCTTCTTCTTGTCCGAATTTTATTCGTCTTCTTTTACCCGGAGTACTTAACTTTTGGTTGCGTCCACCACGAACCCTGTCCAACAACTAACTTTTTTTTCTTTTTTCGCTGACGGGAAGAAAGTGCCACTTCCGTTTTTAGGGTCCCAGCCAATCATTTGGCTTCTACCTTCTTCCTTCCCGTGTCAGGTGATCCGAGGGAGGTCACCGAGTACAAACATCTGTTCTTAACGGTCATTCTTTGACGGCTTGCTACTCTTAATTCGAACACGAGGATAGAAGTAATTTTATTTCTATCGTCTCAGTGGCATATCACGTGACAATATGTATCAAAAACAATTATTAACATAATTCAAGCATATATCCAGAACAAGTATAGCATTAAATTAATTACTTCATACAAATCCTAAGATCTACCCCCACAACAAATGTATTACAGCATCACTTGATTCCAAAAACATTTTCACCAAGACAACAGTTCAAGAACAAAATTACTAAAGAAAACATATGTAATCATCCCTCCATTCCTTCTACGGCCATAAAACCAAAGATTCTCGAAAAGTTTCTCCATACCTGCACGACACAAGTTCCATTCTACTACACTTCAGGAAAAATATATTCCCAAACCAACGGTATCTCCATGGTTTCTTTCCTTGGATATTCTATATCCGAATTTGATATATCCCACATCGAAAAAAAAAATTTAACACCAAAAAAGCCCAAAATATGGGTTTGCTATGTAGATGATATCTTTATTGCTACACAATCCTACGAAAAATCAACAAACTCAAACAAACCCTCGAAAAGAACTCTTTACTAAAGTTTACAACAGAACTCAACATTAACAAGAAAATCCCCTACCAAAACGTTCTTACTGACTCCACTAACAACGGCAAATTCATTAAATCTATTCAGGAAATCAATCAGTCCCAACTCCACTTTACTTAACTACCATAGTGAATGCCCCGCCAAATATAAAGTAGCCTTTATAAAAAAACGAAAACAAAAAACCTTAATCTATAGAGACCATCACATATCCTCCTCTAAGGCAACATTTTACAAAGAACTAACTAACATAAAACAAACCCTAGTCAATAATAAATTTCCTAATGAACTTATCGATCAACAAATAAAGTTATATCTCCAAAAAACCCATAAAAATAATAGTAATTACAACAGTAATAATACTAACAAAATTAACTTATATTACAAGAATCAAGTGCATAAAACCTACAAATCAAATGAGACGAGCGAGTAGTAATCAACATTATACACACATATTAACCCTAACGAACATTTTCTATTACTCTAAATAACACCCCCCCGCAAAAAAACCTTCTTAAATCAAACCAATTTCAAGTATAAATTTACATGTCGCTTTTGAGAGTGTCTCTCAGAAAATAACATAACAGCTAATCCCTATTGTGAATTGAATTACCATGACAGGAAAATCCAACGAACACTTACGCACGACATACAGAAAAAACTGGGCAGCTGTTTCAGCCTCATTAGGTGGCCGTGTCGTCTGCAAAGAGTACGGATGTAACTTGCAAGACACATTTAGGTCTATTCGCCGCGCAATTACGATAAGTTGTTAATTTGGTGTCACTTGTGTGCGATATGGACGGTGGCTCAAGTTGTTGAGTTTCAGCTCAGAAATCTGTGGTCGCTGGTTCGATCTCCTGTGGTGGAGATCACGGTATACACTCCTGATGAGCCCTAATAAGGTTGAAACAGCTGTCCAGTGTTTCTGGATGTCGTGCGTAAGTATTTGCTGGATTTTATGGTTGTGGTACTTCAATTCACAATATAATTCCTCTATTTAAAAAAAAAGTAGAACTAATCCCTACTTTGGTCATATATCAACCTCACTCTCTCTTTGCCTTATGTACCACCTCTCTGACATAAATACCATTAAACAGCATCTAATGAAAAAGGCGCTGACCAACTCAAATCCCCGAATATAAGAAAAATCCTAATTAATAATACAAAAATCATATATAAAAATAACAATAAAAGCCGTTCACAAACCCTCGAAGCAATAGTCATAAAGAATAAAATAAAAATACAATGAATAAAATTACATTCAATACAGGTATTAACATATTAAACATATTCAATAACTAGCCACCCAACCAAACAGAATGAGACAACCACATATTTAACCCCACCCCAATATAAATAAAACTCACAGCTACAAACAACCTGATCGAACCCTCGAGGACGACCAGCAAAATGGTCGAAAACACTTGGGCTACTTTGGAGCACTTTCTTCACCACTTTAACCCAGACATAAGAAAAATAACAGGAAGATTTGAATGTCGTTATTTGAGGATTTTGAAAAGAAAACTACCAGCAGTCTTTAACCGAACATGCTTATATATATATATATATATATATATATATATATATGTGTGTGTGTGTAATTTCTAAGCGGATAGTTTGAAGGTAAATTTTTTTTAACAAGTAAAACATCATTTGCTTGCACACAGTGAAGTGGTTTCAAGTATTGCAATCCGGCTCTAATAAGTCCTTTTTTAATACAAATCATTTGTTTGGTCACTGTTAAATAGTTTCAAATATAACTGTTTCTTGTTTTACACAATTAAATGGTTTTAAGCATTTCCATTTAATACTAATAAATCTATTTAATAATAATAATAATAATAATAATAATAATGAAGGATGAATACCTCGACCTTGCTAGAGAATTGAAAAAGCTGTGGAACATGAAATAACAATTGTGCCAATTGTGATTGGTGCTTTAGGCACAATAACTAAAGGATTATTAAAAAGCCAGGAGGACTTGGAAGTTGGCGGACGGGTAGAGACTATCCAAATGACAGCATTGCTGAGAACGGCCAGAATCCTGAGTCGTGTCCTGGAGATTTGAGGAGACTTGCTGTTACTCAAACTCCAGTGAAAAACCATCAGCTAACACTGATGTGAAAAACTCTAATGGAGTAAATAATAAGGACAATCAACGTTTAAGAAAAAATAGATAAGACACAACAAAAGCAAGTTTGGGTTATGTGGTGATAAAGACAAAATGATCAATTATATAATCAGCGAATGCTGTAAATTAGCGCTAAAAGAATATAAGACTAGACACAAGTGAATGGAGGAAGGCAATCCATTGGAAATTGAGTGAAAAATGAAAATTTGACCATACAAACAAGTGGTATATGTGTGAGGATACCCCCTCTCCCCCAACGTTACATCAACTTCTTCGAACCATTTCAATTTACGGCCGGTGATCAACTAGTGGTTCCGATAGGGGTATCGCACATTTCCTTACGGCTACAAGAAATACAATCGAGGGAGTGGGAGAAAAAAGAACATACCAACAATATGTTTGGGTTAATTCAAACGCAAGAAGGGAGTTATGCAACACTGCATTTCCTGTGTGCATGTGTAGACTAACGCTAGTGTGGATTCTAGCGAAACTTCTACAAAGCTACTGGAATGCCGACTCATCTTGACTCGGTCTTCTTTCACTGGTCCTGGACTCACTCATGCCGACTCGTCACTCTGCTGTCTCGTGTCGACTGGTCACTTGCATCACCCTTCGCCAACTCCTCCCTCGAGTTCCTTTGTTCAACTCTCTGACCCGCGTCCCCTTACCACTTATGGTCATGTCAAGATCGCGGGTCCAAAACCCTTTGTCTGGTTTCGCGCCAAAACAGACAAAGGAATCGTCTGCTTGGTGGACCACCTACATAGTGTTACATATGCACAACCCAGAATCCATCATGGAGAATGAGACGCAAAAACTTCTCTTGGATTTTGAGATATAAACAGATCGCCTTATCTCAGCCAGACGACCAGACTTAGAGATTTTCAACAAAAAATAAGAACCTGCAGAATAGTGGACTTTGCCGTTATGGCAGACCACTGAGTGAAAATGAAAGAAAATGGAAACAGAGATTAATACTTAGAACATGATAGATAATTTTAAAAAAAACGGAACATGAAGGTGACAGTGATACCAATTGTGGTCAGTGCATCTGTGATAATTCTCAAACGATTGGTAAAGAGGCTGGAGGACCTGGAAATAAAAAGTCAAGTAGAGAAAATTCAGATTTCAACATTTTAAAGATCAGTCAGAACACTGACAAGAGTCTTGGAGACTTGAGAAGACTTGCTCTTACTTAAAACTCTAGTAAGAACCTATCTTTTAACGCTCAAAGAAGTAAAAAATATTCTTCTTCTTATCATTATTATTATTGGACCCTGATATATGACCTTAAAAGATACAGACTTATCGGAACCGAGTGGACTTGAGAGGTAATGATAAGGCTCTTCACATTCCCCAAACTCCAATATTGGAGCTTCATCATCAAATGCAATTTAATATCATACATAGCACATTTTGTTCTTTAAGATGGAGTATTTTTAATGCTAATGAACTAACAAAATAATCGCCCTGATCTGCCATTTTCGCTGTTTTGCAGAAAGATACAAACTTACACAAATTAATGGTAATTGTATCCTCGATTAGATATTTATGATCTGTTCCTTCTATAGACTTATATTCATAAAGGCTATTAAAAATTCCGATAAGCACAATATTTTCTTTAATTGTCTAAAACTGTAGGATTATTTAGGCCAAGGTAGAGGATCAAATTGACTTTTCAAACAAGCTATTCGTATTGAGCCATTTCAGTCTCGTTGATCAATTATGAACAAGATTTTCAAAGAATAAAATTTTATTTTTTATTTACTTACTTTCAACATAACCCGTAAATAAGTACACCATTGGCATTTTTTTAAACAAAAATTAGTTGTTTATTTCAACTAAAGACCCTAGGATTTTATTCTTAGGGTAATATTATTGATTTAAAACAAATTTTATTAGATATTATTCATTGTAAAAATCTACTACATTTAAAATGGGTTACAAAAAGGAAATATGTAGAATTTCCCAAACATAACTGCAGCACTTAAAATATTTATGCAAATTAATTTTTGATTACAGACTTTGTTGTATATAGGGTTTAGTTATAAATAATAACTAATAATATCCGTTTTGACTGCATTATTTTCGAGTGACCATGATTATATACCCAATTTTATTCATTTGAATGTGCATGTATATTCATTTTCGTATATATGCATAGTTTTGTGAATATATACTTGTGCCAATTTGCTTTAGTAAACAAATCATTAAAAAAAGAAAAAAAAACACACACACAAATATATATATATATATATATATATATATATTGTAATGGCATTGTGCAAGCAATGGTTAGCATGCTAGATTTCCAGACCGTTGTAAGTGAGTTCGATTCTCATTGGGGGTCCTATACATTTGGCTTTGTGCTACATCTAACTTCAGCTTAGTAAATAATTACGGTAGAATGTATATGAAAAACCATTATATATATATATATATATATATATATATGTGTGTGTGTATGTGTGTGTGTGTGTGTGTGTGTGTGTGTGTGAAAGTGTGTGGACGGAGTCTGCGTTTAGAATATGTGTCTTTATGCATGCATATGAATTATAATCACACATTTTATGACTAAAGCTCATTGAAAACTTTACTGTCTAAATCAGTTTTTCGTATCAGTAGTGAATGTACATATTTTTTCTTTTCCTCGCCTCAAGTTGCGACCAGTAATACTCCTTTATGAAGAGGATACTTCTTCCAATATGTACCGGGTGTACACACTTGTCACGTATAATTGAATAGTCTGGGACAGCTATATTGAATATGGGCTTCGACATTGTTTCCATAACCATGTTAATGGTCGGAATACCGCTAGCTATTCTATCAATCGATATACAATGTATACGATATATAAATAAAACTTTTCACAATCGCCGGGCGCAAATACATATTTACTAATACAATAACAAAATTATTCCTAGTTGTATTTTATGTGCACACCCATAGTTATTTATACATAAATAATAAGCATAAGAGTGTACTCCATAAAAATGTAAAAGGGTTATGAATATAATTGAACATTTCTGTCTGATAAGAATTTTCTTTCTTCATTTATTCTTTATCATATATAGTTATTTTCCGGGTCAGATTTCCATTCATTATACACTATCTACTGTATAAAAATGAATCTAACTTGGTTTGTACTTTCTTTCTTTTTTCCTTTCTATCTATCTATCTATCTATCACAATTTGCTCACATCTACCAATCGTAGTTTGTACATATCTATCAATTTTAGTCTGTACACATCTATCTATCTATCTATCTATCTATCTATCTCTCTCAGTCTCTTAATATCTCTCTACCTTATTTATTTTCACCTTTCAAAGAAAGAAAGCCCCCGTTTCACTTTTTCATCAAATAAAGAATATGTGTTGCTATTTTCATGTCACTTTATATATACCTGTAAGGTGCCCATTTGAGAAGAAATGCTTAGCAAGCCAGTGTTGGAGTCAGTTATTTTTGAAGCGAAATCAATCTTCACTCGGTGGCTCCAGGTGTGACTTTGTGTACGAGACTTAACTTGCTAAATATCAATATAAATTTGTATGTGGACACACAAACACACATTGTCGTGTTGTTAACCAGCTGGTCTCTCCTATTAATACTACTAATTACAAGGTTCGATTTTCACTGGTTGTCACATTTTTTGCGGTCCAATTCGAAAACCCAGCTAAGCTGGGCAATAAATGTATTAGCTCACTTTTCTTGTTATAAATGTAGTGTAAATTGGTATCATATATCATTGTTTCTGAATTTAAGTTAAATCTTTACGGATAGTATTATTCTTGTAATTTCGAGCCGAAAATAATACTGGCTAAGCCAATTCAGCATAACGGCTATCGTCGTAAAGTTGTAAATCCAACAATTCGAGTTCAAGTTTTGGACAAGTCTGCATACATTTCATTTCTCGCTAATGTTCTTGAAAAAAGTACGAATACTTCTCTTCTCTTTACAACTATAGGTAAACAGTAGAACAGACTATGTTCTTTAGCTTTAGTTAGGCAACCGATCGGAGAGAAGAAAGAATCTGAATTCACATAAGTCTTGTTTAGGAGAATCTGTGCCACAGTGGTGTGCTATTCTTCTATTATCAATTTATCTGAAAGGTGTAGCTGGTTCGACATCGGATTTAACCACAGTAAACAAAACCTCCGTGATGGTATGTCTACGCTCATATATTTAACTGAATCGTTGGACCTTAATCATATACAGTACATCTTTAAAAAAAATCACAAAACAGTAGCTGTACATACCAAGTATCACGAAAACTATCAAAGTTAGACGAACCAGAAATGCAGGACACTGCTGGAGAGGTTGGGATGAACTCATAAACAATATACTCTTGTGGACCCCTTCACATGGAGGAGGAAATGTAGGTCTACCAACTAGAACTTACTTACAATGGGTCTGTGCCGATACAGGATGTAGCCTGGAAGACCTACCGGAAGCGATGGACGATAGAGACGAGTGGCGAGAGAGGGTCAGGGAGATCCGTGCTGGCAGCATGACATAATGATGATCCTAATAAAATCTTCATTATATGACCCTGAGATCGTGAATAGTTTCGAGGCCAAAGCTTTATTACCACTAACTCAGACCTACATATTGCAGTATCTTACAATATCACCAGACTTAGTTGTTTATTCTGTCTCATGATGGGAATCACATAAAAATACAGCCTCATCGTGTTACCTTTTCTTCTATTCTCAACTTTCAAGCCAAGGTTAGCAAGCTCAACAACGATAAAGTCACAAAATAGAATCTGGAGTAGTTTTAGGATTTTATGTAAGAGCACTCAGGATCTGCTGTCCCGAAAAAATAGAGTGAGAAATGTATATTGACAGTCAAAACCTACATTTTCCTAACCACTTTATATACAATGCAAAAAAAAAAAAAAAAAGGAACAGAATAATAAAAGCCAAACACACAATTAAATTAATTTTACGAACGAACAGAATAACTAACAGCTTTAAAAAGAAACCTAAACTAACTTTACATAAATATATAAACAAACAGCCTCGGGATAATCAGAAACAAAGCTAGCAAAAAAAAAAAAAAAAAGAAAAAAAAGGATTTCACATCCGAATCAGGAATTTCTCCCTTCACAAAAAAAAAAATACATAAGCTCAATTTTCAGTAACTTATATGAAAGTAGAAAAAAACAGAAAAGGGTTAAAATGGACCACACGCTTAATGCTATATTAGACCACAGTAACAACTAAGTCCATTACTTTGACAGCCCAGTCTGCCAGTGGGGGCGGGTAGACTGTGCTTCTGTAGAGGGTTAAAACTCCTCCAACGAATGTCAGGATATAACACCAAACTATGAGATTGTGAGGTTTCGCTACTGAAGATTTGTAGAATGTTGAGTTTTCTTTTCTTGCCATTACTTCCAGGTCCACTCTGAGCCGGAGTAGTAGTACCTGCTGGGTCCCATCTATAGGTCACTTAGAATTATTTGATTATTTACAATACTTGAGACCATTTAATTGTGTGTAAATCAATGATTTGATTAAATTAGAAATAAATAAATGATAAATAGATTGACTAATGTTAAATTGCAATAGTCGAAACCATTTAATTGAGTGCAATCATATGATCTCTAACCCGTTTGAAAATAACATTACCAAAAAATCATTTCGTTTAAAAATCATATTTACCTTATAAATATGAAGAGGATAAAGGAATAAATGGTTGAATTAAACCTCGATCAATACATTAATAAATTTTAGTTCTATAAATTGAATGAAAATTTTGTTGAAAAACAGAAGTTATTAAATCTTTTCTAATAAGAAAAGATAATATTATTCAGAGCGTAAATATTTTAAGAGAGAAAAAGTTCCTGTTGCTGTTTGATTCGTCTAAAATCTAATGAATACATTTTGCGTGAGTAAAATATCTTTGTGTTAGTATGTCACTATGGAAGAGGAAAGATGTATGCGTATGCAACAGAAATTTTCATCAGCAGGAGACACGCTGAATATTAGTACTAATATTTTTATATAAACTATAACATATTCGTTCATTTTAAGATAATTATGTGATGTTGAAATTAAATGCAACTTGAAAGAAAAGAACGTTAGTTCTTCATTAAAAAGAAATATCCTGATAGTTTTAGTTAGCTACGGAATAAATCCGTAAAACATACAAATGATGTTATAATTCTATCGCTATTTATAATACTGAAGTGGCTTGAAACTAGAAAAAAATTGAAAACTACTGATTCAAAAATTAATGCTTCTAAAGCTTTGTTTTTGCTAAAAGGTTATCACTTTTTAAAAATATGGGAATCAGTTGATTTCCCATAAATATATTTATATATTTACCAACACGAGAAGAATTTGACACAAGGTCAGTTTTTAGTGGAGTTTTGCTAAAAGGTTATCACTTTTTTAAAATATGGGAATCAGTTGATTTCCCATAAATATATTTATATATTTACCAACACGAGAAGAATTTGACACAAGGTCAGTTTTTAGTGGAGGTTAACAGGTTTTTTTTCTCCTAGACCGGTTGTCATACGATAGTAATAGTCTGTCATACCATTTTCCCCATACCCATCGCGAGAATAATTGGATTTATCCCTTTCCCACATTATGTGAAATGCAAAGTTTCGTCCAGAATTCGAACTCGTATTGACGTGTCCATTTCCTACAATGGTAAACATTACATCACGAACGGCTTCTTAAATACATGTTAAAGCAGGATTTAGCATTAAATAACCTCAAGGGTTGATATGTCATAAAACCCAAACCACCAACGTAACTTTGACTTAAATAAGTTTCTAATAAAACCAGAAAACTGAAGTTGTCACGGCAAAAACAGAGAGTCCAATTGTTCATGCAAAAAATGACCATTAATTTACGAAGGGTTCTCTACAACATATCTAGTCTTCACAAAGTTAAAACTCACGAAATCTCGAATGATAAGACACATAAATCACAAATAACAAAATAAAATAATTTTAGACAATTTTTTTTTTAAATGGAGGAATTATATTATAAATTGAATTACCCTCCCGAGAAAATTCAGCAAGCACAGCACGCGATATTTTGAACCACTGGTCAGCTTTTTCGATCTTAGTGGGTCTCATCAATAGTGTATACCGGTCGAATTTTCTGTTCATGGTAATTGAATTTATAATATAATTCCTCTATTTAAAAATAAGAAAAGTATATGTCTATTTCCTTGCCCATGAGGTTATGATTACGCGGATGTGTATCATCAGTCCTCTTGGGAAGATGTAGCCCTGGAGGTGACCTTGTCGCCTGTAAGAGTACAAATATGACTACAAGACACATCAGGTAAATTGGCTGGGCATTTACAATGACTAGTTAATTTGGCATCGCTGGTGCGCAATGTAGACCTGTAGCTCAGTGGTAGAGTTTTGGCTCTGTAGTCTGTGGTTGATGGTTCGATCTCCAGTCAAGGAGATCACCGTATACACTTCTGATGAGAGCTAATAAAGTCGAAACAGAGGTTCAGTTGTTCCGTATGTCACGTGCAGTGTTTGTCGGATTTTCTGGTCATGGTAATTTAGTTTATAAAAATAATTTTATTGTGACGGAGATCCAAAATTCAAATGCTACCACTTATTAAGTAAATGAATAAAAACACGTCTCTCTCTCTCTCTCTATATATATATATATATATATATATATATACTTCCCATAAACCAGTTCACTTACTGCTATAATAGCATTCCATAATGATAGTGATTATTCTATTTAGGGATTTATTTCGCAGACCATTACTACTAAAATTAACTTGCACAAACTGCTTTATACTTCTGGCATAGTTGTAAACTAAGCTAAACTTAGAAAATAAAAGAATATTTCTTTTGAACACCACAAGAACAAGAGCGGAAATTAAATAGTAATGGGGAGATTGTATAATGCCAAACTTCAAAATAGGAAAAACTTTTCCACCTTGAAAATCACTTGAAATCCTAGCTTATTAATTTCTATTGAATCATATCAAGTTAATTTCCGTTTTGTCTTACTTTTCTATTTTCTTCTGGTGTGTCCATATCCTTACTACGGCATGGATGCACCATATTGCTTCAAATGAAATGCTTTAAGAAATTTATAGATAGGAACTACAGAAAAATGTTTTGTATTGTTTTGAACAACTCCTGGAAGCAGCAACCTACGAAACAGCAGCTGTATAGCCACTTACCTCTCATCTCGCAAACCATCCATTAAGGCGAAGACATTTTGGTCAATCCCAGGGAAGTAACCATATTTACCAGCCCTCCGCTCCGGCAGGATATGACACAAGGTCAATTTTTTAAGCGGAGTTTAACAGGTTTGAATTCAGAGTTTTCCTTCTTCTAGACTAGTTGCCTCACGAAGACTGAAGAACCTAGTCTGCCCTACTATTTACCCATAGTAAATGGAGGGAGAATAATTGGATTAATACCTTTCCCAAGGTTATTAGTCCTATGTGAAATGCAATCAGTCTCGTCCAGGTTTTAAACTCGTGTCGCCGTGTCCATTTCCTACGACGATAACCATTACACCACGGGCACCTCCAGGGAAGTAACGATCAGCTCATAAGAGACGTTCTCTCATAGAGTCCTACGCATGATAACATCAGGGTTGGCTAACCAACAATGATTTATATACTCTGTGAGGACACAGGAAGCAGTCTAGAGGGCCTCTCATGAGCGATGGACGATGGTAAAAAAAGAAAGCCAGGGAACTCTGAGCTATTAGCTTGACTTAATGAGGATTATATATATATATATATATATAATTACCACTAAAATATTTTTGATGAGTAAAATCTTTTCTGTGCCTAAAGTATATATTCAGTTGAATCTAATAATCGTGAAGCGTATCGAATACTTGCTCACCTGGAAGGTCAGTGACGTGAAATTTGAAATCCGGTGTTTTTATTGTATTTTTATTTTCATCTTATTTCATATATACAGGGTGTCTTAATATACATGGAACACGTATGACTTCTTATAACTCTACTAATATAAGTGTTGTATTCCTTTTTTGTTTCAGATGTGATAATATTATATTATAACAACTATTAATCCTTGATCTCAATGCCTAGGACAGGAGAGGAAGAAATATTTTGCGTCACTGTTTATTTGGAGAAAAAATCATTCAGAACCATGCAAGCAAAAATTTACAGGAAATTTGACTTAACAATTATCACCAGAAAAGCCAAATTTATCGTTGGGTGCACAAATTTCAAGCCATTGGATCAATAATGACCTCAACAAGAGGGCAAAAATCCTAGGAAGTCGACTGCAAGATGTCTTGACAATGAGGATGCGATGAAAGATTCTGTTAGAAGGAGTCTGAAAAAGTCCCCTCGAGGACGTTACCAAGAACTTGGTCTATCATGTGCATATTAGGATAAAGTCAATCAATTTCTGCCCTTGTCATCTGGTTTTACCTTTCTGAAGAGATACGATTGCTTTTTAAGACTCAGATGAAAGATGACGTGATGCAATATGAATTATCATATTAATGACTTGAATCTATTTTGAGATTTTCTCTCTCTCTCTCTCTCTATATATATATATATATATATATATATATATATATATATATATATAAAATGAAAGGTTTCATGTAACCATTTAAGTTACAGTAATCGATTATTCAATCATGTTTGCATATATTATTCAGTAAATATCAATTAGATATGAATTATTTGACACTAGCTTAACAAGAATAATACGTAGATAAAAAGATCAGATAATCACTTATTAAACTGTGTGTGTGTGTGTGTGTGTGTGTGTGTGTGTGTGTGTGTGTGTGTGTGTGTGTGTGTGTGTCTGTTTAGTTCCATGGTTTCCAATATTTAAAGCGAAGCGTCCTCAATATCAGTGATAGAGTATATGTAGAATATTTTTCTCTGCTATTTAAACATGATAGATCGATCGATGGAGGTGGATAGAGATAGATAGATAGAGAGAGAGAGAGAGAGGGAGAATCGTACTCCAACCCAACATCATTAATTCGTTTCAAATGCCGTGATTCGGGTTTTGACGAAAGCCGGATGTTATATCTAAAAATTGCCTTAAAATGAAAATAAATACTGTACAACTAACATAAGCAACGTACTAAAGAATATAACTATCGCTAAACTTGAAAAAATAACGCAAAAAACACAGTGTAGACATATATTTAAAAAGATAATAATGAAAGCACTAAAATTATGTTATTTGCCTTGTCATCGCAAACATTTTTCTACAATCTTTAATGTGGATATTTTATTTATTGCATATACATTTCAAATACGTAAATGCGTTTTTATTTTATCTTCTTACATTCTTTTTAGCTTTTTTTCATTCTATTTTATTCAGTTTAAAAATATTTCTTAGGAAAAAAAAAATTATTTCACGTCATTCTATTATGATATAGATCAGCTTACTGAGTGACGTAACGTCGGACGGATTGACATTCGCTGAAGTGAAGTTTAGTCGAGAAAAGTGATGTCATGGGAAATTCGACGTTGGCCGAATTGAGGTAAACCAGAGTATTGCAATATCTAACAATATCTATCTATCTATCTATCTAGAGAGAGAGAGAGAGAGAGAGAGAGAGAGGAAGATATAGACATAGAGACTGAGACACAGAGAGAGAGAGAGAGAGAGAGAGAGAGAGAGAGAGAGTTAGGGAGAGAAATTACTGCTAAGTGGCACATTAGAAAACGCTATATATTATCATTAATTTTTATTGAATGTTCTATTCTATTGCATCCTATACGTAGTGCATTCAATAGGTTTCCAGACTTTTTTGTACTGGCATTAAAATGAAAATTCAGTATGTTATTGCTATACATCTTATGAGATAACCGACCTATTTTTATGATTTCAGGTTTAAATGAATAGCTACAACAGGAATTGGAATACACTCTACTAAATCCTGATTGTCACAGCTGGTGAATTTCAAAAATGCAATCTGGACGTGAGGACACTTTAGAAGAACGATATGCAATAAAAACCTCTTTTAAACTTGGAAAAATGCCACAGAAAGGTATGGAATGCTTCAGACTGCTTTTCGACCATCTTGCATGAATCAAGCATCAGTTTTTGAGTTGCATCAGAGATTCAAGGAAGGTAGGGAGTCTTTGGGGGATGATGAGAGGTGTGGGAGGAGTATGGAAGTCAGAACACTAGAGTTGATCGGCCAAAAGGTCACGGTTAAGGTTACTATGTTGAGGTTTTAAGGGAGTTCAGGAAGAGTTTCCGTCGGAAGAGGCTAGCACTCTTCAAATCAGGTCAGTAGCATTTCCACCTGGACAATGCACCAGTCCACAACTCCATCCTTGTCACAGACTATTTAATCAAGATGGGCATCAAGACAGTTCCTCGCCGTCCCTATAGTCCAGACCTTGCTCTCTGTGACTTTTGGTTATTCCCAAAGCTCACAGGCTGTCGTTATGAGACAATTGAGGAGATGAAAGAGGCTATGACGAAGGTCATCGACATGCTCACACAAGAGGACTTCCATGCGGCCTTCCAGAAGTTGTTGGAACGGTACAACAAGTGCATTGCAGCCGAAGGAGATTACTTCGATGGGGACTAGAATTTCATGTATGTTCGATCAATAAAATTGCCCATAAGAAAAAAGTTTAGAAACTTATTTAATGATCCTCGTATGTGAAGAAAAAGCGATAACAAGGTAAACCAAGTAGAAGGAGAGATTTTTTGAGAAGCTAAGTCGACACTATAGCGTCTTGGTTCTTGTGAACCATCATCGGGACTATGACGGATGATATATGTGATGTTAAATCAACAATGGATGTTTGAAAATGCAAAATATAAAAACTTAGGGAAAATTTGTATAACAAGAAAAAGTTGGCCGTTTAATTAGTTAATCAGCATTTGTTTGTTTTAAATTACATTATTTGACATTTTAGGAACATTGTATAGAATTTATGTTCTGTTTATTTATCGAGAAATATTTTGAATCAAAAGGAAGAAAAAGAACGACAAAAAGAAAAAGAAAGCATAAGATTATGATATATGTGGAATATATTGTAGCTATTTAAAATGGATTAGCTCAAGTAAGGAAAATATTAAAAAAGACAGGACGAGTATTTACGGAATTAAAGCGTGAAATAGCAGTCGAAAATTCGTCTTTTATTATGAATGTAAATAAGTATCTTTGCAGAATTGAAATCGTGTATATATATATATATATATATATATATATATATATGTGCACGAGTTACTTGATTCGAAAATTCTCAACGTCCTCTTTTGACCAATGCTCTACACATTTCAAAAGTAACTTTGAAATACACTCAACGCACTTGTTGTTTGTGCAGACAGTAAAAGGATTTATGTCGTTTACAGTAATATAGAAAAAAATCTGAAAGTAAGCAGATAAACATATAAAAGAGGACATCGATCAGCATTTGAACGCTTCCTTTTTTGCGTGACCGTCATCGTTGTAAGAAACGGAATCGACGGTCCGAGTTCAAGTCTTGCATTCAGCTCTATGTGTGTGTGTTTGTGTTTTCTTTCGCGCTAATGTCTTTGGGAAAGGCATGAATCCCTCTGTTCCCATACCAAAATATGGGTAAATAGAGGGCAAACTAGGTTTTTCAGCCTTGGTAAGGCAAACGGTCTAATTGGGGGGAAATTCTGAATTCAAACCAGGTGTATTTCGCTTAAAAACCGAACTTCTGTCAAATAATGCTCGTGGCAGAAGATAATTGTAAATACAAACCTTGAAAAATTGTTTCCCATTCTTGTTCGACACAAAAACTGATTTGGAATGAAAAGCTTCAGTAATATCAAAATTAATTTAATACGATAAAAGAAAATGAAGAACATCAGGGAAACACGCGCAAAAAATCTCGTTTATTGATGCTAATATTTTTTCGTGAAATTTGAAAGAAAAATGTTTATTTCTTAACTTAATTGAAGAGCACTTAAAAGATTCGGACTGATGGAGATTTTTTGTTTCTTTTTTTTTTCTTTTTTGACAAAATCAATTTAATCAAAACTGCCGGATATACAGAGGATTAATTATTGTAGACGCTCAGGTGACGTTTTCAAACAATATATTTTCGATGGTTAAAAATTCATTTATAACAAAGATGGTGGCACAAGAGCAAACCGTTTGGTTTTCGAAAGACGAGGCGCACTTTGCGTAACAGTTACCATCGTAGGGAAAGTAATCAGCGACACAAGTTCAAATCCTGGACAAAACTGTTAGCATTTCACTCACGCTATAATTTATATTTGGTTGTTTTTACTGGATGTCAACCCTTGTTGTGATATATACTGTTAAAGAGAGTCATTTTTGTCTTTATTCTCTTTTTGTGGCTAGCAATTATAGAGTTTTAAGTGACTAAGAACTAATACTTTGTAAATAATCATTGTTTCAATTAATTCTTCTTAATCGGTATTTCTAACACTGAAATTGACAGGAAAGTAGATTTATCTATGAGTCTAATTGATTAAAAAATGTATTTTTAACAATCTAGGAGAGATTTTTTTCTTAAATTTTTTTGGTTTTTGATTCTTCGAATATTTTCGCGGCAAGTCAAATATTGTCGTCTGGAAGACACAAAGAAATTTTAAAACTAGCGCGTAAACACTGGTTGATCAATTAATCAAAAACTACTGATACAAAAATTAAAGTTTCTAAAGCTTATATTTTGCTAAAAAATTAACAATTTTTTTTAATATGGAAATCAGTTAATTTCCCATATATATATATATATATATATATATATATATATATATATATATATATTTACCTACACTCAGCAGGATTCGACACAAGGTAAATTTTCAGTGGAGTTTAACAGGTTTGAACTTAGAGTTTGCCTTCTCTTAGATCGGTTACCATACTTTAATAAAAAAGAACGATTCCAGTGTTGGTCTGATTTTAGAGGGAATTCTTATCAAAAAATTGTTGAAAGATAAATAAGCTTTAAGATACAATTCTTCACGGAGCATCTGACTCGTTTAAATTACATACTGTAGCAGATAAACCCTTTTTTGGGTTGGGGAGAAAATTAACTATATGAGAGTCTATCCTGTTGATAATCAGATTCACCAGTAGTTGACCAGTGCGTAAAGATGGACATTACTTCTACGGACAGCATATTCTCCAGATCTGATATTCTTCCAATACAGACAACACTGAGTTGACTGGGATTCCAAGAAGTTAACACAAAATCTATTAAAGAATTCATCGAATAAAAACCGGAATCGTTTTTTTTTCTGATGCTACTCTCCATTTTGCCCGAAAAGGAACATAAGATTAGAGATATCAGAGGTAAATTCTTTGTTGAATCAATAAGTATTCGGTTTGTGAATTTATTTGAATAAAAGAGTTTATCAAATAATGTTGACTTTTGCATCACCTTTAAACACACACACACATATATTTCTCATTCCATCTGATGACTGTGTACTCCCAATGAAACACAAAGTTTACATGTATGTATGTATGTGTGTTTCTGTCAATACATAGATGTTTGTACTAATGCCAGAACATGTGAAAACAACTACTTTCTGATTAACATAAGTTTCCTCTCGAGGAAAACTGTCTACTGACTTAAAGGAATATTTTCCTTGAGTCAAGTTTTCTTTTTGTCAAATATTTTCCTGTTCCGCCAAGATGTAAAAATATCACCCAAACCCATACCCACACACCTACACACACACACACACACACCTACACACACACACACACACACACACACAGCGGCTCAGTTAAAAGCTATTCATTTCACGTTTGACATTTTAAAGTTTCAGCACTGTTTTCTTGAAACCTTAGTTCGATTTATTTTCGATAGGTACAGGAATAAGTTCATTTCATATAATCATACAAACCAAATCTTAAACATCCCATATAATACAAAACCCATGTTTAACAGAAAAAAAATAGTAGTTTTAACCATAGAGTGAGAGAGAGAGAAAAGAGAAAGAAAAAGAAAGAGAGAGAGAGAGAAAAGGTTTAATGTGCTTTAAATAAGATATCTCCCCATTAACTGGTGAGCCTCTGAAATAAGTAGCCAAGTTCGCATACCTCGATAACAGTATCTCATCAACTAGAAGGAATTGCAACTGAAGAAAGACAAAGCTATATATTGACCAGTAATTGATTATTTAAAAATCTGATCTCTGTGGTAAATAAAACTGGAATGCTTTCAAACTGTAGCCATGCCAGTACAACAGTATGGTTGCACTCTCTGAATTCTAACAAAACATTTTGAGAAAAAAATGAGATTGAACTATACAAGAATGCAACGAGCAGTTTGGAATAAATCCTGGAAACAGCTCCCAGGAAAATATTTATACGACTACTTAGTTCCCATCTCATGAACCATTCAACGAAACATTCGGGGCACTGATGGACAAATAATGGCAAGTGACCTTCTCCTGTGGATCTCTACTCAAAGACACACCAAAGTTGGCTGGTCAGGAAATACTTAAATACAAAAGCTTTGTACGGACACTAGATGCAGTCTAGATGACCTACCTAGGGAGAGGTCTGGTCAGGACGGATTGCAAGTGAGAGCCAAGAAAATACATCGTATCAGCTCGACTAGATGATGATGGCTGGAATTATTTGTGTCTTACACGCACTCTCGCAGTGTTGTATACCACAACCATAATGATATCAATAACAACAATACATATAAGTTATAAGTAAAGTTGGCGACCGTAGTCGAGGGCAACCAGAAGGCTCTCTTTTCAATAGCTACTACACCGAGGTGTAAAGGAGGGTGCCACTCCTTTCCCTGGATTGGTCCACTTTACCTTTGATATGTACCTTATATTACTGAGTGTTAAGCTAGGAAGTAGGAAGTACCATTTTTAAAGTCTTTGGTATGACTCGACCTGGGATTGAACCCAGGCCTCCCGGACCATTGGCAACACTCTTCTCACAAGGCCAATGAGCCTTTACAACATATTCAAATGCATATACACAGATGACTCCGTTGTTCAGGTACGAACGCATTTATTAACTTCTGACTTCAGTTCTTCGACACAAGGAGAAAGACAATTCTTACTATGCTAACCATACACACCGTGCAGTTCATCTTGTGATGTTTAAGATCTCTGTCGGTAGAGATCTGCAAAACTCCAACTACATGCCTCAACGTTAGAGAACTCAATACTCAATGCCCCAATGGCAGACAACTCATCTATCTGACAGCATGGTCCAATGTCAACTTTTTAAAAATCCTCAAATTCTCAGCCCATCTATTCTGGGCATGACGTCATCCACACTCCAGCCCCATTTACTCTCTAGGGATTATTATGACAATGGTGATTGACTTATCGTTTGCGCACGAGCGTAAACAGTACCCAATGGCGGTGCAGCTGAACTCTTAACCCAAATAGTTCAAAGCCCAACCAAACTGAATGATAAAATATAATTAATGAAAAATGATTAAAACAAAAAAAAATCATTTCTTAATTATATAACAATAGCACACATCTCTAACTTTGGATCACAAAATTTTGGAAAAAATATTTATTGTGCACAATACACGATGATTTTTCAGAATTAATAACATTTAAATTGTCCTTTGTTCCATCTCTTTATCTGTTCGTTCCGATTAGAAATAAAAATTCATATAGGTTACATTGTCTAAAATACAAAACTTACATAGTATTTAAATCAAGGACACCGACGTATTAGCACAAAAATGTAACAAGTTTGCAGTTAAAATAAGCTCACTTAGGAGAAAGAAACTTATTAACAAACCTATATTCCAGCGTAAAACACAATAGTTTGGACTATAGATATAACTTGCAATCTGTTATCCATTGCAAATATAACCGGCAAAACATATTATAATAATCATCATCATCATCATGTCGCGCCATCAGCACGGATATCCCTGACCCTCTCCCACCACCCCTCCCTATCGTCCATTGCTTCCGGCAGGTCCTCAGGGCTACATCTCGAATCTACACTGAGTTGCTGTATGTAGGTTCGAACTGGTCACCCTTCCTTTGTTCGGCCTTGTGTAGGGGTCCACAAGAGTACATCACTTATGAGCTCGTCCCTACTTCTCCAGCAGTGTCCCGCATGTCTATTTCGTCTAATTTTGATAGTTTTCGTGATGTGTGGTAGGTGGCTGTATGGCTGCTGCTTTGTTGGGTGTTGCCTCCAGGACTTGTTCAATATTGTTCGCAGCATTCTTGTGTAGTTGCCGTCAAGCTCTTTCTCCATCCGTTTAGCTAGCGTATATGTAGTGCACCCATATAGCAGTATCGACACGACCGCTGCTTTGAAGAAACTACGTTTCATTTTATCGGTTAGGTGTGACTTCCATATGACCGATAGCCTATCGATAGCTTCCCACGCCCTCGCTAGTCACTTATCGATGTCTGTCTCAGTAAAGCTTATTAAAAAAAATATTGAAAAATAGTGCATCTTATACGCAAATAATTAAGGTAATCTTAAGCCTCTTTTATCAAGGTACTTGTTTCTGAATGAAACCTACTAACAAAGCTATTGCTATATATATATATACATATATATATATATATATATATATATATATATATATATGTGTGTGTGTGTGTGTGTGTGTGTGCGCGCACGCGCATTTATCAGATGAGAATAAACAAACGTTTTTAAAATGTATTACAAATAAAAATGAATCCAATACTGACAGGGCAGTAAAAAAATAGAAAAATGATGACGAAAAGAAATTAGAATATCACCTTCATTCTATCGTTTGATAATCATAAAGTTTATTCATCATCTACCGAAAAAAAACGAAATTGTCAAAAGAAACGTTTTTATGAAGTTCCATTTAATGATTTTCTTTTACATTTCTTAGATGATGCATATAATTTATACCAATAAAACGATCTTAAAAGACTGAAATTTTAACTACTTTTAGTTTGTATATATCATCATCATCATGTCGCGCCGCCTGCGCGGATATCCCTGACCGTCTCTCGCCATTTCTCCCTATCATTCATCGCCTCCGGCAGGTCTTCAGGATTACAACCCGTGTCCTCACATAGCTGCTGTATGTAAGTTCGTGCTGGTCGTCCCACTCTTGCACATCCATGAGTGGGGGTCCACAGGAGTACATCGCTTATGAGCTCGTCCTTGCTTCTCCAGCAGTGTCCTGCGTGTCTGGTTCGTCGAACTTGTATAGTTTTTGTGATGGGGGGCAAGTGTCCGTATAGTTGGAGTCTCGTGGGGTGTTGCCGCCAGGACTTGTTTAATACTGCTCTCAACATTCTTGTGTAATTTCCGTCCAGCCTCCTCTCCAGCCGCTTCGTAAGCGTCCATGTGGTGCATCCATATAGCAGTATCGACACAACCGCTGCCTGGAAGAAACTGCGTTTCATTTTATCTGTTAGGTCCGACTTCCATATGATCGAGAGCCTATCGATAGCTGTCCATGCCTTCGTCAGTCGTGTGTCGATGTCCTTCTCGGTTGATGAGACGCTGCTTCCTAGGTAGGTGAATTTGTCGACTAGTTTCAGAGAGGCTCCGTCTAGTGTGGCAATGTTGCCTGTTTGGTTGTAACACATATATTCGGTTTTGTTTGCATTGACATGTAGGCCAATGCCAGCTGCAGCTCGTTCCAGACTATGTAGTAGTGTCTCTGCTTGATTAGGCGTATTCGCTAGTAACGCCAAGTCATCAGCGTAGTCGGCGTCCGTGATTGTTTTTGCGGGGTACCTTTTGCTTCTTCTCTTAGTCAGCTCAAAGCCATTTTCTCTGATTTTGTCGATCGAAGTCCTAAGCACATAGTCTAGACAGATGATAAAGAGGTACGGGGCTAGTGTGTCTCCTTGTAGTACTCCTGCAACAATGTCGAAGTATTCCGTGTCTCCATCTGGTGAACGTACTTTTACTTTGGTGTTTCTGTAGAGAATCATTATCGCTGCTACTGTTTCTTTTGGTAGGCCGTAAGCTAGTAGGATTTGCTCCATCTTCCCTCTGTGTATGGAATCGAAGGCCTTGGTAAAGTCGACAAATAGTAATGTCGCCTGTAAGTTTTTTGCCTGAACGCCTTCCAGGATTCTACGGATGGTCAGTATTTGTGAGGTTGTGGATCTATTTCTCAGGAAGCCATTTTGGTTTTTCCTAAGGATGTTTTCCATTTTGGGTTCTATGCGGTTTCGTAGTAGGGCATTGTAGATTTTGGCTGCTATGGATGTAAGTGTTATCCCTCGGTAGTTCTTGGCTAGTCCGAGGTCGCCTTTTTTAGGGAATGGAAGGATGCATCCCTTCGTCCATCTTTCTATCCTATTTTGACTATAGACTGCGTTGCATTGCCGGAGCAGTATATCGTCGAATTGTCTCGTCTTCCACACTTCTGGGGGGATCTCGTCTAGCCCCGCCGCTTTCCTATTTTTAATTCTTCTGAGAACCGTGTCGAGTTCTTCATTGGTGAAAGGACCTAGTTTTACGTCTAATTGCTTACTAATAATTCTGGTGATCGGTTCATCCGTTATTTCCGGTGGGTTTCCTAGTAGATTTTTGAAATGCTGTTCCCACAGTTTTATTCTTTCTTGTTGGCTTGCAGCTTTCAATTTTGCTTTGGCTGTGCTCTTCCTTCCACTTACTTCGTTTATTGTTTGCCAGGCTATCCTGGATTGCCTATCTTCCACCGAGTCTCTAATCTTATCTATCTGATTTTGTACGTATTCTGCCTGTTCTTTTAGGTATATTCCTGTTAATTGATGTTGCGCCTTTTCTAGTTCTCGTGCATTTGTATTTGTTGGGTTCTGTTGATAGTTTTTGGAGGCAGTCTTCACAAGTGCACGAGAGTCCCTTGGGAAACGCTAGCGGCTAGAGAGTTTGTATATATATATATATATATAAAATGGAAACCTTTATATATATATATATATAAAATTGAAACCTTATATTTATACATATATATATATAAGTAAAACTTTTAAAAATTACTCAGGTTTTTTATAATAATATTTCTTTAAGCAAACCCTGTGTGTTTTTTAAATGTTAGATCTGCACCTTCAACAAAGAAATCATTAGAAATTTCTGTTTATTTCTTTGTCTGAAGATGCAGATTTAATATTTGAAAAAAGTACAGGGTCTGCTGGAATTAATATTATTCTCAAAAACATGAGTAATTTTGAAGTTTTTACTTTACGTGGAATATTTGCTCTGTATTTTAATTTATTATTACTTTTCTTCTGAGGTCTCTTTTGGATTTTGAATTACATGGATATTGAAGAGAGAAAATCCGAAAAATAGAATCATTACCGCTACCGACAGGCTTGGCTTTGGATAATATATATATATATATATATATATATAAGTTCATCACCTGTGTCGATAACAGCATGTCTAACAATGAAACTGTAAAATGTTTGAAAGAAACTCCCCACTGTACACAGAATTTCTTTGTTAATCGGTATACGCCATTAGTATAAGACAGGCATTTTTAACTGAACTATATAGAACATTTTCCCAATTTTCCAATGAATTTGTCATTATCATCTTGTCATCAAATTCCAATCAACGTCATTGAATTAACGATTTATTATTGTGTTATTGTACTTGAACTTTTATTCATTTTTTTGAGATATCATATCGTTAGCTAATTGAAAACTTATATAATCAAATTAACGTAACGTTGCTTGAAAGTAGTGAATACAACAAAGGAATTATAATAAGAATTAGGAATTATAGAATTTTGATTTGTATTCCCATGATGTGATGAAAATAAATAACAAACAAAATCCAGTGGCATTGCATGATACAGCTGGATAATGTTGCTTTGACCCTGAAAACGTTCAGGAGTCATCTTTGGTTAAAAGCTGTGTTAGCCATACAGCTTCTTTTTTTTTTTAATCGTTTGTGTATATAATTTTTTTTTAAATTGAAGAATCTAAAATTGAAAATCTCTGAAAGACGAAGCCTCTTTTGACCTATGTACAGAATATGAATTCTTAGAGGCAGTAAATACTCTGATGAAATTTTCAAAATCATCGACCATCTTGTGATGTCGAACACTCATCCCTGTTCTCTACAAGCAACAATTTACAAACGTACAGACCCGTGTTCACGCATAAAAATGATATACTGTGTATTAATAGAGTCTTGGTATTTTTGAAAGATCTCATATTTTTGAATATGAGAATATATTGATCTGATATTATAGAATAAATAAAATTGAAAGAAGCTCTCTCTTTTTTAAGTTAATCATTCAGATTCTTTAAATAAATTTGGCTTCCTCTTAAATGTGGATTTGTTTTTGGTAATAAAATCATTTGCAGATGACGCTTAACCTGAAGCGAAAAAAGTCCATTTGTTTATTGTTGTTGTTGTTATTTTCTTTTTTGCTTATTCATTGTTTGATTTAATTCAAAACTCCACTTATGTGTATGTATTTAAAATTATATATATATATATATATATGATTTTACACACACATATATATATATATATACATATGGATACCTGGTTGATTCATGCATACATATACATATATATGTATGGATGTTCGGTTAATATGCAGACAATGTTTGGTTAAAAAAACAGGACAAGGAAAAGTATATTAATCTTTAAAAAATGTTTACTAACAAGAGAATATAAACTTCATTATTTACTAAGCTGAGCTGTGGCACAAGACTAGAAATTTCGGCCACTCAGAGAGAATCGAACTCTCTATCAAAGGTCTGTTAATTTAACATGCTAATCATTATACCATATAAGATAGCGGTCTAAAACAAATATGTAAAAATACAGTTCACACAATTCTTCATGGGACTCGAGACAAGGAATTGTAAAAAAAATAGTGTCATTCTTAAAATTAATGGAGACTGTCGAAAGCACTTGAAACTCTCAGTCTTTCAAAACTTTCTTCATTCATTTGAGCTGCACGTACGTTTCCTTGTTCGTGAACATTTTTTAGGGATACATTCTTCTTTATTCTCTCTTTTTACCAAATATCAATCAGTGAAAAAAGCCTGACTAAAATATTCATTGCAATCGATTCCAGATCAACTCTGGTCCGGCGTGTTTGCACCAGATAGTGTCTTATCTATGGGTCAAATAGAAGTGTTTGAGATTCAAACAAATTACAAACAAATTACAAATGCGAAATTGAATTGTTTGATATTGAACTGTTTGATCATTTATCATTGCATCTTCAAAATGTGTTTACCAATCATATATATTCAATATATATGTAAAACAGGATTTAGCATTAAATAACCCCCAACGGTTGATATGCCATAAAAGCAAACCAAACCATTTAGCAGTGATCGGAAGAGTAAGCTTAAGCTTGTTTAAAAATGATCTACAAAATGAGTTTACTAATCATATATAGTTGATATATACGTAAAACCAAGATTTCTATTTAAATGACCAACAATGGTTGATATAACATAAAATCCAACCAAAATCCTTCTTTACCAAATGCACACGCTACACACACATTAATATTAATTAAAATTACCATGACCAGAAAATCCAGCAAACACCCACATGCGGAACACTAAACAGCTATTTCAACCTTATTGGGTCTCATCAGCAGAGAATACCATAATCTCCACCACTAGAGATCGAACCAGCAACCCCAGAATATAGAAACCAAACTTCTACCAATGAGCCACCAATTCATGGCACACATAAGTGATGCCAAATCAACTCGTCACGGTAAGAATGCGCAACTGCATGATCATATGTATCTTGAAAGTACGTTTTTACCTTACAGAGGACACGACCACCCCTAGGGCCGCTACTTCCCAAATAGGTGTCAAGCATCTGCGTAACTATATCAATTTAATTGTTAATTTAATTGATATTATCAATTCCTCTCTCTCTCTCTCTCTCTCTATATATATATATATATTCTAGTAATATATTTATAACCATTTTACAGTTTGCAACCAAATGCTAGAAATTGATTTGAATAACAAGTATTAGATGGTAAGCTTAAAACTATACAACTCTATTGTTGTTAGCAATACTTGAAACTAGTAAACTGTGCGCCAACAAATGAGTATTCGCTCGTTTAAAAGTTATCACTGCAAATTATTTGTTTACAAATCATATATATGTAATATATATCTATGAACAGGTTTTGGCAAAAAATAACCAATTAGGGCTTATATACAGTAAGAAAAAAACTACCAACCAACCAAATAACCAACCACACACACACAAGCGAACGAAAAATCAAATACAAATCCTCTCGACCCAATTTTGACTTGTGACAAATGTTTTCAAAAGGAGAGTTGGATTATATATTTCATCCCGATCGATAGTTTTTTGAACATTACATTTCGATTTATTTTTATGAATTGCCAATACATAGATCAGATAAGATATTTATGTTTAATGTAAGTTTCGAGATATAAGTCATATTCTTAAATTAATTGGAAATAAGATGGAAAAATATGATGGATCTTTGTCCCACAAGCCTGACCTATAGTGGATAGAATTAGATATTGAGGGCTATATAAAATATGATTAAAAAGTGTTTTTATATGCTACAAAATATAACATATGCTGACATTTTTTAAGTATCTTATTTAAGCTAAAGAAGAAAGGATTGATTTGATTTACTATTATCAGTAAAATATTTTCTTTCTACCACTTTGCAAACATCAATTAATATACATATATATATTCTTACTTATATATATATATATATATATATATATATATGTGTGTGTGTGTGTATTCATATGTTTATGTAAGTGTATGCATATATATACATATATATATATATATATGAAAATAAACATATGCATATAAATATATATATATATATATATATATATGAAAATAAACATATGCATATAAATAGATATATATATATTAACATATACATATATATATCTATATATATATATTCATATATTAAAATAAACATATGCATATATATATACATATTAACATATATGTATATATATATATATATATATATATTAAAATCAAAGCATTATTTAGGTTATACATAACTCCATCAATTATGCGTCCTGCAAAGATTCTTTTTACACCTCTACGAATCTGTGAATATCAAATCATTGAAAAATAAACTAAATTCAAATCAAATCAAAAGATAATAAGAATAAATAAATATTTAAATGAAAGCTTTTTTCGGGTATGTAAAACTTCATTGATTGTTTTACATACCCCAAATATAGCTTTCATGCTAAAGTTAACTATCATATTCAACTTGAGTAGAATTATTTTCAGACGTATTAAATCCCAAGTGAATTAAAGCCGTTATTAAATCACTACTTCGTATAGGTTGCAAAATACAGCTTCATATCTGACAGATCTGTTTTCTCTCTGAGTTTTATTTCTAGAATGGTAAACTTTCATTTTCTGTCTTCTTTGATAATCAAAGACCTCGGCATACTGTTATTTCTTGTAATTATCGGCTAGGCACCATTTCTCACTTTTCAAAGGGACATCGACTTCACACAAGCAAACCGTCATTAGAAACAAAGCAAGTGATGATAATGACTGCTTTTGGCGGATCATCCATACAAAGGTCTATTAATGTCTAAGTGACGAGTGGTTTGAAAGATGTTTTCGGAAAATCGTTTAGTAATTTGGTTCTAATTTAATTTTATACTTTTTACAATTCATAGAAATTTTCCGGAGAATTCAGACATCGGTTACTGAGAATTCATTCTGCTTTATTCTAAAAAAATTTCAATCATCTTTGGTTTTATTTCCGTAGTTCATTTTGTTTAGCTTTCATTTGAGGAAAATTTCTTCTCACTCTCTTTTGTTCTAATTTTCTCTTCTACTATCTATTCGGTCTTTCTTTCTTTTAATCTTCCCTTCAATGGATTTCTTTCTTTCTTTTCTTTCTTTTTTATTCTTTTATTCTTTTCAACCCTTATTGTTTCTTTCTGTTGATTTGCATATTTCATTCTTCATTTCGATGACTCATCGCACTTTTCTCTTGTCATTTTAGACTTATAGTGTTTTCTTTCTTTCTTTCGTAATTTCAGTTCTTTCTTTCTCTCTTTCTTTCTCTCTTTCTTTCTATTCCTTTACATATTACCTTGTTTGTTCCTTGTTTCTCTCTGTTTGTTTGTTTCTTTCCTTCTTTCTATTCGTTTGCGTGTTTGTTTCCTTATTTTTCCTTTCACTTTGTTTCTTTCTTTCTTTATTACTATTTGTTTGTTTGTTTGTTTTTTCTTTCTTTCATTCTTTCTGTTCGTTAACAAATTTGTTTCTTTCTTTCGTTGTTTTTTTCTTTCTTTCTTAGTTTGTTCGCTTCTTTCTTTCGGTTTGTTTTTTTCTTTTTTTCTTTCTTACTTTCATTTTATAAGACTTTACACTCCTATAAATTATTTTGGGCGGTATGCCACTTGTTCCCACAAAGATGGCGGACGCTCAATATCCAGTCTCGGGAAACCATTGGCCAGGAGGACCACGTGACATTTTTAAAACTAGGTCCGCGCGTAAATTCGTCCTGCGTTTTTGAGCCACCTACAAGACGCATATTTTCTATAAATACGTCGTCTTCAAACACCCTTGTTCTCTTTGACCAAATTTCTTCGCAGCAGCAACACACTCCCTTCAGCGTGAATCAACAGTAGAGAAAAGCAACTCGCAGACATTTATATACAAGGACTATGAGACGCTTGCCCGTTTCTAACCATAAAAAAGGATATTTTAAACTTGCAATTCTTTTTGTAGCTTAGTTGTGTTACACACACCCACGAGCTCACACATATACACACACTACTATTATATTAGTAGAGTTAGTAATTTCTTTTAGGTATCAATGTAAATTTTATTACTTTAATATATAAATTTGTTTTTGTTCGTCGCCTTGTTTTAAATGTTCATTTTGTCCGCGCCGTTTTACAACCATTATTTGTTTCATATCTTTTACTCATTTGTTGCATATGCTTTATTCATTCATTTGTTTTATCCATGTGCTTATTCTACCTTAATTCTAAACTAAAACATAAACCCTTATTTTCAATATACATAAACTCAACGTAAAATAGTCGGGTACCATATAAATACCAAACACAGGTCCATTCTCCTATAGAAATGGTAACCCTGACTTAGAACGCGCAACCAAATATAAAAATAAATTAGATATACCTATAGCACATGGAACTTTTTCTACATTACATCCTAAAAATTTGAAACCTTACTTTTTGAGAGAAAACGCAACCACAAATGTTAACCCAACGACGTAAAATGAGCATACAAAATTTCCTAAACATTCAAAACATTTAAGAATATATTTCACTCATTTCAAAGACAACACGAAAATTCTATTACGGTGCGTGGACTTGAGAAATAAGAGCGGCGAACACATGCAAATTCTTTAAATATCTTATTCAAAATTTTCACATGCAAAAATTTAAACAAAATTTTCCAAGCTAAAATTCCTACACAGAAACAGGACGGCAGAATTTATTTCACAGCACACGAAGAGAGGAATATTGACATGCTGCTATTAGTGACACGAGGCATGTTTCTTCACTTTCCCCACTACCAAAAATCAGGCAACCTTTCAACTCTTTTGACTTGCCCACCTAATCTTACTGGCCACTAAGCCACTTTCTTCTGCTGCTACCAGACTGGTCAGTAGACGACACACAGTTCTTTTATTACTACCAAACTTGTCATTGGGACGACATACACAAGGAAGAACAGGACTACGCGATATTCTCCACCAGCCAAAAAAAAAATTCCCGACATTTTCTGAACAAATACCAACAAAATGCAAGCCAATTCACTTACTATCTGCATAATTCGACAAACTATCCGTGAGTGCCAGAGTGACGAAGCCAAAAAGCACCCACTAAAGATCAGATAAAATGTTAGCAAACAAATCACAAAGACTACTAAGACATCTGAAAGTTTGATTTTACGAAAACGAAGACAAGCAAATCTTTAAAAAAATCGACACTAATACTCAGACGTCCAACAACTAAAAACTCTGAAGGAAACTTGTTCCAAGCTGACGCAACATTCCATTACATAACATTAAACTTCGAAAATTTTCAACACAACTGGAATTATGATAGCTATATAATTGTGCACACCAACAAGAAAATTCGATGCGTGGTCAATACGTGCCCACGAGCCACGCTAAACACAGAATTTATGGAAAAACACAAACAACCTAGCTTGACTAAATTCAACAATGAATAATCGTTTCAACTAAAAACGAAATTCACCTGTCACTTCATTCAACTGCACACAACACAACCTTCATGAAATGCTCAAACAAAAGACAGTTTCCACAACTTCAAATACCAACACACCCTAAAAGGAGCCTAACACAAGATATTTAAGAATAGGGTTAAACACTGCGTACTTGCTGTTCTACATACAAAACAGCACCAAAATTTCACCTTGTGCTCACAAGGAATGCCAAAAAAAGTGCGAACTCCCACGCTAAAAAAATACACTTGCATTCACGACCAATTAGTCAACAGTCACGCAAATTTTGCCTCCACGTTAGAGAACATATTGAAAAATATTTTCAATATTTATCAATCTGCGGGGGTGGCATATCGGACTTTACACTCCTATAAATTATTTTGGGCGGTATGCCACTTGTTCCCACAAAGATGGCGAACGCTCAATATTCAATCTCGGGAAACCATTGGCCAGGAGGACCACGTGACATTTTTAAAACTAGGTCCGCGCGTAAATTCAAGTCCTGCGTTTTTGAGCCACTTACAAGACGCATATTTTCTATAAATACGTCGTCTTCAAACACCCTTATTCTCTTTGACCAAATTTCTTCGCAGCAGCAATTCAGCGTGAATCAACAGTAGAGAAAAGCAACACCATGAATGGGCCTCGCAGACATTTATATACAAGGTCTATGAGACGCTTTCCCGTCTCTGAGAACCTGCCCGTTTCTAAACATAAAAAAAGGACATTTTAAACTTGCAATTCTTTTTGTAGCTTAGTTGTGTTACACACACACACACACACAAACGAGCTCACACATATACACACACTATTATTATATTAGTAGAGTTAGTAATTTTTTTTAGGTATCAATATAAATTTTATTATATAAATTTGTTTTTGTCCGCGCCGTTTTACAACCATTATTTGTTTCATATCTTTTACTCATTTGTTGCATATGCTTTATTCATTCATTTGTTTTATCAATGTGCTTATTCTACCTTAATTCTAAACTAAAACATAAACCCTTATTTTCAATATACATAAACTCAACGTAAAATAGTCGGGTACCATATAAATACCAAACACAGGTCCATTCTCCTACAATTTTTAATACTTTGCTTGTCTTTCCTTTCTATGTTCAAATATTTAATTCTTCTTTAGTTCTTTCTTTTTCTTTCATCTCTCTCTCTCCTATTTTTCGCAAAGTTTTTCTTTTCCCTAAATCACTTCGAATCTTTTTTCAGGGGAGGTAATCATTTCAATCCGGTTATTCTTATATCGTGAGGAAGTGTCATATGTGTCCAGGCGTATAGCACATTTTAAAAGCTGATTTTTAAGGTTGGGCTAAATTTTCACAATAAAATTTTTTTTTAAAATAGCTATTCACCCATCTGTATTTATCAGTACATGAATTTATTTGAAAATAACAACCTCGTATAAAATTATCTTCCTACAAACCTTTGAATACTTAGGGCTTATATCTATGTTAAGATTGTATATTAACAAAGATACTGAGATATCTTTAATAAGGTGTATAGTAGTTCTGTCTGTAAAAGTAATTGTTAAAAAAATCAATTTATTAGAATTAACAATCTGTTATTTACGTATTATAACCGGCTCATTGGCCTAGTGAGTAGAGTGTTTGCCAATGGTCCTGTAGACTTTGGTTCAATCCCAGGTCGCGTCATACCAAAGACTTTTAAAATGGTACTTGATACCTCCTTGCTTAACAATTATCATTATAAGGTACGTATCAAGGGTAAAATGGAGCAATCCAGGAAAAAGAGTAGCGCGCTCCCCGACACCTCAGTGTAGCAGCTATTGAAAAGGGAGCCCTCGACTACAGTCGCCAAATTTACTTTTACTTATTAAAGGATTTGAATTTATCGTCGGAAGAGACAAATTATGATAATCTAAAGCCCTGTAAACGAGGCTTATAATAAACTGGCTGTTACTCCTGTCGGTAAAGTTCTGATAAAAATTGATATTCTTGGTATGACAGGAAATTGAAGCTGACAGTAAGGTTTCAGTTCGGGAGATATGTAGAGCGTAGAATATATTTTCATTACCATTAATTCCATGTCAACTCTGACCCAGAGAAATAGTACATGGTAGAACCTCATCTATTTATGAATTATTCTTATTCAATTGGACCATATGCCAAAAAATCTCTTAAGAAACATCTACACACAATTCGTAAATATGAACGTAAAATGAACATGAATCTCCAACCGTAAGGAATAAAATAACACTAAACAGGTTAGTGGGCCGTTAATGTCTATCATTTGTCAATCAGTATAATTATTTGATTGTATCGAATAAATTATGAGTTTAATGTGTATATTTTAGATTCCATGATTTCAATATCTACACTCTGAAATGAATTTTCATAAAATCCAGTGTTAATCAGGTATCAAACGCGATAAATATTGTAAAATAATTAGGGATTTTAGTTAATTATTGTTGTGATAAATTGTTTTTTGGCTGAACTTAGAGTTCGTAATGGCAGGTTTTCAAATTGGAAAGGTCAAGACATGCGTAAACTTGTTTTGCATACACATGTCAATCATGTCAAATTAAGCTCTGCAAGTTTGTTTTAGAATCAACTGTAAGCAATATATTAAGATAAGCAATTAGGTAGATATAAGCAGGTAATTTGCAATGATGTGTCACAAAATTTTTTTAGTGATTACGTGTGATTAAAAGATTTGTTAGGAATGATTTTAAGTAAAAATATTAGAAGATTTCGAAGACACAGTCTTCCGGATATTCAGAGAATGTACAGGAGCAGTCGAACAGAGTTCGCAAATGAGGACTCGATGGTAGTGGGAGTCGTCCGCAGCAGCCAACAGCGTGAGTGCACAGTTAGCGGCGAGTGAGAAGATAATTATGTCTGTCTATATTTTTGCCTTGCATTCCTTCACTTTATCTCTTGTTTCGACGTCTACTAAAAAATAGTAGAAGCAATAAAATTTCCTATCCTGAAACTAACGAAGTTGTTTTTGTATTGTGTTGTCTTATAACTTTCGACATGGTGCAATAGCGACGCAATATATATATATATATATACACACAAATACCGGACTGAGCTGTCATGGTTAATTTAAAAACACTCCACCCACGTTCAATATAGATCTCCTAAATGGAGAATTAAGTGCCAGGTGTCTATGATAGCAGATATCATATAAAGGTCTGTTGAAGACACTTGCATTGCAAAAATAATTTTGATTCAATTAATGGATATGTTACATCTACATTTCTTTTATGTGGCTTCTCTTGTAGCATGTAAACTCTTTTAATAAATCTTTTTAACAATTATTTACGCAAAAATTTTTTCTGACGATCACCTAGGGACGAAATTATATATGCAATGGCTGTACGCCTCGTACAACGTTTTATCAATTCTAAAGAAGATGAACTTCTCACTGACCTTGGTCGTTGTCTCCCTTTTTAGAAAGATTTTGTTTCACTGACGTCATATTATTTAGATCGGCAGTCTTGACGGAGGTTATCGAAACAACGAGAAATAAAATGCTGGTACTTCCCCACCCCTGCACTTGATAGTAACCAGGATATCAAAAAATAAAGTTGATTCAAGCGGTCAACTACCCTTGTTATAACATATAACAAAGTTTATTCTGTACAGGGAATCTGATTACAAGCATAATTCTCAAGGCAGCTGAAATTTTTGGCTTGGTCTTTTGAGGATTTGTGAAGGGAAACTTCTTGAAATCAATACTGGTAGTATTATAAGAAACTTCAGTCAAACGCTATAAACATAAAACCATGGTGGGTTCACAAGAACTCCAACGTCCATGATCGAATCAGGTCTGCAGCCATCAACTTACAGCTTCTGCCATCCAACCACCCATTTCAAAACATAATCGCAATATCACCAATCAGCATGGATGTGCCATTAAACACCAACCGGCAGTTGCAACCATCTCCAAATCAATTGCTTCTTCCTTTTTAAAAATGCTGCTGATAGATTCAAAGGATTTACGGGCAACGCAAAAGACCACTACATTATTAAATTTTTTCAATTGTTAGGTCAAAGTATTTATTGACCATGCAAGAGGCCACTTGATTATTATACGTTTTCAGTGGTTTGGTCGAAGGATTTACTGGTCATACAAAAGGCCACTAAATTATGATTCTTATTCAAAAGCTTGCTCAAAGGATCTACAAGCTTATACAAAAGAGCACTGGATTACTATACTTTTCATTAGTATGGTCAAAAGGATTTACATGCTATACAAAAGACAACTGGATTATTATATTTCCTCAATAATAAATAAAAATGTAATATAATGGCCGAGGGATTTCGTTTTATACGTCTTGCCTTTCGGTTTAGTTAGGCTGAGAACCTTTCGCTTAGCGCATGGGTTAGTTAGGTGCAAACATGAGCGCATGTGTTCACGCGCGCGCGGAGCAGACGTGTCATTCAGAGATGTCACAATAGAAACCCCATATAGAAAATGTGACCGCGGTATGTGAATGACATCATGCACCGGAAGCGTGGGCTAAGATTTGAGAAGAGTCAGTTAGTTGAGTTTTGCCGTCGGAAGAAGGAGGTTGATTTTCGCTTGTTCGCTGAGGCCTTGTGGCGGGCGCGCACGTGGTTTGGGGCAGATGGAAAGTCAGCATAGAAAGATGGTATCTCTCTCCTTATGTCGAAAAACATTTAAACTCAAAGGTAATAAAAAGTATCGTACCTGAACTAAGAAGTCGTGTTTTTTGGGGTTTCGGGATTCCTATATGAGTTATGAACATTCTATGTACGTTTCACACATCCATATCTTGGTCGTATATCTAGCTATGTAACAAAAAGTCCTGAAGATTATTACACTTTTCACTAGTTAGGTGAAAGGATTTACTGGTCATAAACAAGGCCATTAGATTATCATAATTCCACAATTGTTGGGTCAAAAGATTTATTGTTATACAAAAGGCTAAAATAGTTAGGTCGAAGGATTTATGGACCATACAAAAAGCCACAATATTATTTTACATCTTTAACAGTGAGGTCAACGATTTTACTGACCATACAAAAGGCCACTAGGTTATTATACTTCCTTAATAGAGAGGTTAAAGGATATATTGGTCATATAAAAGGCCATTAGATTATGATACTTCCTCAATAGTAAGGTCGAAGGACTCACTAACCTTACAAAAGACTACTAGATTATTTTAGTTCTTCAAAAGTTAGGTCAAAATATTAACGTGTCACACAAAAGGTCACGAGATTATAATAATTCCTAATTATTTTAATTGCAAAGTCAAAGGAATTAATGGCCAGACAAAAGGCGCTAGATTTGAATATTTTTCAATTGTTAGGTCAGAGGATTTACCAGTCCTACAAAAAGCCACTAGATTATTATACTTCCTCAATAGTGAGATTAAATGATTTCTTGGCCATATAAAAGGCCATCAGTTATTATACTTCCTCTATAGTAAGGTCAAAGGATTTGCTGACTATATAGTAACTAAAGTTGGCGACTTTAGTTGAATGTGACCGAAAGGCTCCCTTTTTAATAGCTACTACACCGAAGTGGAGTGGAGGGCTCAACTCCATTCCTTAGATTGCTCCCCTTTACCCTTGATCCTTACCTTATAATGCTGAGTGTTAATCCAAGAGGCATAGGTTACCATTTTTTGAGTCTTTGGTATGACTTGACCTGGGATTAAACCCCGGTCTTCCGGACCAATGGCGAACACTAAACAACTGGCTATACAAAAGGCCACAATATTATTATACATTCTCAATAGTTAGGTCAAAGAATTTATTGGGCATACCCAAGGCCGATGGATCATTATGCTTCCTCAAAAGTTAGATCAAATGTTTTACTGGCTATACAAAAAGCCACTGGATTATTATAAGTTCTCAATAGTTTTTTTTTCAAAGGATTTATTGGCCCATACTAAATGCTGCTGGATTATTTAAATTATTCAATAGTAGTTACCACATGTGCAGCATCCTCATTGAAGAGCAGCTCATCGATTATAAAAGACCACCATTTATACGAAATTGTATTGAGAGCTAAAAAGGAGTAAGTAAATATATAGAAAAAGTTTATCTTTTTTCTTTAGCAAACACAAACACACACACACACACATATATATATATATTGTAAACTTAAATTTCATTTACCATGAATCCATCATCACAGTGAAACAACTTCATTCAAGTTTCGATGAAGTTTTTTAAAATCATAATCCCGTGTTTTTTTCCAATATATATACATACACACACACACACACACATATATATATATATATATATATATATATATATATATATATATATGTGTGTGTGTGTGTGAAATACCTGAGATAGTTTCCATCCATTCTGAAAGGAAAGAATTTAAATTTATTGTTGTCTGACTAATTTGATGGGTATATTCTGATTGGCACACTATATTCAAAATTATACATATATTTGTAATCATATATATATATATATATATATATATATATATATATATATATGTGCGTGTGTGTATGTTTGAGTATTTCCATGTCTGTGTGTGAATGATTCGAAATATTTCAGATATTTTCCATTTATTCTGAAAGAAACTAGTAGAATTTGGTGGTCGTCTCTGATTTGTTTGGTGGGTATCCTTCGATTAGTCCACTACTTTAGCTTTCTTAAAACTGATACTTCGACCAAAGTCGTCAGTAGATCCTTGTGCTTTCTTAGTAAAGGTTTCAAAGGGTACAGCAGCTGCATTAGCGAGGAGTAGGCGTACTTCCTGACCTTGACTTAGTGAGTATCTTTCCATTGTTTTTTTTGTTGGTTGAAAATCCCACCAGCAGAACGAAATCGAAATTTAAGTCTTGCTTCCATTTCACCAAAAGAAAACGGGCACAAGATGAAAAGGAAAGTGAAAACAGCATAGAAGCCCATAAATAACCTTGTATGGTGCTTGTCCTATCATCAAATGCACCAAAGCACTTTCCATAAGATGAGACTGATTTTTTTCATTCTCTTGTGGAATGAGATGGTAATTTTAATCAACAAAACCAAGTTTTTTGAAGACTTTCCACTAAGCACTTCTGTTTACGTTGTCGAGAGCTTTACTTACAACTACAAAAAAACATATGAAGATATTTTCCCTGGAGCTTTTTCAGTAACGTGTCATAGTGATATTATCATTTCGATGGTCCAACCACCAGAGTTGAACGTAGATTAGGTGTGAATTTGCTTGATCAAGTGAATGATAATTCTACAGGGAATTACACGGTAAGGCGTCTCCTTACAATGTCGAGCTGAGAGTTTACCGAGGATTATCTCATTTGGCCTTGTTACAATTTTTCTAAAAAGGATAAATGATGCATCCATATTTAAAGACCTGGGAACAACATTATATACATTTATATGAGTGGGGGGAGGGTGAACGTATGTGTAAATGATTAAATAAAACACATATCTACAAATGAATAGTTTAAAAATTTATAAAATTAAAAATATTAATGAATTTAAAAATTTAAAAGAAGAAAAGAAAACTGTACCAATCCTTTCAGATATTTTTTCTTTTTTCCCATTTTTGGGATATTCTTGTCCTTTGGTCGTCCACTATCTTTACTCATCTCTTGCCACTACTTTCTGTCAAAGTTTTTCTCTGAAGAGAGGTGACCGAAAAAAGGGTCCTTTTTTTTAAAAAAAAAAAAAAATGGAAACCATGCCATTTTCTCCAGGTAGGCTGAATTTTTTTTGTTGTCTTTATTATGGTTTTTTTTCTTACCCCATCTTTTTTTCCTAAGTAAATTTTTATTTCTTTAAATTGAGTGAAAAGTTTGTAGACCTGCAATAGTAAAAAAAAGGATTTTCTTGTAAGAAAAGTTTAAATCAAAGTGTAAATATTTTAAGAAAGAAACGTCAAGATTTACATATGAAATGTAACAGTTTTTGTTAGTCTTAATCTAAATGAACATATTTTTTGTGTGTAAAAGTATTAGTATGTCACAGTGCAGAAGGAATACAACGTTATAACACTAACGTCAGTACGTATGCAAAATGAAACATTCAGCAGGTGAATATATTTTTGTAATATCAGTACTAATCATCATCATCATCATGTCGCGCCGCCTGCGCGGATATCCCTGACCGTCTCTCGCCATTTCTCCCTATCATTCATCGCCTCCGGCAGGTCTTCAGGGTTACATCCCGTGTCCTCACACAGCTGCTGTATGTAGGTTCGTGCTGGTCGTCCCACTCTTGCATATCCATGTGCGGGGGTCCACAGGAGTACATCGCTTATGAGCTCGTCCTTGCTTCTCCAGCAGTGTCCACACTAGACGGAGCCTCTCTGAAACTAGTCAACAAATTCACCTACCTAGGAAGCAGCGTCTCATCAACCGAGAAAGACATCGACACACGACTGACGAAGGCATGGACAGCTATCGATAGGCTCTCGATCATATGGAAGTCGGACCTAACTGATAAAATGAAACGCAGTTTCTTCCAGGCAGCGGTTGTGTCGATACTGCTATATGGATGCACCACATGGACGCTTACGAAGCGGCTGGAAAGGAGGCTGGACGGAAATTATACAAGAATGTTGAGAGCAGTATTAAACAAGTCCTGGCGACAACACCCCACGAGACTCCAACTATACGGACACTTGCCCCCCATCACAAAAACTATACAAGTTCGACGAACCAGACACGCAGGACACATCAGTACTAATAGATCTACGTAAATCATAACGTAGACGCTCAATTTAAGATAATTATGCGACGTCGAAATCAAATGCATTCATAATGGAAAATAATATGAAAATTTTCACTCCCCAAGAAATATAGACCAGTAGGTTCTTTGAAGTAGTTCAAAGTATCAAACTCTCAGAATTACAAAAGAAATATTTTTTCTTTGTTTATTTATAAGATTGGAGTAAACTACATATTAGATTTTCAAAAAGTTAATCTATGATTCTAATTAGTTAAAAAATGTATTTCTAACAACTAAGGAGTGAAAAAAAAGTTGTTTAATTTTTGGGTTTTTTATTTTTCTCGGGAAGTCTTCAAAATGTCAAAACAGGCGAGTCAACGCCGATTGGATGATAAAGGCAAAAATATAGCTAAAACTTTACAGTTTTCCGGGCCTATTTTCACAAAAATTAACTCTTTTTTGTATGGAAATTAGTTGATTTCACCGGAATATCAGAGATTCACCCGTCGATAACATTGCATGAGGACCACAGAACTACTTATACAAGTGATTTGGTAATAGAAGTGAATGATCGAGGAGAACCAGTCACACATTTTGTAATATAGCCATATGTGAAATGTACTTAGAATGTTCATAACTCATATATAGATAACATAGGAATCCCGAAACACAAAAAACACTCACGACTTCTTAGTTCAGGTACGAAACTTTTTATTACCTTTGAGTTAAAAGGTTTTTCGACATAAAGAGAGAGATACGATCTTTCTATGCTGAATTTTCCATTTGCCGCCACCATCACGTGCGTCATCAGTAGCGCACAAATTCGTCTTCTTCCGAGCCAGGAACTCAACTAACTGACTTTTCTCAAATCTCAGCCCACGCTTCCGGTGCGTGACGTCACTCACCTCTCTGGTCACATCTTCTATCTGGGATTTTTATTGTGACATCTCTGAATGACACGTCCGCTCCGCATGCCCGTGAACACCTGCGCTCATGTTAGCACCTAACTAACCCATGCACTGAACCGAAAGGTTCTCAGCCAAACTAAACCCAAAGGCAAGATATATAAAATGAAATCCCTCGGCCGTTATATTACAATTTTGGATGAACTGATATCAGAAAAATGGTACATCAAGATGCTACAGTTTTTTCTCCCGAACTCTCTTCTGAATTTGAAGAGGAAGTTTTCTGAGTTTTTCTGACTATTTTCTTATATATATTGTATATATCCATACCTGGATTATATATATATATATATATATATACACACAGGGTGTCTCAATATACACAGGACCCATGTAACTGCTAATAACTCAACTAATAATCATTTTGTGTTCTTTTTTGTCTTAGATTTGAAAGTAGCATACAATGATGAATATTAGTCCTTGATCACAATGCCTTGGACAAGAGAAGAAAAATATTTTTCATCACAACTTATGTGGTGACAAAATCAATCAAAACTGTCTAAAAATAGATGTAAACAATTAATATGCTAATGATTTATTACTTAGACAGAAAGTCAAAAAATCATTGCATGTCCTGGAAGCAGATATAATAACAATTATAAAAATATTGATTCTATGTTTCTAGCTTAAAGGATGCATTTTTTACAAGATGTGTTCCAAATGACTGCCACTGCGTTTGTCTCAGTAATAAATCATTATCATATTAATGGGTTGCATCTATTTTGAAACACCGCGTACATACATATATATATATATATATATATATATATATATATATATATATATGAGCTTATGTGTGTGTGTGTGTGTTTTGTATGTATAAACAAGTGAAAGAAATGAAAAGGAAAGGAAAAATGTTCATCTGATTATTGTGCTTTCTGTCATATAGAAAAATATTTCTATTTTATAGAAACTGTGAGCAATGAAACAAAACTAAGAAGGTTTATTTGTATTTCTTTTTAGTTCTTATATTGCTTTGCTTGCCAACATTTGATCATTTTTTTATTTATAAAATAGTTTTAAACTATTATTTATTTTCATCTGTTAAAATATATATATAATTTTTTTTATCACTTCTAAGCAAATATATCATAATATAAACAAGAGGCAAAATACAAAAGGACTAAAATGGTAACAAAGGGGAAAAAATTTAAATCATTCAAAATATCAACTGAAAATAGGAAAAAAACAAAAAGTTAGAAAGAAAGACGAAAGCGTAAAAATAAGATAAAGTGATTTGAAAATAAATTGCATGGAATATAGAATAAAGATCTTAAATGATAGAAATATAACGGGGACATATAAAAAATGTAGCAATATTATCCATCATCTTTTGTGGGGGTCACATCTTGTAGCGTGTAAGGAACGCTGAACAAAACGAGATGGACAGGAGCGTTTGGAAATTCTAAGGGAAACAAAGATGAGCAAAAAGAATTACCGAGTCGTTTGATAGAGATGTGTATCTTGCAGGTGCACTAAGATGGAATGGTGTTTGATACTCAAGAGGAAATCGCATATTAGCCCTTTAAACTGACAAGAGTTTTGAGCTGCTGCAAGAAGTGTAGCAAATAAACATCTCGAGAAAAAAAATTAGGAACTTTTACGTCAGAAGTCACGAGGAAAAGAAAGAAAGAAAGACGCATTTTAAAATGAAGAGTGAAAAAAAATATTGTAGAAGAAAAAAAAAAGCATTTGTGAAGAAAGAGAGAAAGAAAGAAAGAAAGAAGCTCCTAAATGTAAACTGTGGAAGTAGGTGAAAGAAATTCAGTGACAGAAAAAAAAACAAAGCTAAAGGAAGAAAGAAAAAAGTATTTTAAAAGAAGGAAAGAAAGAAAGAATCACTTTAAAAGAAAGAATGAAAGCAAGTGAAAGAAAATATATCGTAGAAGTTCCGTTGACAAAAAAATGAGAAAGAAAGAAGCACTTTAAAAGAAAGAGTGAAAGCAAGGGAAAGAAAAAAATCATAGAAGAAACAAAGTTCCGGTGACAAAGATTAAGAAAGAAAGAAAGAATACTTTAAAAGAAACAGTGTAATCAAGTTAATGAAAATCTATAATTGACAAAGTTGTGATTTTGAAAGAAAGAAAGAAAGAAAGAGAAAATTAAATGATTCAGTGACTGCAATTGAATCAAAAGATGTGTTGTATAAAAGGAAAACGTAGAATAAAAAGAAAATGATAATGCAAAAAAAAAAAAAAAGAAGGAAAAAATGATTTGATAAACAAATAAGAAAGAATAAAAGAGTAAAAAGTTAAGAAATACACTGACTAAAATATGTAATATTCCGAAAAAATATGTGAGATCAGTGCATGAACTTATTGCTTAAGAGAAGATAAAGAAGGTAAAATTTTAAACACTCATATCGTAGAACAATGAGACAGGAATTCGATTATATGTTTATGTATATATGACGCTGGATATCGGAGTTCAATCCCATACAAAAGAGGAAGAAAATGGTATTTGATAGCTCCTTGCTTAACACCCAGCATCATAGGGTACGTATCAAGCGTGAAGCAATCCAGGAAAAAGAGTGGCCCTTTTCTCCTCACGTCGTTGTAGTAGCTATGGAAAAGAGAGCCAACTTTACTTATTTAGACATATATTTAAGATATATAAATATATATATATATAAGTTCTTTATAATCTTACAATATGTGTACATATATATCTATATGTATGTGTGTACGTATGCATGCATGCATGTATGTACGTACGAGGATCATTAAATAAGTTTCCAGACTTTTTTCGTATGGACACCTTTATTGATAGTACACACATGAATCTCTAGTCCCCTTCGAAGTTATCTCCTCCGGTTGCAATGCACTTGTTGTACCGTTCCAACAACTTTTAGAAGGCCCCATGAAAGTACTCTTGTGTGAGCGTCTCAATGACCTTCGTCACAGCCTCCTCAATTATCTCATAACGACAGACTCTGAGCTTAGGGAATAAACAAAGGTCACAGAGAGCAAGGTCTGGACTATAAAGAGGGTGAAGCACTGTCTTGATGCCCATCTTGGTCAAATAGTCTGTGACAAGGATGGAGTTGTGGACTGATGCATTGTCCTGCCGGAAATGCCACTGACCCGATTTCAAGAGTGCTTCCGACGGAATCTCTACCTGAACTCCCTTAAAACCTCAACATAGTAACCCTAACCCTTTGACCAATCAACTCTGGTGTATTGACTTCCTTACTCCTCCCACACCTCTCATCATCCCTCACAGACTCCCTGCCTCTCAAAAAACTGATGCTCGATTCATGCAAGATGGTCGAAAAGCAGTCTGAAGCATTCCATGCGTTTCTGTTGTATTTTTTTCAAGTTTAAAACAATTTTATTGCATATCGTTCTTAGTATCATCATGGCATTTTTGAAATTCACCAGCTGTGACAATCAGGCTTTAGTAGAGTGTATTCCAATTGATGCTGTGGCGTTTCACTTGAACTTGAAATCATAAAAATTGGTCAGTCATCTCATAAGAAGTATAGCAATAACATAATTAATTTTCAAGAGTCTACAACAATTTTAAATGCCGGTACAAAAAAGGTCTGGAAACTTGTTGAAGGCACCACGTAGTAGAGGTTTAAGGTTCTCACTAGCTCACTTGATGAGTTAATGGTGGACCAAATTTTGCGGCATTATTAAATAGTGCAAAATATCAATGACAGAGATTATATATATATATATATGGGGATCCACGTAGGACAGACTCTTTCAGGGATTTCGATTGAAGTTAGCGAAAGTACCAATTAATAAAATAGATACAAAGATAGATAAAAAAAAATAAATGTTAACAGACTGAGATATATATGAACACACGAAGAGATAGATAGATAGATAGATAGATAGATAGATAGATAGATAGATAGATACCATCTAGAACAGGTAGACACAGAGAGTTTATAATACATTTAAAGACAAGAAGAAGAAGAAGAAGAAGAATGTTTAGACATTCAAAAGGTCGAAAAATCCCAACTAAATCACTGTTGGCGTTGTTGATGAATTATCTGCCAGAGCATCTGTATGAAATCCCATCAAGTGAAAGGAAACGTATTTTCACGTGTTCGCCATTGGGCAGGGGCTGAGGCTAAAGATTACATTACTACAAACATGCCTGACACCGCACCAATGTGCAAGAATCCGGTTAGCACTGGCGGGAAAAATGGTAAACATGAAAGGCTTGACACACACACACACATATATATATATATATATATATATATATATATATATATATACACGCTAACGTACCCAGATATTCAAGAAAGAAGCCGATAGATAAATAAATAGAAATAGATATCTCAAAAGCTACCACCTCTGTAATTAGAACAAAATTTAAGACGAGTTTTGTAAAAAGAAAATAGGGCGAACAATTTATTCTTTAGTAAGAATCTTTTAACAAAAAAAATGATTATTCTTCAATAAGGTGCCCTATCGGTGGGGCTGAGGATACGTTGAGCAATCCCCAACCGGAGAGAAAAACCCCACTCCCCACAAAAAAGAGGATGTCAAGGATAGGACACTGAACAACATCCGATAGTGAGGTTTTAGTTTAGAAGCTTTAGAGAATGTAGTGTACCCTCTCATTACCCTCACTCGCAAGTACACTGTGACATGGAGTGTTAGTACCAGTTAGATTATCATATAAAGGACAAATAGATCTGTTTAAAATTTATTTGTATTTAATAGGTTTTCTTTTGTTTTGTTTGGGTTTTATGGCATATCAAATTTTGTGGGTTATTTAATGCCAAATCGATTTTTCTACAAATAAACAGTTCTATTTCAAACAAACCAGTTTAGCATGAGTACACAGTTTAATTGTCAAAAACATTTCTGTTTCAAGCTATTAAGTTGATTCAAACAGTTCTAATTCATATAATTCAATTCAGTATAAGTATAGTATAGTTTTTGTTTACACACAGTTGAATGTCAAAACATATCTATCACGAACAATTCAGTTTAGCGTAAGTAAAATTTCAAATTTATAAACAGTTATATTTCAGACAATTCAGTTTAGCATAAGTACGCAGTTAAAATGTCAAAACAGGTTTATTTCAAGCAATTCAGTTTAACTTAAGTATGCAGTTTAGTTCTATTTGATCCATCGATAGGATCTTATCAGGTGCTACCCCTCCGGGCCAGAGTGGACCTGGGAGCGATGGCAATGAAGGGGTACTCCGCATTTCCCAAAGCCCCAGTATTACTGGAATCTCACCATCAGATTGATTTGTGTCATATCAGTACACTCGTTGGGAGAGTTCTTACCCTTCTGCAGAGGTGCCGTTGGTGTATTTTACAGCACCAGCAGAATAGCGCACAGGATACTCCATGGGGGGGTGCTTACTCCTCCACAGAACTGCTGTCGGTGTATTCTACAACCCCAGTCAAATGGGCACTATTCAATAAGATTGTGAAAATGAAAAAAAAAAATTGAATTAAAACAACTACACAAAAATCTAAATAGGAACGTACAATGAGCGCGATTCCCAAACCTCTGGTATGAAATAACCCTATATGGGTTGACATGCCATAAAGATGAATGAATTAATTAGTCAATCAATCTTCAATACGATCTTACTCTCTTTATTATGATACTTTTACTATCAATAATCTGTCTATAATTTAGGGCTGTAGGAAACACTGACTGCATTTCTGCTGAGGGGTAAGACCCACCCACAAATGAGTGTATTGGATATGACACTAAACAATCTGATGGTGAGGTTCCAGTGATCCTGGGGCTTTAGGGAATGCAGAGCACCCCTTCATTAACGTTGCTCCCAGGTCCACTCTGGCCACGTGTGGTAGCACCTGATATGGCCTTGTCTATGGGTTAGATAGAACTAATGGCATACTCATGCTAAGTTGAATTGTTTGATTAAACTGAATAGGTTGAAATAGAAATGTTTTGACAATTACTGTATTTACATTTAAATTGTGTACTTAAGCTAAACTGAATTATTTGAGTTGGAACTGTTCTTTGACATTGAAACTGTACTTACACTTAACTGAATTGTTTAATATAGAACTGTTTTGACAATTAACTGCGTGTAAAGAAAATCTGTACTTATACTTAGCTGAATTTGAATAGCTTGAAATAGAGATGTTTTTCAAAATTAAACTGTACTTATATTTAAACTGCGTACCTATCCTAAACTGAAAATTTTGAAATAGAACTATTTTCATAAAAATAGATTTGGCGTTAAATAACCTACGAAGGTTGATATGCCATATAACCTAAACAACCAACCAACCTTTAATTTGACAAGTAGTTTTTGTCTGATTGACGTTTAACGACATGCCAATCGCTCTTGAGCTATTTTAGATCCTAGTGATTGTGGAATTGGGCTCATTTTACATGTATTTTTTCAATTTTGGCCTAGTTGTTTCTTAAGGTTTTTTTTACACACAAATTTTCTTATCAAAAACAAATAATTTCTTAAGATATTTTTTAAAACACAAATTTTCCTATCTAAAACAAACAATTTCTTTAAAGTTTTTTTTTACAAACACATTTTCCTATCTAAAAGAAATAATTTCTTAAGAGTTTTTTTACTCACAAATATTCTTATCTACAACTAAAACAGTTTTATGGTAGAAAGTATGCCTGTCTAATATTAATATCTATATTTTTACATGAAGCTATGTCTTTATAATAATAGTTAACCTTTAACACGCAGATATATAATTTCAAGTAACATGTAATAATCCTTAGTAAACAATTCAAGGTTCACGTAAGTATTCTTTATATAAATAATTTACAATCATATATCAAATAAGTATTCGATTCCAAGTATTCTTATCTAAGACTTATCGTATGTTTTAGTGTATTTACTTCTTTTGCACAGTTTTATCGTTTCAAATTCTAAAAATCAATTCTTAGTAAAGGATCATAGCTTCAATTCTTTTCATAGAAATAAATAATAGTTACACGGTATCAAGAATTCCTATCTATTACTCATATTTATATGATTGCGTTTAATTATTTCTATTTAATTTTAGTTATTAGTTTGGAGAATTATATGGTTTTAAATCTAAACAAACAATCCTTTGTAAACAATTTTAGCTTCAAGTAATTTTATCTAATATAAATAACAGTTTTACGAGATCAGATATTCATATTTAATACAAGTAATTATACGGTTCTGGTTAATCATTTCTATTTGGTAATAGTCATTAGTTTGCACTGGTATACGGTTTTAAATTCAGAAAAATAATCCCCAGTAAACAATTATAGCTTCCAGTAACTTTAATATAAATAAATAACAGTTTTACGAGATCAGATATTCATATTTAATACAAGTAATTATACGGTTCTGGTTAATCATTTCTATTTGGTAATAGTCATTAGTTTGCACTGGTATACGGTTTTAAATTCAGAAAAATAATCCCCAGTAAACAATTATAGCTTCCAGTAACTTTAATATAAATAAATAACAGTTTTACGAGATCAGATATTCATATTTAATACAAGTAATTATACGGTTCTGGTTAATCATTTCTATTTGGTAATAGTCATTAGTTTGCACTGGTATACGGTTTTAAATTCAGAAAAATAATCCTCAGTAAACAATTATAACTTCAACTAACTTTAATATAAATAAATAACAGTTTTATGAGATCAGATATTCATATTTAATACAAGTAATTATACGGTTCTGGTTAATCATTTCTATTTGATAATAGACATTAGTTTGCACTGGTATACGGTTTTAAATTCAGAAAAATAATCCCCAGTAAACAATTATAGCTTCAAGTAACTTTAATATAAATAAATAACAGTTTTACGAGATCAGATATTCATATTTAATACAAGTAATTATACGGTTCTGGTTAATCATTTCTATTTGGTAATAATCATTAGTTTGCACTGGTATACGGTTTTAAATTCAGAAAAATAATCCCCAGTAAACAATTATAGCTTCAAGTCACATTAATATAAATAAATAACAGTTTTACGAGATCAGATATTCATATTTAATACAAGTAATTATACGGTTCTGGTTAATCATTTCTATTTGGTAATAGTCATTAGTTTGCACTGGTATACGGTTTTAAATTCAGAAAAATAATCCTCAGTAAACAATTATAACTTCAACTAACTTTAATATAAATAAATAACAGTTTTATGAGATCAGATGTTCCTATTTAATACAAGTAATTATACGGTTCTGGTTAATCATTTCTATTTGATAATAGACATTAGTTTGCACTGGTATACGGTTTTAAATTCAGAAAAATAATCCCCAGTAAACAATTATAGCTTCAAGTAACTTTAATATAAATAAATAACAGTTTTACGAGATCAGATATTCATATTTAATACAAGTAATTATACGGTTCTGGTTAATCATTTCTATTTGGTAATAGTCATTAGTTTGCACTGATATACGGTTTTAAATTCAGAAAAATAATCCTGAGTAAACAATTATAGCTTCAAGTAACTTTTCTGAATACAAATAAATTACGGTTATACCGTAGAAAGTATCCCAGTTGAATACAAGTGATTTTGAAACTGGATTATTTAACGCATAGATTCGAAATGTACTCTCACGGCTAGGTTTGGGTGAATCCGGAAATAATGATAGAAAAAAAGTAGTAGTCTACTTTTCTAAGATCTTTTGAACTGGAACCTCACCATCAGATTTAGATTAGTGCCATAACTTGGTCACCATTATGGTGCAAATTTTTGATTCTCAATTATTTCAAATGTTGTATTCAGAGTTTTCATTCTTCATGATCAGTTGCCATACCAGGGCTAAGGTCCCAAGGCTAACCAAATATTTACTCCTGATAAGATTCTTTGTTCTGCCACTTATCAGAGAAATTTCGTCAAATGGAAGTATTCAAAAAAGAACAGCACTGAAAAAAAAACAACAAAAAACTAATGGGTAAAATAAACGCTGTATTGAACAGCAAAATCAAACAAGCCAAGTCAATTGAGGCTGTAGTTTCCTCCGACTGCATCTATGTGGAGGTTACAACCGCGCAATAACGAGTGTCCTGGAAATAACACCATGCCATTTGATAGAAAGGTTCTAGTCCTGGAGTTCTCGGGAATGTGGAGTGCCCTTCTATTGCTATTCCTCCTGGGTTCATTCTGACCTGGAGTAGTAGTACTCGATAGAGTCCTATTTTTGGGTCAAATAAACCTGCTTAGCATTTAAACTGTGTGCAAACTAATGACTTACGTTAAATCAAATTATTAGAAATAGAACGTTTTGATCGCTTAACGGAGTGTAATTATATGACTGATGTTTAATTAAATTGTTAGTGATTCATAGCAATATTTCGAACCATTAAACTATGAGCAAACGAATGAGTTATGTCGAATAGAATTTCTAGCGATAATAGCAATACTTGAAACTCTTTAACTGTGTGCCTAAATTGAATTATCGGTATTTCATTGCGATACTTGGAACCATTTGATTGGTTTCTTTGTTTAATGGCATATCAACCTTTGTTGGTGATTTAATGCCAAAGCTATTCTTCTAGAAGGATAATAGTGGTACTCTTTAACCCATAGATGGAAGATTAAGGGATTAATACTTTTCTCAAGGGTATTTGTCCAAAAGTGAACGTAATTGCGTGACTGGAATTCGAAGTCGTTTACTTCGATTCCACAGTCCATTGCTTTAACCCTAAAACCACGAGGACACCCCGACGAGAACCATTTGAGTGCGTGCAAATGAATAAATAGTTTTGAAAACAATAATTAGTGTCAATAGCAATTCATGTAACCACTTTACCGTTTAAAACAAATGATTAATATTGAATAGAATTAGTTGACTTAAATAGCAATAATTGAAACCATTAAACCGTGTCAAAACAATAGCAATACTAGTGTACAAAGAAATTGTTTCTAACTCACTTAAAAATCAAATTACCAACAGACCTTTTACTTCCAAATTATGTATGTATATCCATTTGAATGAATTGTTGCTGTTAAGTAGCAATGCTTGAAACCATTTAACTTTGTACAAAAAATGAGCTCAGGCTTATTTAAAAACGTCATTAACAATATGTGTTTACAAATCATTTATATTTAATATATGTAAATAGGATTTGGCATTAAATAACCTGCAATGATTGATATGTCATAAAACCAAACCAAACCAGATCATGTATATTTAATATGTATTGAGAGGATCTGGAATCAAATAACCTACAATGGTTGATATGCCATAAAACCAAACCAAACTAAATCATATATATTTAATATATATGTATAAACCGGATTTGGCATTAACCTACAATGTTTAATAAATCAAAACCTAACCAAACCAAATAAAAATAAAACAAGATTAAAATATTATATTGCCTTTGAAAATTGTTTGAGATGCCTCCTTGGAGCAAATAAATAAGTTATTATACATATATCCACAGTTCACTTGTATAATATAGGCCAAATGTACTTTTGTCGTATAAGCCAATCACGGCTAAATATATTGGTAGCAAAATAGAGGTTATTAAAAGGTTACATGATCACATGTATTACATAATAGATTCTGCATATGCTGCAGATAGATTATGGTCGGTGGAATCTATTCGAGACGGGCATAGTTTGCTAGAGTGATTGTTAATGTTTTGGCAACTGAAGAAAATTGGTATTTAATAGTAACACAGACATTAGGGATTAATTCGTAGGTAATTAATAGAAGAATCTATCAATCGTATGTGTGTGAGAGAGAGAGAGAGAGAGAGAGAGAGAGAGGAATGCGTGTGCATGTGTGTGTTTGTGCATGTGTATGTATTTGTGTGTGTAAAATCACAAAGGCATATTCTAAGAACGAAGAAAAATATCTATTTTACACAACAAATGATTACTTTCAACGTAATCTCTTTCCACGTACATGCTCATTCAGTGAAATTTACATAGAGTATTGCCACTGTTTAAATTGTATTGTGTAATTGGCCCAACAGTATGTACCAAAGGAACAAGAAAGTAACAGTTCGCTCTTTGGGTGGAGACACAGACTTCTTTGACATTGACGCTGTTGTCCTACCAGCGGACGCATCAGCTCCATACTTGTTTATTATCTGCCTATACTAAGTGCTTCAAATGACAATAAAATGACTTTTCTTTGGCAAAGGCAAGAAGAAAAAAATACCCCGCACGAACATTTACGGACGCGGACTACGCTGATGACATAACGCTTCTGGCAAATACACCCACCCAGGTCGAATCCCAACTGCACAGTCTGGAACAGGCAGCAGGTGGCAAAGGCCTCCATGTCAACGCAGTTTATGAGCTTTAATCGAAGACGTGACATCTTCACACTAAATGGTAGATCTCTGACTACCGCGGAAGCAGCGTCTCATTTACCGAAAATTACATCAGCACGTGACTAGCGAATGTATGGATAACTATCGATAGACTATCTGTCATATGGAAGTCAGACCTATCTGATAAAATATAGCACTGTTTTTGCAAGCAGCAGTCGTGTCAATACTGGTGTATGGATACACCACGTGGACGCTGACTAAGCGTCTGGAAAGAAAGCTTGACGGCAATTGCACAAGAATGCTATTAGCTGCACTGAACAATTCCTGGAGGCAACATCCCACACAGCAACTGTAGGGCCACTTACCGTCCATCTGTAAAACCATCCAAATTAAACGAACAAGACATGCGGGGCACTGCTGAAGAAATAAGGGTGAGCTCATAAGCGATGTACTCCTGTGAACCCCCTCATACGGACGAGCAAGGCTAGGGGGACCAGCTAAAATCTATCTACAACAGATCTGTACAAGATGTAGCATGGAAGACCCACTGAGAGCGATGGGCGATAGGGATGAGTGACGGGAGAGAGTCAGGGAAATCCGTGCTAGCGGCACGCCATGATGATGATGATGATGATGCACCTTGTAGTTAGAGCAAAGCTCATTACATTTTAAGTCTTCGAGCAGTGTTGTCTTCCGTTTCAACTTATACGAGTGGCAGTTTTCAGAGGAAGTCAGTGCGCGTACTGAAGATTTGTTTTTATCTATTTTTCATCGCATTTATTTAGCAAAGATAGCCTTTGTGAAAAGATTTGGTGACTGGTGACAGCTTCTATCTAATTGGTTAATAAACAAAGATAGTTGGCCATTTAACTTGCTTACAAACACATTCAACTGTATTTGAATCACAAGGTTTTGGTTGACTGACAGTGTGTGTGTGTGAGAGAGAGAGAGAGAGAGAGAGAGAGAGAGTATGTGTAAGATCCGCCAAGATTAAGATTTGACACAAGATCAGTGATTCAGAAGAGAAGAGCTTATTTCAATTCGGAGTCCTCTTTCTCCTCCACTGGTCAGCCCTATTATTTACTGAGAACTTGTGAGGGAATAGATGGATTACTGCTTTCCCATAGGCATAAGCGAGAAGCGATATATATATAAATTGAAAATCTTCCAAAATCGAGATTAAAAAGGTTAATGAAATATGAATTCAGTATGGTTTTTTTTTTAAAGAAAAAAAGGCGGTCTGCGTTACTGGCAGTTTCACGCGATTACCTTGATCATGAGGTGCATAAGGGATAATCACTTTTTCGAACAGAGACGATTTTTTAAAAAAGAATAAAACACAATATGCCACAATTTTTTAGTGCTTAAACAATAGTAATTGTGATTCATAACTGTTTAAAATTTACTTCGCAGCAAATGGCTCCTCGTGGCTGAAGGGTTAGAGGCTTGGCTTGGCGTTTGAGTCAACCAGGTTTCGATCCCGGCTACGGGAAGCTAATATGTCTAGCCACACTGATGAGTTCTGATAGAAAGAAACAGATCTGTCTGTGGATGACGATGTATATGTGTGTGTGTGTATTGTACGCAAATTACTAACATATGTCCTTTTTTTGTTATAGAACATTGGGATGTTTTGACAGTAACATCAGAAAAACATTTCATAAACTAACTTTAAAAATATTTTTCCTTTTGTCTGTTTCATGGTTTGAAGAAAAATCCTTTATTTTATTTTTTTTACTTCTTTCTTTTCTTTTATTTTTCATCGTTTTTGTTCTTCTGCATAAACGATTACGCGTACTTTTAACTCATTCTTAGTATCAAATTCCTGATTCACTCTTTTTAATAAAGCCTCTCAAATGACCTTTTCTTAGTATTTTGAGCACACGCTTCTTTTTCGGCCGTGGTTTATCTGAATATTAGTAAAATCTGTGAAACATAAGATGCGTTACGCACGCCTCATTACACTAATACATCTTGCTTGGTTGTTTTTAACACCAAACCGTTATGACTAATAACCTCAACAGAAGGTCGTTTTACTATATAAATGTTTACTATTGAGGGTAGGCATCATGTATTCAAGATAGAATAAAAACTCACGCATGTACCGACGTTTGTAATGGCTTCTCTAAACAGAATAGGACATAAGTAATAAGAAATTCATAATACTTGCAATATTTTGGTATGTACTACTTCGCCACGCGTACCTCACGTGACCGAAACAGTTCAAGCCATGTAAAGTACCTGCTGTGGGTAGTTGTGTTGCAATAGTTGGTGCACTGACACGTTGTGCATTACTCGGTATGTGATTTGAAAGTCACACCGATGAACGTTTAACGGAGTCTAATTCGGAATTTTATGCTTTGCGAGTTTGGACAATCTCATAATACTAGAAAAACATTCGTTATATGAAAAGTAAAAGCGCTGTCGATCGCAGTACTGTAACCAAATGGCTGCAGAAATTTCGCCAGGGTTGCAAGAATCTCGACGATTTAGGATGATCAGGTTGGCCTAAAACATAGATTTTGAGGCCATGGTTCAAACCATTGAAGTAAAACTGGTGAGCAGAATTCGGAGAATATCAGACAAGCTCAGTATCTCACAGTCTAGTGTGGTTAGTCCCATTAACGACCTCGGCAAACTATCATGAGCTGTCAAATTGAGCCTCATATAACCTAAGTACTGTAAAACTTTTGACTCACCGCAGTAATACAAAGTAAAGCAGAAATTCATCCCACATTTGATATTGTAATCTATCGACTGTATGTGATCATATACAAATGAAAACGGTCGCTCCATCTACTTATAATTATTTTTTCTATAAGATCATTTATGACCATGATTTGGACTGGTGCGTATTGTATGTTTCCAGTAAAAAAAATTCATATAAGTAATATATCTGTTATTGCTATTTAGTGAGCTTTTAGGGCTCTTTTTATATGACGTTTAAATGATACTGTTTCGGATAGAATTTTAAGTCCCTTGTCGTATCGATTTTTTCTATCTGGAAATACTGTAGATGCGTGAGATGGGATTTTTTGAAAAGCTGCTTGCTATGACCATTAAAAATATAACCTTTTGGGCAAGTGAAACTGTCCCCTTCAACGAATTGAAGTATAGTGGGCCACGATTTCCAACTTGAAAATTCCACTGTACGTATTCCTGTTTGTGAGACCGATCTAAAGGGAAGTTGAAACATCAGCCATAAAGAGAGTGGAATTTTTTCTGTGACTACGTGTCTGAGATTTCCTTTCATGATGTGATCTCACTATTATCTCTTCATTTTGTCTTTGTCACTTCGTTTCCGCCAACTTCCTTCGAGACACTCGCCACACCATGAACAGTTTCCTTCACAAACATGCTAACAATTCTAAGTCAGACGTTTTGTATTATTCCTATTCTAAAAATGTTGGTTTGCTTTAGTTTCGTTTCGTTTCTTTGTTTAATGGCAAATTGGGTAATTTAATGCCAAAACAATACTTATAATAGAACAGTAGTGGTACTATTTGTAACATAGCTGGAAGATAAGATTTTTCCCAGGGTATTCGTCTAAAGTCTGGAGTTTGAACTCAGTTACTTCGATGTCGCAGTCCAACGTGTTAGCCACTACACTATGAGTACTCAACTTTTTTTTAAAATTATTGTAACTAGAAAATTAATTTTAATATCTAAGTCAGTATTTGAGGTATAATCTAATATTTTCTATTCTTCACTCAGCACAACATACCATGGCAAAAAGCAGTAGAAGTGAGAAACACTTGAAAAAATCGAATCCGTAACATGAGAAAAACTTATTAGCGAGCAAGGATTAGAGAATGTTTTGTAGGAGTTGGTTTCGCATCTTCGGATGAACCTTGTGACAGCCTTCACAACCCCGCCCCTGTAAATCAGTTGACCGACAGTTAAAGGTCAACCACGAGAAATCTCACAGTGTTAAGAGCATGAAAAAGTCATTCGTGGGTTAAAGATTTTGAAAGGGGTTGAGCAGTCAGTTAGTTGCCTGTACAGAATAAGGGATGATTTAACGTTCAGGGAAAGCAAAACAACTCCGTTCCCCCATTCAGGTTATAGAACAATACGGAATAATATGGTGTAATGGTTATCGTCGTAGGAAATGGACACGGCGACACGAGTTCAAATCTTGGACGAGACTGATTGCATTTCACATAGCACTAATACCCTTGGGAAAGGTATGAATCCAATTATTATCCCTTCAGCTATGGGTAAATAGTAGGAAAGACTGGGTTCTTCAGCCTTGGTGAGGCTACTAGTCTAGGAGAAGGAAAACTCTGAATTCAAACCTGTTAAACTCCGCTTTAAAACTGACCTTGTGTCATATCCTGCCCGAACGGAGGGGTTGGTAAATAAGATAATATGTAACAAACTGCCTAATAAAATCAAAAGCAGCAATAACAAAAAAAAAAAAAGTTTGAATTGAATTATTTTAGAAATAACCGTAAGAAGAATAATTTAGGAGGGCATTTTGGGGAACAATCAGATGAAACAGAATTTGATCTGTATATAATGAGTGATTAGATAACTTCTAATTTAAAAATTCTTATGATTTATTTCTTGATGATAGATTTTTTAAAATAAATAGATTATAAGTATCCTAAATTTAGGAGTTACTTTTCAATCATCAAGTAGATATAGTGTTAATAGTGTATATATTCAAAGTACAGTTAATAAAAATTACAGGAAGAACTGCAAATTAGAAAAATAAATCGAAACCGTTGCATTGTTTAGATCGGCCAGAATATTCAGAAGAGTCTTGGAGAGCCAAGTTTCGATGTCACTCAGACTCCAGTAAAAAATCTTGCTAAGAGTTAAATAAAAAAGGGATGGTGATACCAATTGCAGTTGGTGGACTCGGAAGAGTCGGTGAAGGCCTGGAAAAAGACAAGAAGCATTAGAAAATCAGAAGAAGAATTGAAACCATCCAGATTACAGCCATATTAAGATCAGAATACTCAGAAGAGCCCAGGAGACATGAACAGACTTGCCATCACTTAAGCTTAAGTAAAAGACCAACAATTAACGCTGGTTTGAAAAACTTATAAGGAGTGTAGAATGTCTTCTGAACACAAAATAACGCCATGGGGTTATTTTGTGTTCAGAAGACATTCTGAACTATTTGCTATGTCAAAGCAAAAATATACAAGACACAATCAAATAGCAGATGAAAGTTATGTTGTGATAGAGATGAACCGATCAATCACATAAGAACATGCAGTAAGCTAGCACAAAAAGAGTATAAGACTAGACACGCCTGGGTGGACAAGGTGATTCAATGGGAATTGTGTAAGAAGCTAAAATTTGACTATACGAACGAATGGTATATGCACAACCAAGAATCTATCCAGGAAAATGAGACAAAACTTCTCCGAAATTTAAAGATACAAGCAGATCACCTAATCTCGGCCAGACAACCAGACAGTTATAGTCAGTAAAAAAAAAACGACAACTTTGCCATTCTGGCTGACCACAGGGTAAAACTGAAAGAAAGCGAAAAAAAAATATTAGTACCTTGACCTTGCTAGAGAATTGAAAAAATATGGAACATGTGACGGTGAAAGCAATTGTAATAGGTGCGCTCGGTTCAGTTACTAAATGATTGATAAAAGGACTGGAGGGCTTGGAAATAAGAGGGCGAGAGAAGACCAAACAACAGCATTTTTAAGATCGGCCGAAATATTAAAAAGAATCCTGGGGACTTGCGGAGACATGTTATCACTCAGATTCCCGTGGAAAACCATCAGCTAACGCTAGTATGAAAAACTCTCAAAAGGCTTGACACGACTGAGTAGGCAAGGTGATCCACTTGGAAATGTGCAAGAAATTTAAATTTGACCATGCGCAAATGGTATATGCATAACCCAGCACTTGTCATGGAAAATGACGCACACAAACTCCTATGGGACTTTGACATACAAACGGATCACCTAATCTTGGCCAGGAGACCAGATCCTATAATAATCAACAGAAAAAAAAAGAAAAAGAAAACCTGCAAAATTTTCGACTTTTCTGTCCCGGCTGACCAATGAATAAAACAGAAAGAATGTGAAAAGAGAGATAAGTACCTCAATCTTGCTAGAGAATTGAAAAAACTATGGAACATGATGGTGACAATTATACCAATTGTGATTGGGGCTTTTGGCACGGTAACTAAAGGATTATTAAAGGGCCTGGAAGATTTGGAAGTTGGCGGCCGAGTGGACACCATCCAAATAACAGCATTATTGAAAACGGCTAAAATCCTGAGAAGAGTCCTGGAGACTTAAGGAGACTTGCTGTCACTCAATCATCAGTGAAAGACTATCAGCTTATGCTGATGTGAAAACCTCTAATGAGTAAATAATAATAAGAAGAAGTGGTATATGCACAACCCAGAATCCGTTCTAGAGAATGAGGCACCTTAATTTCTCAGATATTTTGAGAAATAAACCGATCACCTAATCTCGCCCAGACGATCAGACCTAGTGAACAAAATAAATAAATAAATAAAAACGAAAAAAGACAACCTGCTGAATAGTGGACTTTGCCGTCTCTGTGAACCACAGTAAAAATAAAAGAAAGAGTAAAGAGGGATAATTTCTTAAAACTTAGAGAACTAACAGATGACTGGACATGAAAGTGACGGTGATACCAATAGTAATTGGTAAACTTGGAACAATCCTCAACGGCTCAGTTAAGTGGCTGGAAGACTTAGAATTCTGAGTACAAGTGGAATCCATCAAGATTATATCATCATTAATACAAGCAAGAATACTGAAAAAGTCTTGAAGATTTCTGGAGACTTGCTATCACCCAGACTCCAGTGAAAGACCAACATTTATTATAACTCGGGTCTTAGTTTTCTTTATCTGTGAATTTTTCACCATCTCATCGTCTTGTCTTTGTTTACGGCTACTCATGAATAAAACCCAGCTATCCAGCACAGATCATTGCTGTTGAATTCCATTCTTCTTAAATGCTCAATACTTTTGTCCTTGTGACAAACTAAGCTTAATACAGGGTATGCCATAAATGCCTCCCACATTTTAAACTGACATCAGTTTGGCGTACGTGAACAAAGCCACAAGTAGCTTCATATAGCTAAATCCAAATCATTTGTTTTCAGATACAATTAGTTACGATCATGGTTTGGACCAGCCATGTTTTTAAGAATTGATAAAAAGACCAAGGTAACTGATATTTAAAACAAAATTATTTCACTCTTTTTTAAAATTAATACTTATTTATTCAGCTGGCTTTCTTTCAATCTATAAACCTGCTGTTCTGAAATTTTCTATCCAGAACAGCATCATTCCTACGTAGAATGAAATGAGCATGAAAAGCTCAGTAGTAATTATAGATTCATCTTTCTTAAAAAAAACGTTTCAACAACAAGCGCACGGTATTCACTGGTCCAAACCATTATCGTAGCAAAAAAAGTTAGGAGATATTAATTAGATGGAGCTATCTTCGCCACTTGCCTTCTTTCAGTTGTACCGCACACGTGACTGTTTCAAATGTGGGAGAGTTGTCTTTCTGTCGCATCCTGAATTATTTACTGGTCTGCGAAGCGCGCTTGTTAATCATCTTTTTCTTAAATTTAAACGTATCTAACTCTCAAGTTCATTTATCATAGAGATAAATTCATAGAAAGCGAAAATTTCATGTGCAATGTGTAATGTTGGGACAATCTTCGGTCATCGGTGAACATAGTGACCGGCTGTATGACCGACAGTGCGAGAAATAGGTGTGGTTAGTGTGAGAATCAATCGCTCGAGAGTAGAGGAATTTTGAAAATGATCAGGCAGTTATTAACCGATCGAAGACAGAGAACGTTTTAAATTTCGAATCGAGCTAAAACAACACCAATTGGGCAACGATTTGGCAGTTCCTTCATTGGCTCAAAATACTATTTCAAGTTTTCTTGAGTTGAGACCGGCCTTGAGGAAGGTTGAAACATTAATAAAGTGAGTGGTATTTTTTTTCTATAAACACGTGTCTGAGGTTAACTCGTTATCGTCTCTTCAATTTGTCTTTGTTTTCAGTAACTTTTTTCAAGACCTCCCAACTCAACAAATAACTGTTTATAAAGAGCTGCTGTCTGGGGTCAGATCCGTGATCGTTAGCGTTCAACTATTTAGCTTGCTTCTACTAAAGATGAAAGCAACTTTAGACATCGACCAGAATTTTGAGTTGGCTTGTCATCCATCTCGCCTTATATCAGACTAATCGGATATTACGATTTCTTTCGTTACTGTTCTGAAATGAAAATTATAAACATACACGTTTCACTATATATAAGTCATTAAAGCGTGCCGACAGTACAGAGTTCTTTGACTTTCTTTTGCAATCCGTCCCTATTGGCTCTCGCTCTTGGTAAGTCTTTGAGACGGCATCCTGTGTCTGCTAATGAATATAAGTTTTTACTGGTTGACTAACAGTGGTGCTCTATGTGTAGATGTCCATTGGTAAATATCGCTTTTAAGTTCGTCTTTGTTTCTTCAGAAGGGCACAGCATGTTTGGCTTGTCTTATTTGGATGGTTTGCGAGATGCGAGGTAAGTGGCCATACAACAGCTTTTCTGTTGGGTGCTATTTTCAAGATTTATTCAAAACAACACGCAGCATCTTTGCATAGTTTCAATCTGGCTTTTTCTCAAAACCTTGATGTATATATTAAGATCAGAGATAAGAAATGATGTCTTATTTATTTTTTTTAGTTATGTTTTCCTGTTTATATACATGAGAACACACACGCATTAAAAAAAGATAATTACAAAACCATTCCTTGTCTATGATCGTTAATCAAAATTTAATTAATTTTCGACCGCTACCTAAATAAATATTACACGTATTCGCATGGGTATTAAGCTAAATATTTAGTTACATTCTATTACTAGATTTTATATTATAATTAATTGCAGCTAAATATATAAATAATAAATGAGTGAGCGGAAATGATCTATAATTAAGATCATATAGTTATCTCATTCAAGATGAGCTCTATGCACCTCAAACGATTATTATTATTATTATTATTATTATTATTATTATGCTGCAAATTGGATTTGAAATTGCTTTATTCTTAATATGAATGAATTCTCAAGCGATCACACTACCAAAAATCTAGTTACAATGAACAATTTTAAGCGTGTCACAATAATATACATTCAAATATCGGATGATTTTCATATATATATATATATATTTATCAACGTACGTGCGTGCTGTGTATGTTCATTATTGAAGTTACTCATAGAGCGATGACTTTAACAAATATCTCGCAAATATGTGCTATTTCAACTGTGTCACAATAACACACATATATATATATATATATATATATATATATATATATATATATGTGGTGTGCTTATGTGGACTCACATGGATTCAATGTTAGCTTGATCAATAAAAATTTAAAAAGGAGCGTTCATATGAATGGTATGGCCTAATATATTTAACTCAGAAGAGAAAATACTATTCTTCATTCAAATTGCGTGGATGTCGATACAGCAATCTTACCTATTTTCAGAAGATACTTTCGCTATTTTGATGCCCAAAATATCCTAAAATAAATATGAAAATGTAAGATAAGAAAAGAAAAGGAAGAAGAACATATAATCAACAAAATCAGAAATGATTTCAAAAATGATCACAGACGTGTAGGAATAGTGATTCACTGAGAACTGTGCATGCCTGGGCGTCTAAAATAAATGTCTTTAGGAAAAACTAGAAGTTGTCCACAAAAATAAATGTTTTAAGATATTCTGGAACCATGATTTCTAAGCCGACCCTGGTCATTCAAGCAAATAATCTAGTCTAATTATCGTGCACAGATAATTTGTGCGAATGTGGATATGGATGTGACAGCAGATTCCAAAAGGAAGACGAAAGAAAGCGAAATATTCGAAAAAAAAAAAGAGGACCACGTCAGTGAACTTAGAAACTTTAGAATATGAATGCTTAAAATGATGCCAATAACAGTTAGCACACTTGATAACTTTTCAGAAACCTGAGAAGCAAAATTGTCAGAGTTAAAAATTCGCAGCTGAATCATGAGTTGTCACTATGTGTCACAAGCCATTTCACATAAGTTCAACTTCCATTGAATATTTTGCTGTGGTGTCAAGTTAAGGTTTGTATATATCTTCAGCTACGATAATTAATGGTAGTAATAATAAAATAATGTTATAGTATGAAAAAAGTGGGTTAGGGTTAAGAAAAACAATTGAATATCTATAGGAATCTTTCTATAAGAAGTTTTATCCTTTTCAGTCTACGCGAATTTCTCACACCAGTTTTATCTGGTGGTATTTTTCTTAAGTCTCACTGAGTCCACATGACTCTTTTAAGTATCAAAGTCGAATTCAGCCGTTCTGTAGTCTAGACAGTCTCTATTCTTCTTAGGATTTTCAGTTCCTCCAGTATCTTTTACATGTTCTTGATATTGTTCCAAGAGCTACTGTTGTATAATAGACATTTGACAGGCCGTGTAAGTTAGTGGATTTCAAAATCAGATTGCCCATGTGTCTTAAGGTAAACAGAAGACAGAGGAAATGCCACGCGAGCCGCGTGGGTGGGATGCCGGAAGGAAGAGTAAGAATAAGGTGCATGGGCGTCCGAAAAATATATAACGACGTAAGTTTTCCACCCGGAGCAGTGGGCAAAGAGCAGAGGGACTTAGATTCACGCTGTTTTTAGCGTTGGTCCAGTGTGGGGCCAGACGGCTCCGGGTTGAGAGGTAGAGCAAAATCTAATTGTACAATACTCGCTAATGTCATAAGCGAGAATGATCCTAGAAACGAAGATAATCCTATTTACCAACCCCTCCGCACGGGCAGGATATGACACAAGGTCAGTTTTTAAGCGGAGTTTAATAGGTTTGAATTCAGAGTTTTCCTTCTCCTAGACTAGTTGCCTCACCAAGGCTGAAGAAACCAGTCTGTCCTACTATTTACCCATAGATGGAGGGAGAATAACTGGATTCATACCTTTCCCAAGAGTATTAGTGCCATGTGAAATACAATCAGACTCGTCCAAGATTTGAACTCGTGTCGCCGTGTCCATTTCCTACGACGATAACCATTACATCACGAAGATAATAAAATGTTTTAAGTTGACCCAATGCCAGCCTTGTAGAGGCAGAGCAAAGAAATAAGGCTCTCTGAAGATACCGTATACTACGGTTTCTTGTTTATTCGATTCTCTCTTCACGCAACTAATTTCGCCACGATTTCATAATAAAAAAGAGAAATTAATATTTTTATAGATCATTCCGGTATATATTTATATTTAGTCAGTCGTCTTCATGTTCAAAGAGTGTTTTTAGATATTTGACACGGATCATGTATCTGACTATTTGTTTGCATCATTATGTCATTCCTCGGTGATTGTCTTTCACTCGAGTTTGAGTGACAGCAAGTTTCCTCAGGTCTCCAGGACTCTTCTCAGTATTCTAGCCAATCTTAATAACGCTGTTTACGATTCTTCTTCTGATTTCCATTCCTTCCATTTTTACAGGCCTTAAGGGAACGTTTCAAGTGCATCAACTACAACTGGTATCTCATTCACCCTCATGTTCCACGTTGTTGTTTTTTTCTTAGTATTCATGCAAGATCCACGTACTTATTTGTTTAATCACTTTCTTTCATTTACACTCAATGGTTCATCTGAACGACAAATTTCCCTGTATGACGATTTCTTTGTTCTTGTTGATTAACACAAAGGCGGGTCTTCTGGTCGGGATTTGATGGTTCGTTTGGATCTCAAAATCTCAGCAAATTCTTCTTCTTCGGGACTTTTTCGCACCAGCGTTAGCAGATGGGTTTTCGCTGGAGTTTGAGTGAAAGCAAGTCTCCTCAAGTCCACAGGACTCTTAAGTATTTTGGTTGCTCCTAATGCAGTAGTATGGATGGTTTTCACTTGTCCTCTAATTTCCAAATCTTCCTGTCCCTTTAACAATGTTTTGGAGATTATTCTGAGCACAAAAATTACAGTTAGTATCATCGTCACCATCATGTTCCATAGATTTTGTGGTGCTCTGGCAAGGTCTAGATATATCTCTTTTTTCTTTCGTTCAATTTTATTCTGTTGTTAACCAGGAAAGCAACGTCCACTGTTCAGCATATTGTCTTTTGTTCTTGACTCTCAATTTTTTAATTATTACTCTTTTGAGTATTTTTCCCACTAGCGTTAGGCGATGATTTCTCACAGGAATTTGATTGACAGCAAGTCTCGTTAAGTCTCCAGGAATCTTCTCAGTATTCTTTCCGATCTCAATAATGCAGTAGTTTGAATGGTCTTCACTCGGCCGCCAACTTCCAAGTCCCTTTATTAATCCTTCGGTGACTGTACCCAGAGCACCAATTATAATAGGTAAAAAAATCACTTTCATGTTCCACATTTTTTTATTACCTTAGCAAGGTCAAGGTACTTATCCTTCTTTTCATTTTCTTTCTATTTTACTCAGTGGTCAGCTGAGACAGCAAAGTCCACAATTCTGCAAGTTGTCTTTATTTGTTTGTTGATTATTATAAGGTCTGGTCTTCTGGCCGAGATTAGGTGATCGTTTGTATGTCAAAATTCCTAAAGAGTTATTATGTCTCATTTTCCAGGACAGATACTGGGTTGTGCATATACCATCGTATGTTCAAATTCAAATTTCTTGCACAATTCCCAGTGGATCACCTTACCCACTCAGTCGTGTCTAGTCTTATACTCTTTCTGTGCTAATTTGCTGCATTCGCTTATTATGTGATTGGTCGTTTCGTCTCTATCACCACATAACCTACATCTGCTGTTTTGTTGCGTTTTATCAATTCTTACTTTGACATAATTGGTTTTCATGGCGTCGGTTTGTGCTACTGTTAAAAGAGATTCAGTCTCTCTCTAAAGGTTTCCCTTTCTTAGCCACATCCACGTTTTCTCATGTGAGATGTTGCTTCTTCTTATTATTGATTTTTTTGTTTTTGTTGTAATCATTGTACACGACTGCTTGCAAAATGATGTCGATGATCATGATAGTGGGGGGGATAATTTAGGTTGTTTACGAAAGAAGACTTAAAAAATGAAGATGAGGATGATTTTGATGATAATGTCCTGTACAATCACTAACATAAAGCAAATAATTGTGATGTCTGCGGTTGTGTTATAGTAAAGAATGGTGCGTAAACGTTTATCAAGATGACAATGATGAGGACGATGTGAATACTGTCAATCAATATACAAAAGAAAAAAAATAATAAGAGAAGAAAAAAATGACGATAGGTTTGGTTTCTTTGTTTAATGGCATATCAACTCTTTATAGGTTATTTAATGCAGAAGCCATTCTCCTAGAAGAACGGTAGTGGTACTATTTAACCCATAGTTGAGAAGATAAGAGGGTTCATACCTTTCCCAAGGGTATTTGCCCGAAAATGAATGTAATAGCGCGACTGGAGTTCGAACTCACTTACTACGATTCCGCAGTCCATCGCTTTAGCCATTACACCGCGAGGACACCCCAATGATGAGGATAGCAGTGACGTAAGTCATTATAAAAAGGAATGTGATGATCAAACAGAGCAGTATGCAAAAATGACGATTTCGTGACTATTCGTATAGGCCGGTGTGATGATGTTGATGATGATGAAGAAGAAGATACTTAGAAGAAAAGTCTAAAGAAGAATCATCTTGTAAAAGAAGAGAAGAATGAACAGCATTATTAAGTATGTAGTCTATCTGCTAGATAATTCAATTGAACCCCTGAACTAAACTATATATCATGCTGGATAGCCTAGTTGAACAAAGTTGTGTCGAACAGCCAAAAGATATTATCGATGATTACTAAACGAATCAGGCTGTGAAGCATCGATCTGAACGGAGTGATTAAAAACAACTTTCTTGCAATAACAATTAAGCAACTACACAAGTCAAGCGATTGTTATGACTGAAATCAGAATATTTTTTTGCCTTCTCCGTTTCCCTCAATACCTCTCTGGATAACCTTAATGTTATTCCCTATGGGCTTTTTAATATGTTATATTGTTTTAAAATACATCAGATAAATGCTAAATATATAGCTGCATTTAATCAAAATACAATTATCAAGTAATCGACGCTATTTATTCAGCTTTGTTTAGTCTGACCGACAGGCTTTAAGTTGTTTACAGTAGCTGTTATTAGTAAAGAAAATCAATCCAAATGCTGATCTGGATCAACATGGCTTAACGTCGATGATCTAGTATGAGCCAATGCTTTCCGAGTGACTTGACTGTAAGTCAGCTAGTAAATGTCGTGATGGCGATAATATTCATGAAGGCTATACTTATAACTGTTGAGTAGAAATTTATCATCGCATTAAATAATTGAAATTTCCATTGGCAATCATTAAACTACAGAAGCTACCCGCTCCGATAATGAAAAAGATCTCAGTCTTGAGAAACATAACATTGTTATATTCACTTGATGCTGATGGTTGGTTGTTTGGGTTTTATGGCATATCAACCTTTGTAGGTTATTTAATGCCAAATCCATTTTTATACGAATAATCAGTTCTATTTCAAACACTTCAGTTTAATTGTCAAAAAAACATTTCTATTTCAAGCTATTCAATTTTGTCAAACAATTCTTATTCAAACAACTCAGGTTAGCGTAAGTACCAAGTTTAAATATCAAAGTAACCGGGCCATTAGCCTAATTAGTTGAGTGTTCGCCAATGGTCCGGGAGACCGGGGTTCAATCCCTGGTCGAGTCATACCAAAGACTCAAAAAATGGCACTTGATGGCGCCTGGCTTAACACTCGGCATTATAAAGTAAGGATCAAGGGTAAAGTGGAGCAATCCAACGAATGGAGTTGCGCTCTCCCCTACACTTCGGTGTAGTAGCTATTGAAAAGGGAGCCTTTGAGTCACCCTCCACTAAGGTCGCCAACTTTACTTTTACTTAAACATCGAAACATTTCTATTTCAAGCAATTTAGTTTAACATAAGTACGCAGATTAGTTCTATTTAACCCACAGACAGAGCCCTATCTGGTGCTACCACACCGGGCCAGAGTGGACTTGATTGGGTACTCAGCATTTCCAAAAACTCCAGCATTCCTGGAACGTCACCATCAGGTTGGTTAGTGTCATATGCAGGACACTCGTTGGCGGAGGGGGTCTTACTCCTCTGTAGAGGTGCAGTTGGTGCATTCTACAGCCCCAGCCGACTGGGCCACAGGGCACTCGTTGTGGAGTTTTACTCCTCAGCAGCCGACTGAGCAAACTTGATACAGAATAAAGTAATTGAATGTCAATACTACTGTTTCGTTGTTACTACTTTAAAGTAACATAAGCTGTGTGAAGTTGATATTAAAATTCTTAGTAATTAATAAAATTGATCATCTCAGTGTATCTGATGTGAAACCTTATGGAGATCCAAACAGTGGGAAGTTGAAAGCTGTAGTTTGGTACAGAAGAACACTTTATTTTATAATATTCTAATCATTTCATGTATTAACAGCTAAGCCGAAATTGGCCTAAAAATTTGACCTTGGTCAAGATATAAGTTAATTTATTTTCCCCACTTCCACTTCAAACACCATCATCATTTTTCCTCCGTAGCCATTTTACAACAGGAAAGTACGTTTCGTTTTCCTTCAATTAATTTATTTAATTCTTGAATGAAACGTAATCTCAAGTAATTCTAAAAGTTTAGTATAAGAGCCATTTATTTTCGCATCTTTCCAGTAAAAGAACATTTCATTTAATTCTTTCTTTTAAAAAATTACAATAAACAATTAATGTTATTTATTAGCTAGATAAATTAGTCACTATGTTGAAAACTGATATTCTTTGTTACGCCTCCACCAGGGCAAAGCTGAGTGGCACTGTAAATGTTCAATAAAGATTTTTTTTTAATAAATTTCCATTACAAATTTAGAAAAATTGATTTTTTTATCTGATTAAACTCCTGAAAATTTTTTTAAACTTTTGTGAAAAATATATTGCAATTTTTAAACAAAAGCGTATGTAACTTGAAGAAATCCCCAAATGCCTTGAGAGTCATACAAATTATATAAATAAAGAAATGCCTTGTTTGAATTGAATTAGAGTAAAAAGATAAAAGAACTTTATTTTGAATAAAATTTTATAACAAAAAATAAAAATGTGCTCTTAGGCCTTCAAGTATAGGGGAAACCTTTTCATGTTTAAGGGCGTGTCCTTGTGGTGTAATGGGTAAAGCGATGGACTGTGGAATCGTAGTACGCGAGTTCGTACTCCAGTCGCGCTATTACATTCACTTTTGGGCAAATACCCTTGGGAAAGGTATGAACCCCCTTATCCTCCCAGCTATGGGTTAAATAGTAGCACTACCATTCTTCTAGGAGAATGACTTTGGCATTAAATAACCTACAAAGGTTGATATGACATTAAACAAAGAAACTAACCAACCATTTCATGTTTAAGGACAATATTAAAGACTATTGTCCACTTATAAGGCTGGATACAGATTTTGAAGAAAAAAAACTGACTAAATTCTTGAAAAGTGGGAAATGAAACATTGTAACAGTATCGTCATATTTGAAGTTATAATTTAATAATTAATTTCATTCAAAGACCTTTTTCAGACAACGGAACAATTTTGTATTGCTAAGGAAGTTATTTTAAACAATCGATAAATCCCCAATATTTTTACAAAGTGTCCTTTTAGCTTTCAGCATTGTCACCCAAATGAATGTCTGTAGCGAGGTCAGCGGCGATTGACAGCTGAGAAGGGAAACCTACAAACGCAACTCATCTATTAAAGTAAAGACTTTTCATTGTTTAATTCTCACTCTCTTCAGTCAGTGAGGCCACGAAAGCATAAGGAATTGAACAATGGACACCACGTGTATGGTAAGCTTCTTGGTTATTCTAGTGCCTGTACTCTTTTAGAATATTTGCTCCTGGCTCTTTTTCCGTTCTAAGCGAACATTTTTCTTCTCGCACGCAGTTACTAAAAAAGAAAACAGTGACCAAATCCCGAAATCCATTATATATATATATACACTGGAGTCCATTGAACACCCCACCTCTACTTCCATCTCAGATGTGTGGCATTTTCCTGTCGCTATCATCGCTTGGTTACCTGGATCAAGTGTATCAACCATTTTTACAAGAGAAGAATATACGCGGAACCACTTGCTTTTGGAATAAGAGAAGTTTGATATTCTTTTATCTTCGGTAAAAACGACTTTTGTAATAAAAATTTGAAGTCTTGGTAAATTATATTCTCACTGATATCAATACGATTAACACACGCTGCTGTCGTGATAGATAGCAGACTAATTAAAAGAGAAAAATGAATACTTGAGAAGTCATTGTATTCAATGTAAATATAATCCGGGTATCAAAGAAAAGATTGAATATTTTTATTACACGACAATGAAAATCTTATTAAAAGGTGTTTTACTTTTAAGTTACAATTTTATATTTAACAATTTGGCAATGAAATAATTTCATTTGTCACTTTTTAATTGAATTAATCAGAATTAAAATGCATAATACAAATATAACTAAAAGTAATGACTGGTTTATAATTGACAGTAGACACACTCAAATTTTACTTTAAACGAGAAAAACAAACTTAAACATGAAAGTTATTTTCCTCATGAAAAGCATTCAGAAAACTCTGGGGATCACATTTAGTCCACGACTGATCTGTGACAAATATTCTGGAATAAAGTTATTTGGATTATTCAAAAGAATATCTATATATTGACAAAATTGACCATGGCTGATGATAAGGAAAGTAATATGGGAATGAACTTCAAATTATTTAAACATTTAATGAAAAACAATTTTTCTGAGTATGCTGTAAGTAAATTATTGAAATCCCAAGAAAAGTTATTCACAATATTAATAAAATTTGAACTACATTCAAACATGGTGACTATCACTCTACCTGTTTCTAAATTGATTAATATGTAAAAAAAAGTTTATTTTATACAGTTATATTAATAAGACTGAATAGTCGATTTTAATTAGGAATGAATGATGAACAATAAGGTTTTTTCTTTTTCCGAGTTTACAGTTAAATATAAATTTCCATTGTAAGCTGTATCTTTTTTCGAAATTGTGAAATTAAAACGAAAATATTTATTTCTCAAAATGAATAAATCATATTTGTCATTGTCGAGTTTCTATTTGTGAGCCGGACAAATATAAGGATATGTGTGTGAAGAGAAAAAGCCGGCTTCTTTTGTTCCTTTAGCACTGAAGAAGCCTTTTCCGCTCGTATAACCCGACTTTATCTTTCTGAGTTTCCATCTTTTACCTAAATCCTTAGGCTTAGTTCAAATCCAAGAGAAAGCTGATCTCTTTCCTCTTCAAACGATTCCCTTAAATCTGCTCTAGGCTGTGTCTCAGTTTATTTTTTAGTGGAGGGGAGTATTTGTTTGTTTGTTTTCTGGTATTTCCAAGTATACATACACAACGTACAAGCACACGCACACATATATATATATATATATATATATATATATATGAATTTATATATTCATGCATACATATGCATGAATGTAAGTATGTATATATCCATAATGTATGTGTATATATATAAGCACACACATACATGAATATATATATATATATATATATATATATATATATATAAACAAGAATTTCTTTACTTTTGAAAACTATCTATACTTCTTTCTTTTTTTCCTTTTTCTTCTTATTCATCCATTCTTTTTTCTCTTGGCACACATTCTTTATTTCTTTTATCTTTTTATTTTTTGCTATTTCTAGTTTACAGTAGCTCTCTGTTTTTTGAATAATGGTACTAGCTGAAGTACCCGGAGTAGTCTGGGAAAGTAGTAATCAATAATAAAAATGATGGAGCAGTATATCACCTTATGCATATTTTAAAAAACAAAGTATTATAGTGATGTCCAACTCAGTTGTCTCCCTCCAAGATCAGTTCCCGATAAACACTAAAGAATCTTCACCTAAATTGGACCTCAGTTAAGTTATACTATGTAAAGCTTAAGCAATGCATTTACCTTGTCTTAGCTGAACAGAATCAACGTTATTTTAAATAATTTTTTTCATACAACAAATTTAAAAACTGGACATTGGCATAATGGTTAGAGTTTTCGTCAATGGCCCAGGAGACCTATGTTCTAATCCCAGGTCGAGTCATCCCAAAGACGAAAAAAATGGTACTTGATGCTACCTTGCTTAACACTCAGCATTATAAGGTAAGGATCAAGAGTAAAGTGGAGCAATCCAGGGAAAGCAGTAGGGCCCTCCCCTACACCTTGGTATAGTAGCTATCGAAAAGGGATCCTTCGGGTCACCAACTTTACTTTTAACTTACTTAATGTAAAAACTATAACAAAATAGCCATTATTGTGTCGTAATTTAGTAAGATTTTTTCTTAGATGTGGCACAAGGCTATATGAATAGGGGCTCTCAATGAGACTCAATCTCACTCATGAAGTTTTGCTAGACTAGCTTGCTAACCATTACACACACTGAGGTGCCCAATTTCGTAATTTACAAAACTTCTTTAGCTTAGATGTGGGACAAAGCCGTATGAATGAGGAAGGCAATGAGACTCGATCTCACTCGTGAAGGTTTGTCAGCCCAAACCAATATTGTGTCAACTGATAGAAGACAATAATGAATCGCTTTATAGGTTTTATTTGGACTTTTGTGATGTGATCCATGCTCTTGTAGCTGTGGTGGTACCACGGTTAGAATATAAAAAGTTAGCTTCTTTGAAATAGAAAGGTATTTAAACACGAGTTTAATCGAATGCTTATTCTTTATTCCTGTTTTCAAAACTCAATGTCATAAAAATGATCACTGGAATGAAGTATAATATAAAGCAATGTAGATTAGAAAGACTTAATAGCTCTAATAAAAGAAAAATAATTAAATCAAAACTATTAATAACCGCGTGTACTTAATTGGCAGTCTTTCTCTACTAGGGAAAAGAATGAAGTCTCATGTCCACTCTTGTAGATATTTCCAGACTAGTAAAATTTGCCTCTATACTTCCGTACAGCCTCCAGTGATCTCGGACACCAGGACTAATATATTCTACACCGACAATATGTGAATTTGAGAAACAATTTAGCATTTCAGAGTAAACTAATTATCTCTCTCCATTTAACCAGAAATATGTAGTTTTGACCTGAAATCGACCAGTGGCGAATTTCAGTGACCTCTAGGTTGAGAGTCATCTGTGTGGATCGTCAAATCAAGTTAACTTTATGGACTAATTTTCAGTTAGCAGTATCTAAACGTTTGCCTATCTTTATGATGTATGCAACCAAGCAACTACTAACATTATAAGGAGAGTTTTTTTTCTTTCATTTTCTATTTGTTTTCCCTCTCGATAGTTTACGTTTTCTCCATCAGCCAAAGGATTTTCTGTTAGTTTCTCGTCCGTTGTATCGGAGACTTCTTAAAAATTTTCCATTTATTTGAAAATATTACCGTTATTATTTTTTCAAAAGTCTTCTTCACTTTCGGCTGCCGGATTTTTCTTAGGGTTTCTTCTGCAGGTTGGGTTCTTCTGTTTACTAAACTTCTTTTTTTCTTGACACACCGCTTTATTGCCTCTTATTTTTGCTACTCCTTTTCAAACCAAACCCTTTATCTTAATGGGTTTCTTTGTATTTTTACACAGCTTATATCTACGCTTATCTTATTTATTTTGAAATATATATATATATATATATATATATATATATACATATATATATATGTGTGTGTGTGTGTGTGTAAAATAATTTCTCTAATTGGGACTAGCTGTACCTCTGGGCGATTGCACGTTATTGTGTCAGTGGATTATGTACATAAAATTGTACAAGAAACTCTTAAGAATAATACATGCCTGACTGTATCTTCAGGAGGATTTGTGTGTGTGTGTGTGTGTGGTGCACATGTACTCGCACAATCTTTTTTAATGCACCTGCATTTTTGCCCCAGGTGTCTGATGGGTTAAGCAGGATATTGAGTTACAGAGGTCTTATCAAATTCCCTTACTTTGCACAGTATATTGGCAAACCCCAACAAAAGTTTTAAATAGCTTCAGTTCTCTTCATTTCTAATTTATCTAATCTTGATAATCTCAGTTTGATACGGTGTCTAGTGCACTAATTATTATTGCTTCGACTCTTTGTAAAATTTTCGCACCCAATTTACCAGGTGGGCTTTCACAGGAATCTGAGTGACTGCAAATTTCCTACGTTCTCCAGGACTTTTCTTAGTATTTAAGCTGAGTTGAACATTGCTATGGTCAACTGGGTCTTCATTCTGAGTAACATCAAGTCTCCTAAGTTCTTATGGAATCCTCTAAGTATTCCAGCTGAGTTCAACGCTGCTATAATCAACTTGGTCTTCATTCTGAGTAACATCATGTCTCCTAAGTTCCTCTGGACTCCTCTATGTATTCCAGCTGAGTTCAACGCTGCTGTGGTCAACTTGGTCTTGATCCTGAGTGATATCAACTCCTATAAGTTTTTCTGTTCTCTTTAAACTCAAATATGTTGTCGGGACGGTTTTGATTCTATTTCTCATTTCCTGTTTGTATCTCCAAACCCCAGAAAATTTTATGCGTCTGATTTGCTTGGACATATTCTGATTTGTGCTTAATGTCAACATAATCTAAAGTTAATTTCTAGCGCAATTCCATGTGAATCTGCGTGGAATTTTTTTTTCTGCTACTATTAATAGATAATAGTTTCTTTATATTGGATTGCTCCTTCGTAGCTATGGTTATCTTCAAAGCATTTTTCCTAATTTGTTGCTTAAATATTCTGAATGGAGGTTGTTTTTTTTCGATTATTAATATTATTTTACTCATTACGAGTTTTTCACACCAGCTGGTGATTTTTCACTGGAGTCAGTAAATAACAAATCGTCTCAGGTCTTCAGGACTCTACTCAGTATTCTACCAAATCTTTAAAATACTGTGGTCTGGATTGTCTCGATTCTTCCTCCAATTTCCTCTCCTGCCAGTCTCTTTTCGAAGCCGTTGTGGACTGATCTTTGTGCGCCAATTATTATTGGTTCCACCGTCACTCTCATGTTCCACAGTTTTTCTTAGCTCTCAAGCAAGTTTCAAGTATTTGTCCATATTTTCATTTTCTTTTAATTTCATTTGCTAGAACGCAAAATCTACTTGATGACAAGTTCTTTTTTTCTTGTTAACTAATACTAGGGCTGATCAGCATGCCGGGGTTTGGAGATCTCTTTATATCTCAAAGTTTCATAAATCTCATTTTCTAGGACAGACTCTGGTTTTTGCAAATACCGTTTTATATAATGGTCAACTTTGAATATCTTGCAGAATTCCCCGTGCATAAAGAGTTTTCACTTCCCCATGGATTAAAAGTATTGAAAATAAGATATCATGACCTCAGCTGAAATATCAATCGTGGATATATGAGCGTGTGTGTGTGTGTGTGTGTGTGTGTGTGTGTGTGTGTGTGTGTGTGTATGTTTGTGTGTATCTCTCGAACATAGTCGAGGGTAACCTGAAGGCCCCCTTTTTAATAGCTACAAAACTGAGGTGTAGGGGAGGGCGCTAATCCATTCTCTGGATTGCCCCACTTCACCTTTGGTCCTTACATTATAATGTCGAGTGTTAAGGAAGGCAGTATCAAGTATCATTTTTTTTTATCTTTGGTATGACTCGACCTGGGTATACTTATATGTATTTGTGTATAAAAGATATATTGATACATGTCTGTGTATACTTTTCCTTTCAATATATACGTAAATGATTTTATTTATGACAGATAATAAAAAAAGTGAAACTACTCAAATGCACTCATATTTCTCCTAAGAAGGAATATATTTGTAATGGGACAAACGAATAAAAGAACTAACGGAACTGACAAACAAACGGATAGATAGATAGATATGAACAGACGGAGATAGATAGATAGATAGATATGAACAGACGGAGATAGATAGATAGATAGATATGAACAGACGGAGATAGATAGATAGATAGATAGATAGATATGAACAGACGGAGATAGATAGATAGATAGATAGATAGATAGATAGATATGAACAGACGGAGATAGATAGATAGATAGATAGATAGATATGAACAGACGGAGATAGATAGATAGATAGATAGATATGAACAGACGGAGATAGATAGATAGATAGATATGAACAGACGGAGATAGATAGATAGATAGATATAAACAGACGGAGATAGATAGATAGATAGATATGAACAGACGGAGATAGATAGATAGATAGATAGATAGATAGATATGAACAGACGGAGATAGATAGATAGATAGATAGATATGAACAGACGGAGATAGATAGATAGATAGATAGATAGATATGAACAGACGGAGATAAATAGATAGATAGATAGATAGATAGATATGAACAGACGGAGATAGATAGATAGATAGATAGATAGATAGATATGAACAGACGGAGATAGATAGATAGATAGATAGATATGAACAGACGGAGATAGATAGATAGATAGATAGATATGAACAGACGGAGATAGATAGATAGATAGATAGATAGATATGAACAGACGGAGATAGATAGATAGATAGATATGAACAGACGGAGATAGATAGATAGATAGATAGATAGATAGATATGAACAGACGGAGATAGATAGATAGATAGATAGATATGAACAGACGGAGATAGATAGATAGATAGATAGATAGATATGAACAGACGGAGATAGATAGATAGATAGATAGATATGAACAGACGGAGATAGATAGATATGAACAGACGGAGATAGATAGATAGATAGATAGATAGATAGATATGAACAGACGGAGATAGATAGATAGATAGATAGATAGATAGATAGATAGATAGATAGATAGATATGAACAGACGGAGATAGATAGATAGATAGATAGATATGAACAGACGGAGATAGATAGATAGATAGATAGATAGATATGAACAGACGGAGATAGATAGATAGATAGATAGATAGATATGAACAGACGGAGATAGATAGATAGATAGATAGATAGATAGATAGATAGATAGATATGAACAGACGGAGATAGATAGATAGATAGATATGAACAGACGGAGATAGATAGATAGATAGATATGAACAGACGGAGATAGATAGATAGATAGATATGAACAGACGGAGATAGATAGATAGATAGATATGAACAGACGGAGATAGATAGATAGATATGAATAGACGGAGATAGATAGATAGATAGATAGATAGATAGATATGAACAGACGGAGATAGATAGATAGATAGATATGAACAGACGGAGATAGATAGATAGATATGAACAGACGGAGATAGATAGATAGATAGATATGAACAGACGGAGATAGATAGATAGATATGAACAGACGGAGATAGATAGATAGATATGAACAGACGGAGATAGATAGATAGATATGAACAGACGGAGATAGATAGATAGATAGATAGATAGATATGAACAGACGGAGATAGATAGATAGATAGATAGATAGATAGATAGATATGAACAGACGGAGATAGATAGATAGATAGATAGATAGATATGAACAGACGGAGATAGATAGATATGAACAGACGGAGATAGAGAGATAGATAGATATGAACAGACGGAGATAGATAGATAGATAGATATGAACAGACGGAGATAGATAGATAGATAGATATGAACAGACGGAGATAGATAGATAGATAGATAGATATGAACAGACGGAGATAGATAGATAGATAGATATGAACAGACGGAGATAGATAGATATGAACAGACGGAGATAGATAGATATGAACAGACGGAGATAGATAGATATGAACAGACGGAGATAGAGAGATATGAACAGACGGAGATAGAGAGATAGATAGATATGAACAGACGGAGATAGATAGATAGATAGATATGAACAGACGGAGATAGATAGATAGATAGATATGAACAGACGGAGATAGATAGATAGATAGATAGATATGAACAGACGGAGATAGATAGATAGATAGATAGATATGAACAGACGGAGATAGATAGATAGATAGATAGATATGAACAGACGGAGATAGATAGATAGATAGATATGAACAGACGGAGATAGATAGATAGATAGATATGAACAGACGGAGATAGATAGATAGATAGATATGAACAGACGGAGATAGATAGATAGATAGATATGAAAAGACGGAGATAGATAGATAGATAGATATGAACAGACGGAGATAGATAGATAGATAGATATGAACAGACGGAGATAGATAGATAGATAGATATGAACAGACGGAGATAGATAGATAGATAGATATGAACAGACGGAGATAGATAGATAGATAGATATGAACAGACGGAGATAGATAGATAGATAGATATGAACAGACGGAGATAGATAGATAGATATGAACAGACGGAGATAGATAGATAGATAGATATGAACAGACGGAGATAGATAGATAGATAGATATGAACAGACGGAGATAGATAGATAGATAGATATGAACAGACGGAGATAGATAGATAGATAGATAGATATGAACAGACGGAGATAGATAGATAGATAGATAGATATGAACAGACGGAGATAGATAGATAGATAGATAGATATGAACAGACGGAGATAGATAGATAGATAGATAGATATGAACAGACGGAGATAGATAGATAGATAGATATGAACAGACGGAGATAGATAGATAGATATGAACAGACGGAGATAGATAGATAGATAGATAGATATGAACAGACGGAGATAGATAGATAGATAGATAGATATGAACAGACGGAGATAGATAGATAGATAGATAGATATGAACAGACGGAGATAGATAGATAGATAGATATGAACAGACGGAGATAGATAGATAGATAGATAGATATGAACAGACGGAGATAGATAGATAGATATGAACAGACGGAGATAGATAGATAGATATGAACAGACGGAGATAGATAGATAGATAGATATGAACAGACGGAGATAGATAGATAGATAGATAGATATGAACAGACGGTGATAGATAGATAGATAGATATGAACAGACGGAGATAGATAGATAGATATGAACAGACGGAGATAGATAGATAGATATGAACAGACGGAGATAGATAGATAGATATGAACAGACGGAGATAGATAGATAGATAGATAGATATGAACAGACGGAGATAGATAGATAGATAGATATGAACAGACGGAGATAGATAGATAGATATGAACAGACGGAGATAGATAGATAGATATGAACAGACGGAGATAGATAGATAGATATGAACAGACGGAGATAGATAGATAGATAGATATGAACAGACGGAGATAGATAGATAGATAGATATGAACAGACGGAGATAGATAGATAGATATGAACAGACGGAGATAGATAGATAGATATGAACAGACGGAGATAGATAGATAGATAGATATGAACAGACGGAGATAGATAGATAGATAGATATGAACAGACGGAGATAGATAGATAGATAGATATGAACAGACGGAGATAGATAGATAGATAGATATGAACAGACGGAGATAGATAGATAGATAGATATGAACAGACGGAGATAGATAGATAGATAGATATGAACAGACGGAGATAGATAGATAGATAGATATGAACAGACGGAGATAGATAGATAGATAGATAGATAGATAGATATGAACAGACGGAGATAGATAGATAGATAGATAGATAGATAGATAGATATGAACAGACGGAGATAGATAGATAGATAGATAGATAGATAGATATGAACAGACGGAGATAGATAGATAGATAGATATGAACAGACGGAGATAGATAGATAGATATGAACAGACGGATAGATAGATATGAACAGACGGAGATAGATAGATAGATAGATATGAACAGACGGAGATAGATAGATAGATAGATATGAACAGACGGAGATAGATAGATAGATAGATATGAACAGACGGAGATAGATAGATAGATAGATAGATAGATAGATATGAACAGACGGAGATAGATAGATAGATAGATATGAACAGACGGAGATAGATAGATAGATAGATATGAACAGACGGAGATAGATAGATAGATAGATATGAACAGACGGAGATAGATAGATAGATAGATATGAACAGACGGAGATAGATAGATAGATAGATATGAACAGACGGAGATAGATAGATATGAACAGACGGAGATAGATAGATAGATAGATATGAACAGACGGAGATAGATAGATAGATAGATATGAACAGACGGAGATAGATAGATAGATAGATAGATAGATATGAACAGACGGAGATAGATAGATAGATAGATAGATAGATAGATAGATATGAACAGACGGAGATAGATAGATAGATATGAACAGACGGAGATAGATAGATAGATAGATAGATATGAACAGACGGAGATAGATAGATAGATAGATAGACAGATAGATAGATATGAACAGACGGAGATAGATAGATAGATAGATAGATATGAACAGACGGAGATAGATAGATAGATAGATAGATATGAACAGACGGAGATAGATAGATAGATAGATATGAACAGACGGAGATAGATAGATAGATAGATAGATATGAACAGACGGAGATAGATAGATAGATAGATAGATATGAACAGACGGAGATAGATAGATAGATAGATAGATATGAACAGACGGAGATAGATAGATAGATAGATATGAACAGACGGAGATAGATAGATAGATAGATAGATATGAACAGACGGAGATAGATAGATAGATAGATATGAACAGACGGAGATAGATAGATAGATAGATATGAACAGACGGAGATAGATAGATAGATATGAACAGACGGAGATAGATAGATAGATATGAACAGACGGAGATAGATAGATAGATAGATATGAACAGACGGAGATAGATAGATAGATAGATATGAACAGACGGAGATAGATAGATAGATAGATATGAACAGACGGAGATAGATAGATAGATAGATATGAACAGACGGAGATAGATAGATTGATAGATATGAACAGACGGAGATAGATAGATAGATAGATAGATATGAACAGACGGAGATAGATAGATAGATAGATATGAACAGACGGAGATAGATAGATAGATAGATATGAACAGACGGAGATAGATAGATAGATAGATAGATAGATAGATAGATAGATAGATAGATAGATAGATATGAACAGACGGAGATAGATAGATAGATAGATAGATATGAACAGACGGAGATAGATAGATAGATAGATAGATAGATATGAACAGACGGAGATAGATAGATAGATAGATAGATAGATATGAACAGACGGAGATAGATAGATAGATAGATAGATAGATAGATAGATAGATATGAACAGACGGAGATAGATAGATAGATAGATATGAACAGACGGAGATAGATAGATAGATAGATATGAACAGACGGAGATAGATAGATAGATAGATATGAACAGACGGAGATAGATAGATAGATAGATATGAACAGACGGAGATAGATAGATAGATATGAATAGACGGAGATAGATAGATAGATAGATAGATAGATAGATATGAACAGACGGAGATAGATAGATAGATAGATAGATATGAACAGACGGAGATAGATAGATAGATATGAACAGACGGAGATAGATAGATAGATAGATATGAACAGACGGAGATAGATAGATAGATATGAACAGACGGAGATAGATAGATAGATATGAACAGACGGAGATAGATAGATAGATATGAACAGACGGAGATAGATAGATAGATAGATAGATAGATATGAACAGACGGAGATAGATAGATAGATAGATAGATAGATAGATAGATATGAACAGACGGAGATAGATAGATAGATAGATAGATAGATAGATATGAACAGACGGAGATAGATAGATATGAACAGACGGAGATAGAGAGATAGATAGATATGAACAGACGGAGATAGATAGATAGATAGATATGAACAGACGGAGATAGATAGATAGATAGATATGAACAGACGGAGATAGATAGATAGATAGATAGATATGAACAGACGGAGATAGATAGATAGATAGATATGAACAGACGGAGATAGATAGATAGATAGATAGATAGATATGAATAGACGGAGATAGATAGATATGAACAGACGGAGATAGATAGATAGATAGATAGATAGATATGAACAGACGGAGATAGATAGATAGATAGATATGAACAGACGGAGATAGATAGATATGAACAGACGGAGATAGATAGATATGAACAGACGGAGATAGATAGATATGAACAGACGGAGATAGATAGATATGAACAGACGGAGATAGAGAGATAGATAGATATGAACAGACGGAGATAGATAGATAGATAGATATGAACAGACGGAGATAGATAGATAGATAGATATGAACAGACGGAGATAGATAGATAGATAGATAGATATGAACAGACGGAGATAGATAGATAGATAGATAGATATGAACAGACGGAGATAGATAGATAGATAGATATGAACAGACGGAGATAGATAGATAGATAGATATGAACAGACGGAGATAGATAGATAGATAGATATGAACAGACGGAGATAGATAGATAGATAGATATGAACAGACGGAGATAGATAGATAGATAGATATGAACAGACGGAGATAGATAGATAGATAGATATGAACAGACGGAGATAGATAGATAGATAGATATGAACAGACGGAGATAGATAGATAGATAGATATGAACAGACGGAGATAGATAGATAGATAGATATGAACAGACGGAGATAGATAGATAGATAGATATGAACAGACGGAGATAGATAGATAGATAGATATGAACAGACGGAGATAGATAGATAGATAGATATGAACAGACGGAGATAGATAGATAGATAGATAGATATGAACAGACGGAGATAGATAGATAGATAGATAGATATGAACAGACGGAGATAGATAGATAGATAGATAGATATGAACAGACGGAGATAGATAGATAGATAGATAGATATGAACAGACGGAGATAGATAGATAGATAGATATGAACAGACGGAGATAGATAGATAGATATGAACAGACGGAGATAGATAGATAGATAGATAGATATGAACAGACGGAGATAGATAGATAGATAGATAGATATGAACAGACGGAGATAGATAGATAGATAGATAGATATGAACAGACGGAGATAGATAGATAGATAGATATGAACAGACGGAGATAGATAGATAGATAGATAGATATGAACAGACGGAGATAGATAGATAGATATGAACAGACGGAGATAGATAGATAGATATGAACAGACGGAGATAGATAGATAGATAGATATGAACAGACGGAGATAGATAGATAGATAGATAGATATGAACAGACGGTGATAGATAGATAGATAGATATGAACAGACGGAGATAGATAGATAGATATGAACAGACGGAGATAGATAGATAGATATGAACAGACGGAGATAGATAGATAGATATGAACAGACGGAGATAGATAGATAGATAGATAGATATGAACAGACGGAGATAGATAGATAGATAGATATGAACAGACGGAGATAGATAGATAGATATGAACAGACGGAGATAGATAGATAGATAGATATGAACAGACGGAGATAGATAGATAGATAGATATGAACAGACGGAGATAGATAGATAGATAGATATGAACAGACGGAGATAGATAGATAGATATGAACAGACGGAGATAGATAGATAGATAGATATGAACAGACGGAGATAGATAGATAGATAGATATGAACAGACGGAGATAGATAGATAGATAGATATGAACAGACGGAGATAGATAGATAGATAGATATGAACAGACGGAGATAGATAGATAGATAGATATGAACAGACGGAGATAGATAGATAGATAGATATGAACAGACGGAGATAGATAGATAGATAGATATGAACAGACGGAGATAGATAGATAGATAGATAGATAGATATGAACAGACGGAGATAGATAGATAGATAGATAGATAGATAGATATGAACAGACGGAGATAGATAGATAGATAGATAGATAGATAGATATGAACAGACGGAGATAGATAGATAGATAGATATGAACAGACGGAGATAGATAGATAGATATGAACAGACGGATAGATAGATATGAACAGACGGAGATAGATAGATAGATAGATATGAACAGACGGAGATAGATAGATAGATAGATATGAACAGACGGAGATAGATAGATAGATAGATATGAACAGACGGAGATAGATAGATAGATAGATAGATAGATAGATAGATAGATAGATATGAACAGACGGAGATAGATAGATAGATAGATATGAACAGACGGAGATAGATAGATAGATAGATATGAACAGACGGAGATAGATAGATAGATAGATATGAACAGACGGAGATAGATAGATAGATAGATATGAACAGACGGAGATAGATAGATAGATAGATATGAACAGACGGAGATAGATAGATAGATAGATATGAACAGACGGAGATAGATAGATATGAACAGACGGAGATAGATAGATAGATAGATATGAACAGACGGAGATAGATAGATAGATAGATATGAACAGACGGAGATAGATAGATAGATAGATAGATAGATATGAACAGACGGAGATAGATAGATAGATAGATAGATAGATAGATAGATATGAACAGACGGAGATAGATAGATAGATATGAACAGACGGAGATAGATAGATAGATAGATAGATATGAACAGACGGAGATAGATAGATAGATAGATAGACAGATAGATAGATATGAACAGACGGAGATAGATAGATAGATAGATAGATATGAACAGACGGAGATAGATAGATAGATAGATAGATATGAACAGACGGAGATAGATAGATAGATAGATATGAACAGACGGAGATAGATAGATAGATAGATAGATATGAACAGACGGAGATAGATAGATAGATAGATAGATATGAACAGACGGAGATAGATAGATAGATAGATAGATATGAACAGACGGAGATAGATAGATAGATAGATATGAACAGACGGAGATAGATAGATAGATAGATAGATATGAACAGACGGAGATAGATAGATAGATAGATATGAACAGACGGAGATAGATAGATAGATAGATATGAACAGACGGAGATAGATAGATAGATATGAACAGACGGAGATAGATAGATAGATATGAACAGACGGAGATAGATAGATAGATAGATATGAACAGACGGAGATAGATAGATAGATAGATATGAACAGACGGAGATAGATAGATAGATAGATATGAACAGACGGAGATAGATAGATAGATAGATATGAACAGACGGAGATAGATAGATTGATAGATATGAACAGACGGAGATAGATAGATAGATAGATAGATATGAACAGACGGAGATAGATAGATAGATAGATATGAACAGACGGAGATAGATAGATAGATAGATATGAACAGACGGAGATAGATAGATAGATATGAACAGACGGAGATAGATAGATAGATATGAACAGACGGAGATAGATAGATAGATAGATATGAACAGACGGAGATAGATAGATAGATAGATATGAACAGACGGAGATAGATAGATAGATAGATATGAACAGACGGAGATAGATAGATAGATAGATATGAACAGACGGAGATAGATAGATAGATAGATATGAACAGACGGAGATAGATAGATAGATAGATATGAACAGACGGAGATAGATAGATTGATAGATATGAACAGACGGAGATAGATAGATAGATAGATATGAACAGACGGAGATAGATAGATAGATAGATAGGAACAGACATAGATAGATAGATAGATAGGAACAGACGGAGATAGATAGATATGAACAGACGGAGATAGATAGATACATAGAGAGATAGATCCACATGAAGTGTACTTGGTGATTACAGCTGCAGGAATATTTTTCATTGAACAATAGCGAACTGATTAAAATCAATCGATAGATTAAAGTGATTATATATATCGGAACGATTAATTGAATTATATTGAATGGTTTGAAAATGATTGATAGGGATATTATAATGAAAACAAAAATTTGGCAAATTTGATTGCTTTAAAACGATTTTGGGGTCTCACATGGCTTACTGATCATTGAAAAACAAATCAGTGGTTATCAATACGCAAAGTGGATCGGTTTGTGAGCTAACCTCCTAAACATTGTTTGCGAGTTTTATTCTTGTTAGATACACTATAATTATATCTCTCTGAAAAACTAAGCTTATTACTTTGAAAGTAATTTTACTTTTCACAAAAATCGTCTGAAACTCATTATTAGTAAGTTATTAGACAAAAGTTAGGTATTGTTTTACAATATACACGGCTTATAACGTTTTGCAAGACGAGTATTTATCTAATGTTATCATTTTGTGCGCTTTCCTTTACTTTTAAATTGAGATAAAAATTGCACTTTCGGGGTAAATACTTTTGGGAACCTTTTGCGTGAATCTCATTTCCTTATATTTCGTATAGGACACAATCTTTACAAACAGAAGTTTTCTTCAGAAGCCGAGTAAAATATGGCTGTGAAATGAGATTTATAATTCATCTGGGGCTTTGTACTTGCCTTGAGGAGTCAGTAAATTGTATTGGAGTGACTGAGAAATATATTCATTTGAAGATAATCTTCCTTTGGTAGAGGTCTAACGCAGAATGGTAGACAAAAAGGATTCCCTCATCGATGGGAAGTACACAAATATCTTCAGTTATATATATATATATATATGTCTTTGTATTTATGGATGGTATCAGCGAATAGATATATGTTTTCATAAATAAGTATGCCTGTATTTCTGTATCTACGAACTTGTGCTGTGATGCACGTGAAAAAGATCTTTAAACAAAACTAAAGCCAAAAAGACGGCTTTATGCTGACGTGTCCATACACTCTATAAGGCGTAGACAGATACACACTTATATGCATCTGTTTCCTTATCAAACCATTAAAACGTCTATATTTTTAAGGTGCGCAAGAGAGAATAGAGGAGTTATTGTACACTCTGTTGCGCAGTATTATATTATACTACATAATATTTACAGGACTGGCATCAAACATTGTTTCACGTCATTTGAGATTTTCGTATGAGCAAGAGAAGAGAATATGATATATTATACAATACTATATATATAGTATTTCTCTGCTTTCCACTATATATATATATAGTGGAAAGGAGAGAAATACGGACAGAGATTGAGATAAATAAAAGGGGTTGTCAGGAATATTTACATTTCATTCAATATATTTTATTGACATCGTGTGTATTCTGAGGTTTTGTCACCAATGACAACTATGTGCATGGTTTAGCAATTCACATGCTGTTGTTCTGTTGATTATGATGATGAGTGACCACCTAGTGTTTGAGAGACCCCTACCAAAAATATCACATGTCTCACATATAGGACGCTAGGTTGTTTATTTCTTTTCTTCATTAAGTTACTTTAATTGTGGAAATATGGACCAACGAATGACTGTCACTAGCTGTTCGAACGCAGATTCTCGGGTCTTTCGAGTAAGTCTTTCTTTGTTACATGAGAGAAACAACCTGTATCGAATCTTTGTATTTCGTTCTAACATAATCTCGGTAGTACTTCCATCGCTCAACTTTTTTCGTCTCTAAAAAGTTCCCGACTTGGAAAACTGGATTTCTTTTACGTTTTTTTTTTTTTAAGGAAAAGCGAACTACAATTTCTGTCTTTGTAGGTGTTACATTAGATCTGCTCTTTGTCCAATTAGATGACTCTAGACTTTTGAGGATTACGGCGAGTCACCATGAATAACTTTCTTTTAGTTAAAGGTATCAAAAATAGCGTATAGGTTCTTATCGGGAATTTTTATCATATGTAAACCTACAGGCAGACGGATCTCTTTGCCAACTCGTCTCTACTGGGTTAAATAAACACTTACCAATTCTCACCCGACGACCATTTTATTTTAGCGGTCAGTGTTTTCAACGCGTTATTATTGAAATTCCGTTGAAAGTAAAATGGAAGTATTCTTTCCAAACCACATCTATGTTCCTAAAATATGTTAGTTTACCCACACGTCAAATTGAAAATATTTGTTTTCAATCAATACGTTTTCAAATCAAATAACAGTGATATTCTACTCGGGAGAATTAAATATTTCTTTTTTATTTTGGTATTTTCATAACAGCAGCACGTTTTCTATTCAATTTCCTAATTGTTTTTATTTGAAATATACATTTTACGTCAAATGACATTCCGTGTGGCTAAAAATAGGCTGATTGTATACCCTGCAAAAGGATGAGATACTCTAAAAAAATGGTGTCCTCGGTATGAATATAAACTATCTTATGGCGAGTCTCCTGTTCTAGAGTTCTGGGGAGTGTGGAGTACTTCTTCATTGCCATTGCTCCCATTTCCCCTATGACCCGAAGTAGTTGTACCTATTAGGGTTGCATCTATCGGTCAAATATATCTGTTTGAAAAATATTTGTATTAAGAATGCCATACCATGTGACTGCGTGTAAATTATTTCTATTAAGAATTATTAATTGAAGATATATTTGTTTACTAAAAATAATTATTATTGTAAGTAATTTGAAACCATATATATGCAAAAAATGCTTATTATTCAACAGAAGTAGATACGCGATAGTATGCAATTGTACTGACATATTAGTTAGGAGTGCTTGAATCCAAATAAATCTGTGTACAAATTATTGCTGTGACATAGGAAGACTTGATTATTTATGACTGTTAAAAAACTACACAAAATTGAAAAGAAATGTACAATGAACGTGATTCCATTGCCATTAGTGAAAAAACCTTCAGAGAGATTGATATGCCATTAAAATCAATATGTCAAATTACACTGACAACTTCAGAACAAAAAAGAAAGAGAAATGGGTGATTTGTAAAAGAAAGAAAGAAAGAAAGAAAGAAATGAGCGATTAGCGAGAACAGAAAGAAAGAAAGAAAGAAAGAAAGAAAGAAAGAAAGAAAAAATGAGCTATTAGCGAGAACAGAAAGAAGGAAAAAGAAAAGAAAGAAAGAAAGAAAAAAGAAAGAAAGACATGAGCTATTAGCACGAACAGAAAGAAAGAAAGAAAGAAATGAGCTATTAGTGAGAACAGAAAGAAAGAATGAAAGAAAGAAAGACATGAGCTATTAGCGAAAACAGAAAGAAAGAAAGAAAGGAAGAAAGAAAGAAAGACATAAGCTATTAGCGAGAACAGAAAGAAAGAAAGAAAGAAATGAGCTATTAGTGAGAACAGAAAGAAAGAAAGACATGAGCTATTAGCGAAAACAGAAAGAAAGAAAGAAAGAAAAACTAAACGATGATTTTATTGATAGGGAATAAAGAAGGTATTGATAGTATGCATAATATACGTTCATTTGTTTGGTTTTATCATATCAACCAACATGAACGCTTAAATAAGATTATAACCACTCTTTGAACTGAGACGCGTACGCACAAAACTCTTGAAGTTTAATATACTACACTGCGTTATAATCTGGCCTTTCCTCCATAAGACTGACTGACTGACACACACATTCATTGGCAGAGTCAAATACAGACCTTCATGTTTGTAATAGACTCTGTTTCTCTGAGGGCTTCATTCGGAAAATTGATATAAGTAATTGTATGTACTGACATAAGAACACATTTTAGCGCAGTATCACAAGATATGTATTCGAGCTAATATGGAGTGTTTCTAACGTAAACCCCTTAAGTAAAATAAGCGTAAAGAAATATGAAAGTGACAGATCCGTGTGAGTACTGCTGGGAAGTCTAAGGATTTAATTTCTATTTGTTGCTGAGAGTATATTGCTTGAAACTTATTTTGGATGCCTGTTAGTCCATATGCAAGATACTGGGTCTACCAAGAAAGTAATGACTATAAATTCAGGTTGACAACCCTGATTGAAAATCCACTGATCAATGAAAATAATCAATACATGTTTGCACCTCAGAATACCAAATCAGCTGAGGAAACGTTTCTAATCAAAGGAGAATTCCACTAAGAGTATCGCGAAAATGTAACGCATCAGGAAACCCTTTCTCTTCCAGTGTAAATCCTGTGAATGATTTGGTTTGGTTGATTTGGGTTTATGGCATATCAAACTTTGTAGGTTATTTAATGCCAAATATATTTTTATACATAAACATTTCTATTTCAATCAATTCAGTTTAGCACAAGTATGCAGTTTCATTGTCAAAAACATTTCTAATTCAAGCTATTCAGTTTAGTTAAACAGTTCTAATTCAAACAATTCAGTTTAGTATAAGTATAGTTTTTGTCAAAACACTTCTCTTTCAAACAATTAAGTACAGTTTCAATGTCAAAAATAGTTCTATTTTAATCAATTTAGTTTAGCATAAAAAACAGTTGCATTTCAAACAATTCCGTTTTGCCTAAGTACGTATTTTAGATGTCAAAACAGTTATCTTTCAAGCAATTCAGTTTAGCATAAGTACGCAGTTTAGTTCTACTTGACCCATAGATAGGAACCTATCAGTTCCTACTATTCCAGCCCAGAGTGGACCAAGGAGCGATTGCAGTGAAGGGGTACTTCGAATTCCCCAAAGCTCCAGCATTATTGTAACCTCACCATCAGATTGTTTAGTGTCATATCTAGGGCACTGTTTTTTTTGTGGGGTGGAGGCTTAACCCTTCTGCAGACTCGGTGTCGTACTGCCCCAGGATACTGGGCAATCCTGAGAATGACTTTTAGACAAAAAAGAATATTCCTGTCGAACCAGATTCCAGTTTAAGTCTTTGTAGGACCGGATTGTAAGATCTAAATGCAGGGGTGCAAAACCCAGGTCACATTCGGACAAATACTCCTAGGAAAGGTATGAAGTTCCTTATCATTCCAACTATGAATTAAGTTGTACTACTCCTTTTGATTCTACATGGATGGTTTGAACATTGAGTAATCCACTTAAGTTGATATGACATTAAACCAAAAAAAAAAAAAAAAACTAAACCAAATTCATGAATGCAATTATTCAGTGAACATTTCTTTAGACATTCTTGACATAAAGCTGCCATGCAGGAAGTCATATGCAGACTTCATACAAATTAAATGAACTATATATATATATATATATATATATATATATATATATATATATATTACTATATGGAAATCAGACCTAACCGATAAAATGAAACGCAGTTTCTTCCAGGCAGCGGTCACATCGATACTGCTATATGGATGCACTACATGGACGCTAACAAAACGGCTGGAGAAGAAACTAGATGGCAATTACACAAGAATGCTGCGTGCAATCCTAAACAAGTCCTGGCAGCAACACCCCACAAGACACCAACTGTACGGCCACCTGCCCCCTATCACGAAAACTATTCAAGTTAGGCGAACCAGACATGCAGGACATTGCTGGAGAAGCAGAGATGAACTCATAAGAGATGTACTCTTATGGATCCCCACACACGGCCGCGCAAAAGCAGGACGACCAGCACGAACGTACATTCAGCAGCTATGTGAGGATACAGGTTGTTGTCCTGAAGACCTACCTAGGGCGATGAACGATTGGGAGGAGTGGCGAGAGAGGGTCAGGGATATCCGTGCTGCCAGCACGATATGATGATGATATATATATTGCATGAAATTTACATATGACTTGCAGCATGGCAGCTTTATGTCAAGAATGTCTAAAGAAATGTTCACTTGATAATTGCATTCAGGAATTTGGTTTAGTTTCTTTGCAAGTTCGAGAAAAGCAAGTAAAAGTTCATCTGACGAGACGGAGAGTATAGTAATATTCTCTGTCGAAATAAATTTATAATGACAACTTAACCAGGTTTGAGTTTCTATCCGATCACACTACATACGCTCTAAATGTGGATTTTGCTATATCCCTGCGAAGGAATAAGGGATCAACAATAGCCATACATTGAGCACTTAAATAGATTTATATGATATTCCTCAAATATTCTATAAAAGAATAATCCACACCCGTTGTCTTTGGACGCTAACTGGATATCATAAAAATGATATATACGTGTGTATGTGGATACGTGCGGTCTTGTATATATAGTCATATTAATCCTTACATAATTAAAAACCATATGTTGAAAATTTATAGCTGTATATATGATTTTTTCAATTATTGCATAATTAAATATTACGTGTTCAATATATATATATATATATATATATATAATTATGTTAATAATTATGTGATTAGATATTATGCAATGAAAATTTAATATATAAATTAGGGAAATAATTAGATATATTTGCATTTGTGTGTGTGTGTGTGTGTGTGTGTGTGTGTGTGTGTGTGTGTGTGTGTGTGTGTGTACGCACAGGTAGAAACGTGTGGTTAAGTACACTAGATAATATCTGAGATTATATGAAAAATAAATTGTTGATTCTCATGCAAAATAAAGGGTGTTTTTCTTCTTCATGTGAAGAATTATGAATTTACCTAACCAGATACGCACGCACACAAAAATGTTGACATCACAAACATATGTGGGCTTAATACCTATGGTAGAGTAAAAAAGACTCAGTAATATATAAAACATCATTGACAATTTTATATATATATATATAAATAAAGAGAGAGAGAGAGAGAGAAGGAAGTGAAATGAGAATTACAAGGTAACTTAACATTTACGAGCACAAAAACAGGATCATTGAATCCTGTTCGCATTGAAGCTGATGCTGTTTCTTTTCTTTTCGCACAAATATTCTTGGGAAAAGATTATTAATCTACTTTTCTATTCTATCTCAGGGACTAGACGCGTGACAAACATTTACCGCAGTTTATTGGAATCCCAAAATGGGTGAAAGCGTACAGGCGAGTCAACCATTTGTCTCAAAACTAAGAATCCAGGCAATAATATTTTTCATGCGCCTATAGGATATATATATATAACATATACCTGATATTATATGCATATATCTATACATATGTATATATAAAAAGCAAGCCCTGTCGACTGTTTTTTTTTTAGAATACACTGGCTTAATTTCTGCAGGGGGTTAACCCTCCCCAACGAGTGTAGTATATATGATAACATCTAATATTTATTCTAGCAAACCATGTATTTAGAAATTGTTAGTTCTGCATCTTCAGACAAAGAAATAATGAGAAATTTCTAATGAAGACTTAGAAAAGCCTGCAAAATTCCAGCCATCCTATCTTCCTAGCCTATATTTCATTTGCTTTTTTTATTCTTTTTTTTATTTTTCACGTAAACAGTAGACCATTTGTTTTTCCTGTCTGGTTGACAAATGACGTTCAATTCCTGTATCAAGATGTATCAATTTTTGACTTCTCTTTCCTTTCCATCTTTTTTTATGTAATAGCAAACAAACTTTTAAACCGAAATGAAGGAGATAAGTAAAAAAAAAATAAATAAATAGAGTAAAAGAATAAATTGATTTGGGGAGAAAAAATTATATACAATAAACAACTTACAAGCGAGTTAATAACCTCTAAAAAAATTTAAATTACATTAAAGAATATTACATTGTATATTAATACTGCCTTATCAAAAAAAAATAAGAAAATTATCATTTTAACACTATTGAATATAATTGATGACATTAATAGTAAAAAAGAAAATTATACCAGCTACTTTTAAGACATTTTCTAAAATTATAAACAAATACAACTTGATATCATAAATCCTCAAGATTACAATTAGAACATACACATTATCATAATATTCATATTATTACTAAACCCTAAATCTTAAAATTTATTGATAAAATCATACCAAGTATTATATATATATATATATATATACGTGTGTGTGTGTGTGTGTGTGGTATTATCTATAATACTTGGTATGATTTTATTGATAAAATCATATCAAGTATTATATATATATATATATATATATATATATATATATATATATATATATATACTTTCTTAAGAAAAAACAATGAAATCGATCACATAGGATTATAAATTTATTTCTATCCTGTTACGCATTTTTGAAATTTCCAAAAACACGAAAAAAAATTAACATGACTTCTTCAGATCTTTTTGATAAATCTTTGCGTAACAGGATAGTAATAAATTTATAATCCTATGTGACCGGTTTCATTGTTTTTTCTTAAAGAATTTATTGCTCTGTATTATTGGTACATTGAGCTCTTTACCAGGAAAATTTTAAATGTTCATGCTTGAATAATTTCTTGTCCTGGTTTAACTGGACCAAGAATACTATGTATATATATATATATATATATATATATATATATATATATGTGGTATTATCTATAATACTTGGTATGATTTTATCAATAAATTTTAAGATTATATATATATATATATATATATATATATATATATATATATAGTCTTCATCTGTGTCTTCGTGTGTGCCTGCGTATAAGCTTGTGTTTGTACTCCTTGATTGAGTCCACATTGATTTAGTATTTAGCGAATGTCTTATTCATTAAAGAAGGAACAAAATGGCCATTAGATATGTATAATGTCTGTGGGCAAGTTTGAATGCCTATCGATACACGCCGGCATGAAGTTAAAGAATCGACATTTGTATTCTTTTTGCTTCAAATTATCTTTGCATATGAATTGAAACAGATTGCGAATTAGTCTTTCGTCTAAGCGTACGAAGCCCCCCTCCCGCAAAAATAACCTTTCCAAAATCCTTCAGGAAAAAAATGTTAACATTACATTTTCCCCAACTCCGTCATGCAAGCAGGATGCGACATTAGGTTAGTTTTACAATTATGAAATCAGAGTTTTCCTTCTCCTAGACCAGTTGCCATACCATGGTTAAAGAGTCTGTCCTACAATTTACCGATAGCTTGAGAGAGAATAGTTAGACCCATATCTTTCTTAAGTGTATGGGCGCTATAAAAAACGCAATCAACCTAGTCCAGGATTTAAACTTGGGTGAAAGTGTTAATTTGCTACGACGTTAAACATTACTACATGAACGTCTATAAAGAAAATGTGAAAATATGTTTTTTTTTTATTTCAGAAATAATGCACGCTGCATTCAATAATGTTTCGAGTTTCTTTATTGCCTCAAAAGATTGTAAATACAAAGCACCAATGACAAGGAACTCTTTTTTTTAGCTGCTATTGTTTCGTTTGATTCGTTGATTGTTCTAGAATTTGATCAAGGGCAACAAACCCAACAATCTACATATTAAATCAATAAGAAAAACTAGAATTTTGACCTATATGTATTTCTCTAAGTGACACTTGATTCTTCAGTTCTGGCCGTATTTACGCTTAATAAATAATTGAATGCATAATGTTCATAAACTTGATTTTTTGCAATGATTCTTTTTCATTCCAATACATTCTCATGTTCCTACATTGGGGGAAAAAAACATCTTAAAACATTGCGGATTCGATAGTTTTTGAATGAACAATTGATTATTGATGGCATTGTCACGTAAACATTGTTTGATATGAAAAGAAGTAAAAGGCGATTTTATGACAAAAAAGGTTTAACATTTCTCGGATAAAATCGTAAACTTGAATTTCTATAATTTTCTCCATATCAATCCTAATCATAATACAGACTTTCTTGAATATTTGCCGTTGTTAAAACTAATAAGTTAAACTGGTGTCTAAAGGTTTGAGAATTCCGTTTATTATATATATAGTTGTTTATATATATATATATATATATATATATATATATATATTTGTTGTTATTAAATATATATGTATATATATATATATATATGTGTGTGTGTGTGTGTGTGTATATATTGCTGTTATTATATATATATATATATATATATATATATATATTGTTGTTATTATATATGTATATATTTGTTGTTATGAGATATGCATCCTCCCCTTCCCTAAAAAGAGGGACCTCGGATTAGCCAAGAACTATAGAGGTATAACACTCCAACCATAGCAGCCAAAATCTACAATGCCCAACTACGAAACCACATAGTACCCCAAATCGACAAAATCCCGAGGAAAAACCAAAATGGCTTCAGAAGAAACAGGTCCACGACCTCACAAATATTGACCATTCGTAGAATCCTAGAAGGCGTGAGGGCAAAAACCTTACAGGCGACATTACTATTTGTCGATTTTACCAAGGCCTTCGATTCCATTCACAGAGGGAGATGGAACAAATACTACTAGCATACGACCTACCAGAAGAAACCGTAGCAGCAATAAGGATTCTCTACAGAAACACCAAAGTGAAAGTGCGTTCACCGGATGGAGACACAGATTACTTCGACATTGTAGCAGGAGTACTCCAAGGGGACACGCTTGCCACATACCTCTTTATCATCTGTCTAGACTACGTACTAAGGACATCAATCGATAACATTAGGGAAAACGGCTTTGAGCTGACAAAGAAAAGCAGAAGGTACCCCGAAAAACAATTACCGACGCCGACTACGGCGATGACATAGCGCAACTGGCCAATACACCCAACCAAGCCGAAACACTACTGCATAGTTTGGAACGAGCCGCTTCAGGCATTGGATTCCATGTCAATGCACACAAAACTGAATTTATGTGCTTTAATCAGAAAGGCGACATCTCCACACTAGACGGAACCTCCCTGAAACTGGTTGACAAATTCACCTACCTTAGAAGCAGCGTCTCATCAACCGAAAAAGACATCGACACACGGCTAACGAAGGCATGGAGAGCTATCGATAGGCTTTCGATCATATGGAAATCAAACTTGACCGATAAAATGAAACGCAGTTCCTTCCAGGCGGCGGTCGTGTCGATACTGCTGTATGGATGCACTACTTGGACGCTGACTAAACGGTTGGAGAAGAAGCTCGACGTCAATTATACAAGAATGTTGCGAGCAATATTGAACAGGTCCTGGCAGCAACACTCCACACGGTGCCAACTGTACGGCCACCTACCACCTATCACGAAAACTATACAAGCTAGACGAACCAGACATGCCGGACACTGCTGGAGAAGCAAAGACGAGATCGTAAGTGATGTGCTCCTGTGGACCCCCGCATATGGCCAATCATACAGCAGCTGTGTGATGATACGTGATGTAACCCCGAAGACCTGCCGAAGGCGATGAATGATAGGGAGACGTGGAGAGAGAGGGTCAGGGATATCCATGCTGGCCGCACGTCATGATGATGATGTTATATATATCAAATATCCACATCTAACACAGATAATATGTACATAGTTATGGTCTCAAGTAATTAATTATAATCCCTGGTAAACACTTATAGCTTCAAGAAACTACCTCAAATGAATTTACCGTTACATGATGCCAATTATCTCCATCTAAAAAAAGTAACAGGTAATGTCACTCCAGGTCAGAGTGGACCAGGGAGCAATGACAATAAAGGGGTAATCCCTATTCCCTAGAGTACGAGAACCGGTCAAATTATGAGAAGTGTTAAAAACAATTGATGATTTTAGAATTAATTTTATGAAAATAATTATTTCATGATAATAACACATGAGTCGACCTATACACGGAGCCAGGTGGAGTATCTGTGGTGTAGTGGATAACGAGCTTTTCTGTGACATTGAAGTAAGCGTGTTCTAATTCCAGTCGGACTATTACATTCACCATCGGATCAATACCTTTAGGAAAGGTATGAACTCCTTTATCCTCTTAGCGGTAGGTTAAATTGTACCACTATTGTCCTTATGCTCTGATGGCTTTGTCATTAAATAACCCACGAAGACTGATATGCCATTAAACAAAAATTATTAACCTATATAAGAGATCAATATGTTTGCACACACCCTCGCACGTACAAAAAAATCACAATTTTCAAATGTATCATACATATGATTTATTTTCTGGTTGGTTTGATAATTTGATTTAATGGCATATCAACCCTTGAATGTTATTTAATGCCACATTCTATTTATACATGATTTTTTGGTAAATAGTTTGAAACATTTTTAAAAGGAGGCAGAGCTCATTTGTTTGCACATAGTTAAATTGTTTCACGTATTGCTTTAAAAAAAAGAATAGTTCTACTTGTACTCAGTTAAACGGTTTCAAGTATTGGAAATTTACTAAGCTTTTTGCTTAGATGTGGCACAAGGCCATATGAAAGGGGCACCCAATGAGACTCGAACTCACTCGTGTAGGTTTGCTAGTCGAGCTTGCTAACCATTACACCACCAGAGGCGCCTTTACACCACCAGAGGCGCCTTAAAACGGTTTCAAGTATTGCTATAAAACATTAATCCTTTTATTTGTTCACAGTTAGATGGTTTCAAGTATTGCTATCTAATACTAATAATTCTATTTAACATCAGTCATTTCTTTGCCCACAGTTAAATGGTTTCAATGTTGCTATTTAACATTAGTAATTCTATTCAAAATTATTCCTTCGTTTGCACAAAATTAAATGGTTCCATGTACTGCCATTTAACGCTAATAGTTTTATTTGGACTCGGTTAATTCAATTTGACATCAGTTATGTCTTTGTACAAAGTGAAATTGTTTTTAGTATAGAAAATAATAGAATATTTATTTCTTTTTAACTTATATATGGAACCCTAACAAGTACTACAGCTCCGAGTAATTGTGGAGCTGGGGGTAATAAGAATAAAAGTGAACTCCACATTCCCGAAATCTCCAAGACTGGAGCCTTACCTTCAGATGATTTCTCTTCATATGTTATGTTTTGACCTTCGACCCAGCCCAAAGAAATGCTATTCCAAGGTGATGCACCGGAAGGAAGTGACACATTCCAATGGCAGTTAGGAGAGGAAATCGCGTGGGCGGAAATTGGCTGATGAAATGAGACAAAGTAATTCCCATGGTACACTACAGAGTGATGCACCGGAAGAGAGTGACCTCTGAACTGCATGACAGTTATTTCCGCTTGATGACGATTAAACATTCGATTTCAAAGATCGAGTGGGCGTCGAACGATTATATAATAATTATATATAACTGCGTCGTAATTATGGTGTCGTTATGATGCTGCATGAACATGTATATGAGAATATAACACATATCCAGTACATTCGTTAACGGGGCATCTAACCTCTATGCAGAGAGTCAGCCCCAGTCTAGATTTCATACGGTGCCAATAGCCTTCTAACGAAATTTGCATTATCTCTCAATTAGAACGAAAGTTTCAACATGTTTAATGTTTTCTATTGTCTGACAACAATAATAAATTTCAAGCTTTCGTTCAAGTTGATAGAAAAAGAAAACTAGGCCGTGAATTTTGATCTTAGGTTGGTGTTCGATGAAATCGTTCTTCTAGAAGTTGAGATATCGGAAAGACTCACTTAGTTTAGTCCCAAAGCAATGGAGAGAACAAATGACGCGAAACCACGATCTTCGAAGTAGGCATTTATGAGCTTTAACACTGATTGGAGAAGTGCATCAATCGCGTCGGCGATTAAGTTGAAATATTGGATTGTAGTATAACAATATGAGGTATTCACTGACGCTAAAAATTTTGGAAAGAATAATACTTTTCTTTAAAAATCAGAGAAATGTAATTTTCAGATATAAAAATATAAAATACTGACTTATTTACTTTAGGAGTACACATACAGAAATTCAAAAGACAATTAAAAGGTCAATGAAAACTTGCACTCACTACACCTGGATGTTGTCAAAATAATCAATATAAGCTGGTGGCAAGAATATAATTTTCGGTCTGTTGGTGCAATGACTCATTTAAACTCAATATCCCAAATTAACAATTGTCAACCAGTCAAAATAGATAGATTAATCAGATCTTTGATCCTATTTGTTGAAATTATTATTTGTTAATATGGAACAAGATACTCCCCCACAAGGTGTAGGCTAGGACCCTTTACTAGCCAAACTTCTATTTTGTAACTTAATTTCATTGAAATCTGATTCATAAACAGTATACCCTTTCTATAGAAGTAAATCAGAACTTTTGATTAATTAATCAACCATAAAGAAAGTACGAAATGATCTGTAATTGATTAAACAATCGGAAATACTTGTTCTCAAGGAAATTCTCTTTAAAAATAATACCTTGAAGGGTCAAAGAAGGAGAAAATTCGAAGTCCATACGAAAGACCAGAGAATAAGAAAAGAAGTCTCTCCAAGCACAAAAGCCTTTCCAGTGAAATCCGGACTCTCTGAAAAATTACCTGTCTTATTACTGTAGGAAGACAGCACCAGCCAAATTCCTCAACTTGTCTTTATCTCAGCACAAAATGCAAAACAATTTCCTTATATATATATATATATATATATATATATATATATATTATGCATATTATTTTTGCACGATCGTGTTTCATTGAATATTTGTTATCTTTTAATGAGAAGTTTTTCTTGTTTTTAGGTTGTCAACAACAGGGCAACTTGTTCCAACCGACCACCCAGATTGTCAGAAAAAAATTCTTGATACATTGTGTCATCCCACTTCTACAGATATTTTAAAAAAGTGCAGTAGATAGGAAGTTTATAAAATAGATATTCAGAAACGAATGTTGTGGTCAAGCAACTAAAGCCACATCAAGTATTGTGACTAGCATAGTACCATAGTAATACGTGTAACATATGACTTTGATTTTTATAGTAATAAAAATGATGATCTATCAAATGTGAGTACGGAACCAGTGTAAGCAAATAGTCCGTGAGCACAAATAACGAAAGAGATAAATAATTTTATAAAGCCAGGAACCGGAAGAAAGATGATTTTACTAAGTTTAACATCTCGACAAGTGTGCTAAATATAACAAGATATGATTGATCAAACACCCTGAACTAAAAGTAACCGTTTTCACCAGCGTTAGGGCATCTAAGTGGTGATGGGTGCTGACCAGAAGATGTCATCTATTCAAGGTGAGAAGTGGAGGAGGGGATAGTTATGTGAACCTCAGTAAAAGAGAGTGATTTCTTGATTCGTTCTCTACTTTGGTGGCTGGTGGTCGAGAAGATAAGTGCTTGCGTGAATGGAGAACGAAGAATGATTCAAAGATAATGGAAGAGCCGGTTGCAATTTGAATGATGAAACTACTCCGAAGTTTGTGTCCGTTATTCGTTTATTCCTCCTTCCACAGCCTCAGAAAGTGAACGCTGAGAATTAAAAAAAACCAAAAAAAACAGAGGTCCTAACGCTTAAGGGGATTTTTGTGTGTTTCTACGTCCACTTCCGACGATTAGCTATCCCTGGAATATCAGTCATCGGTGACTTCGCTACCAGTCGGTGGGGCTGTTGAATACGGCGACTGCATATCTACAGAGAGGTAAGACCCTCCTCAGCAATGGCCCCGTTATGACACTAAATGGTCTGAGTGATGAGCTTCACTTCAAGAGCCCAAGAAAATGTGGAATACTTATTCATTGCCATTACTCTTAGGTTCACTCTAACCCATGTTAGGATTCCATCTATCGTTCAAAAAGAACTGTTTAACCATTTAACCGTGTGCAAACAAATTACGGATGTTAAATTAAATTGTTAAACTGGTATACCTGAAACTATTTTTGATCAAATAAAATTATTAGTGTTAGATAACAATACTTGTAACCGTTTAACTGAGTACTAATACTAGAAATTACTTAATTAGTTCAAACTCATTTGAAATAAAATTACTTACAAACTATTCATACAAATCATATAGGAATAAACATAATTTGTCATTAAATAACCATCAAGCGTTGATATGCTATTAAACCGAATAACAAACAAATAACTGTTAAATTGAGTTGGTAGTATTTCTTTGCAATTTCAGAAATCATTTTACCATGGGCAAACAAATGATTAATCATAAATAGAACTATTGGGGTTTGATAGGAATACTCGAAACTATTTCATCATCATCATGTCGCGCCGCCTGCGCGGATATCCCTGACCGTCTCTCGCCATTTCTCCCTATCATTCATCGCCTCCGGCAGGTCTTCAGGGTTACATCCCGTGTCCTCACACAGCTGCTGTATGTAGGTTCGTGCTGGTCGTCCCACCCTTGCACATCCATGTGTGGGGGTCCACAGGAGTACATCGCTTATGAGCTCGTCCTTGCTTCTCCAGCAGTGTCCTGCGTGTCTGGTTCGTTGAACTTGTATAGTTTTTGTGATGGGGGGTAAGTGTCCGTATAGTTGGAGTCTCGTGGGGTGTTGTCACCAGGACTTGTTTAATACTGCTCTCAACATTCTTGTATAATTTCCGTCCAGCCTCCTTTCCAGCCGCTTCGTAAGCGTCCATGTGGTGCATCCATATACCAGTATCGACACAACCGCTGCCTGGAAGAAACTGCGTTTCATTTTATCAGTTAGGTCCGTGCAAATAAACGAACTCAGGCTTCTTTAAGAATATTACAAACCCTTTATTTACAGATTATATATATATATATATATATATATATATACACACACACACATGACCAGGCCATTGATCTAATGAGAAGAGTGTTCGCCAATGGTCCGGGAGTCCAGGGTTTAATCTCCGGTCGAGTCATACCAAAAGCTTAAAAAAAATAGAACTTGATGCCACCTTGCTTAATAAAGTAAGGATCAAGGGTAAAGTGGGCCAATCCAGGGAATGGAGTAATGCCCTTCCCTAAACCCCGGTGTAGTAGCAAAATTTATTTACTTTATATAACAAGATTCTGCATTAAATAACCTACAAGGGTTGAAATGCCATAAACTTAACCAACGAATCATCACTACAACACCATTTTTTTAAACATTCTTTGCATGAGAAAGACATTACTTTCGACCGTTGTGTCACTCTTTCAAATAAAAGTATTTTATTCAGTGACCAGAATAATGGTTTGGTAAGGTTTCTTTATTTAATAACATGTAAACGTTCGTGGGTTATTTTATACCAAAACCATCTTTGTAGAAGAGCGGTAGATGTACTATTCAACTCATAGCCGGAGGGATGAGTCGATTCATGCCTTTATTATTATTAAACCGAAACTGAATGTCATAGCGAGATAGGAGTTCGAACTCACTATAATGCCGCAGTTTATCACGTGAACCACTATGCCACAGGGACTCTGTAATGAACATAATTTCCTTGTAAATTAAAGAATAATTTCAGTTTATTAAAGAATATGTGAATTTCAGGTTAAACTTTATTTACATAATTCAAAATGCATTTGCCATTCGTCTTTCCATTAGAGGAGTGCCCGTGGCGTAACAGTTAAAACATTCGCCCTACGGCCTCTCAGTAAACTAGTTCGAACTCCTGTTGAGCAATTATGAATATATTTCAGTCTAATATTCTTAGGAAATGTATGAACCCTGGGCTATAGATTACATATTATCACTGATGTTCTTCCAAAAGAATGACTTTGGTATTAAATAACCCACGAAGGTTGATATGACATAAAACAAAGAATCCACACAAATCCTTTCCATTAATTCTTTTCTTTTTTTAATTCATTATTTTATTTTGTCTCCCTATTCAGAATTTCCTTTGTTCCGTCTTGGTTTCCTATTATCGGTTCCTCCTTTCCGTTTGTATCGACGTTCGTTGTTTGTTTTCATTATTTTGTTCCTGTTTATTCTATTTTCTTTTCCGTTTGTTCTTCAGTTTCATTTCCACCGTTTTCCATTCCTGTAGATCTCCGGTTCTGAATCATATTATCGTATTCATTCGTCCAAAAATTCCATAATGTCCGCCTAATGGGAACCATGTTTTTTTTTTTTTTCGCAAGTATCTTATAAATGCTTTTGCAGATAAGATTTCTGTTGATCTGCAATCCTCCAAGAATAATATATTTTCTCCACCGTAGGTGTAAATTGATCAATTCCTTCATCGCTATTTCACTGTATGGTGATAGAAACAAACAGAATATAAATTCTATTATATATATATATATATATATATATATATTGGAGGTGCTCCTGATGTAAATGTTTCTTCGAGGAAAATGGACACGAGGAACTGAGTTCAACTTCTGGACGAAGCTACTTTCATTTTCCGGGCGCTAATAGCTTTGGGAAAGTTATGGACCCAACTACTGTCCCTCCAACTATGAGTAAGTAGTAGGATAGACTGTGCTCTTTCTCCTTGGTATGGGAACCAATCTTGGAAAATAAAACTCTGAAATTGAGCCTGTACTGTTTACTTCTTGTGCGGAGCACATGAATATATATATATATATATATATAACCAACTTCTGAAAATGAAGTAAGTGAAACAAAGAAGTTTAAGTTAATTTTATTATTTACTGTAATTTAATTTTGGAATCTTCTCCTGCACTAGCGTATATTTGTGACTTTGGCGTATTGAACAAAAAAGTGTATGTCTTAAGTTCAACTATATATATATATATATACGTAGTGCATTCAATAAGTTTCCAGACTTTTTTGCTCAGACATTTAAAATTGATGTATACTCTTGAAAATTCAGTATATTATTGCTATTAATCTTATGAGATGACTTACCAATCTTTATGATTTCAGGTTTAAATGAACACCTACAGCAGGAATTGGAATACACCCTACTAAAGCCTGATTGTCACAGCTGCTGAATTTCTAAAATGCAATCTGGACGTGAGGACAATTTAGAAGAAAGATATGCAATAAAATTCTGTTTTAAACTTGGAAAAAAGCCACAGAAACGTATGGAATGTTTCAGACTATTTTTGGAGCATCTTGCATAAATCGAGCATCAGTTTTTGAGGGGCATAAGAGCTTCAAGGAAGGCAGGGAATCTGTGAGGGATGATGAGAGGTGTGGGAGGAGTAAGGTGTCAATACACTAGAGTTGATTGACCAAAAGGTTAGGGTTAGGATTACTATGTTGAGGTTTCAAGGGAGTTCAGGAAGAGATTCGGTCGGAAGAGGCCAACACTCTTCAAATTGGGTCAGTGGCATTTCCACTAGGCTAATGCAGCAGTCCACATCTCCATCCTTGTCACAGACTATTTGACCAAGTTGGGCATGAAGACAGTTCCTCACCCTGCCTATATTCCAGAACTTGCTCCCTGTGACTTCTGCTTATTTCCTAAGCTTAGAGCCTGCCGTAATGGGACGATTGGTGAGATGAAAGAGGCTGTGACGAAGGTCATTGACACGCTCACACAAGAGGACGTCTATGGGGCTTTCCAGAAGTTATTGGAACGGTACAACAAGTGCATTGCAGCCAGAGGAGATTACTTCGAAGGTGACTTGAGTTCCATGTGTATACTATCAATAAAAGTGCCCACACGAAAAAAGTCTGAAAACTTATTTAATGATCCGCGTATACATATATATCGTAGCTGACTGGTAGAATCTTGTATTGACGTTTGAGTCAACTGGGTTTCGATCCCAGCTTCGGGAATCTAGCTTGTCTAGCCACACTGAAGAGTTCTGATAGAACAAAACAGTTCTGTCTGTGATTGATTATATATATTATATTACAGAGCGGGGTAAGATTTTACTGAGCAGCAAAGACTGGCTTATATTATAGACTTGCTATGAATAACCGAAGTTTGCCGTGATTATTCCATTCAGTATTTAAGTGGGTGACCACAAATCAAACCCAGATACAATAACCAACATGGGTCCTGTGTTCCAGATTAAACAGTAGTCATTAGTATATGATAAGACATGGAAATTTAATAATAATGACTATGACAGTATATATATATATATATATATATATATATATATATATATATATGTGTGTGTGTGTGTGTGTATGCGAATTTGTGAGTACGGTTTGGTTTTAACGATGTACCAATACGCATATGTATAATAAGCGAAAAACAATTAGTTACCTTAATGCGTGTCTCCTAATTATATTTTACTAAGTACTCTCACCTTTTGACACTTATGTGTATTGGTGTGTGTTAGAGGACATTTCAATGTAGCATCTAAGATTTTCTTTTTCAAAGAAAAGAATAGTAATTCGGAACTGAGCCATTTAATTCCTTTGATGATGAAACAAAATGTATATTATTTTCACAACACCTTCAGTGCAGATAATAATATATACAGTTATTTTCGTTCTAAATGAAAGCAAAAAAAAAAACTTGATAAAGAAAAGAACGAACGAAATGAGAAACCAAAAATAATTTAAAGAACTCTCAGGCTTCATTAACTTTAATTAGAATAAATCAAAAGGTAGAAAAGAAGTGTGTTCTTAATAGAAGATTTAATCAGTCGGATCAATTAAATATGGAGGAAAAAAGATTATTATGAGGTTGGTTTGGGATGGTAAGTGGTTTTGGCTGGAGATTTTCCTTTTTTTTTTTTGCCTTTTTTTCTGGTAAATATAATCATCTCTAGGAAAACGTCTACATAACATTTGCTATTTGAGCTTAATATTTTGCCAAGGTTTCTACATTAGTTCCCTACTTAAGATAGATAGAGAGAGAGAGAAAGAGTGAAAGTCCCCATATATATATATATATATATGGATATGTAGATTACCATCGTCGAAAATGAAAACGGTAACGTAAGTTCAGCTCCGGGAGGAGTCTATATGCATTTCACAAAGCAATATTAATCTTCGGCAAGACATAAATTCAATTATTATCCCTGTAATAATAACAGGGTAGACTATCTCTTTAACGTTGGTATGGCAACCCAACATGGAGAATAAAAAAACTCTGATTTCAAACCTTTATTGTATCCCGCTCTTTCGGAGGGATTGATAAATGCACAGACAGACCCCCTTCACACATACACTCATATATAATATTCACAACCTAAGCTTATTGAATGCACACATAGTAAGTTGGTGACTTTAATTGAGGGTTACTCGAAGGCTCCCTTTTCAATAGCTACAACATCTAGGTGTAGGGGAGGGCGCTACTACTTTCCCTGGATTGCTCCACTTTATCCTTACCTTATAATACTGAGTGTTAAGCAAGGCAGCATCAAATACCATTTTTTGACTCTTTGGTACGACTCAACTTGGGATTAAACCCCGGTCTCCTGGACCATTGGCGAACACTTTATTCATTTGACCAATGTTATATATGTATCCCAACGTCTTCAGAGGATAATCTTATTTGTTGGAATATTTATCAACGTTTCGGTTTTTTTTACCTTCAGAGAAATTAGGTTTAGGTTTCTTTGTTTAATGGCATATCAACCTTTGTTGGTTATTTAATTCGAAATCTATCCTTCTAGAAGAACAGCAGTGATGCTATTTAACCCATAAATAGGAGGATGAGGGGGTTCATACCTTTCTCAAGGTATTTGTCCGAATGTGAACGTAATAGCGCTACTGGAGTTTGAACTCGTTTTCAACGATTCCCTTGTCCAGCGCTTTAACCACTACACTACGAGGACGTGCCCATTTCCTTTGACAGTAACCATTGAACCACAAATGCCTACATTTTATGTATAAAGTTTCACTTATAGATAATATCAATTTCTTCATATAGGTACAAGAGCCAATCAGACTCGAAATTTAAATAGATTTGAAAAAGGAGTATTTGTACTTGGACAGGGAAGAATGAAGTCGTATATTTTGGGGCTGATTGAAACGGTTTCTTTTATCTGGTGTGGGGTCGAAAATATAAAGGTAAGCAATTTTTCCCCTTCATTCGAATGTGAAAACCCACGCGTAATAATATCCTTTTCACTGTTTTGATGGAGATAACATCCAAAAGAAAACGTGAATAGTTACTTTTTTGATTTCTTGGAGAAGGAATTCGTAACCCTATATATATTGATTAAATCTTCATGCCTTTTTGCCTTTTTGACAAGCTTTCGAGAAACCCCACAGCACCATAAGTTCCTTTCAGCTTTTGACAATTTATTATATTTTCATGGACGAAAAAAATCATAACTGAACAGCAGTAATATAGTAGTCACGAATATTACATATAGAAGTCAATATTTCTTGTGATAAAATAATTTAGGAGTGTTATCAAAAACCTTTCCCGTGGCGTAGTGGGTAAATGTTCTTGACTAAGATATTCTAGAAAGCGAGTTCGAACTCCAGTCGCCTTTAAGGATTAATACCCTTGCGAAACGTTTGAAATTCATATTCTTCCATTGCTCAGTCGGCTGGGGCTGTAGAATACACCGACTGCTTCTCTGCAGAGGGGTAAGACCCCCCAAAGAGTGTCCTGCATATGACACTAAACAATCAGATGGTCAAGTTCCATTGATGCAGGAGTTTTGAGGAATGCAGAATACCCTTTCATTGGCATTGCTCCCAGGTCCACTCTCGCTCGAAGTGGTAGCACCTGATAAGGATCCCATCAATGGGTTACACAGAACTAAACTGTTGTTTCTTGACTTTAACGTGTTTTGCATTTGAACTGCGTATTTCTCCTAAACTGAATTGTTTAAAATAGAACTGTTTTGTCATTTAAACTGTGTACTTCAGCTAAACGGAATAGATTGAAACAGAACTGTTTTGACCTCTAAACTCTGTACTTATGCTAAACTGAATTATCTGAAATAAAATTGACATTTAACTGTGTATTGCCCAGTCGGCTGGGGCTGTAGAATACACCGACTGCACTTCTTCAGAGGGGTAAGAACCCACACCCAATGAGTTTCCTTGATACGACAAGAAACAATCTGATAGTGAGGTTCCCGTGATGCTGGACCTTTGAGGAAAGCAGAGCACCCCTTCATTGCCATTGCTCCCAGGTCAACTTTGATCTAGAGTTGTAGCACCTGATTGGGCCCTATCTATGGGTTAAATAGATGTAGCTGCATACTTATGCTGAACTGAATTGTTTGAATAATAACCCTTTGACTAAACTGAATAGCTTGAAATAGAAATGTTTTTGACAATTAAACTGTATTTCCATTTAAACAGCGTGCTTATGCTAAACTGAATTATTTGAAATGTAACTGTTCTTGACATTGAAACTGTACTAACACAAAACTGAATTGTTTAATATAGAACTGTTTTGATATTTAACTGTGTGTAAACAAAACCTGTACTTATACTTAGCTGAATTAGAACCGAATAGCTTGAAATAGAGGAGTTTTTGACAATCAAACTGTGTATTCATGCTAAACTGAATTGTTTGAAATAGAACTGACTAGTTGCATAAAAATGGATTTGGCGTTAAATAACCTACAAAGGTTGATATGCCATAAAACCCAAACAACGAAACAACCATATTCTTCCAGCTCTGGATTAAATTGTACCACGTCTGTTTTTCTACTAGTATAACTTTGATATCAAATAACCAACAAAGACAACGATTCCATTAAAGAAAGTAATAAAACTAAACCATATTTTTTTATATATTTATGGATAGAGATAATAAACATAAATATTTATTAAACTTATGAAGAAAGAAATGTAATGAATCATTGATTTTCATCAGATAGTCTCTTCATGATATGACAAGGAAGTATAATTAATCTGACAAAATTTACATCTACACAGAAAAAAATTAGCAAATTATTTGTCTTACTAAAATATCTATTCGCAATTCATAAAATATTACGACTCAGGTTTATAGGTGTTTCTTCACACTGCTGATACAAAAGAATTACAAGGCGTTATTGAATTTGTTGAATATGCAGTGTTTGAAGACGCCAAATGTGTAAATAAAAACAATGGTTTTTCAAGAAGGTTCCGTGAATTTTCAGCCTAGATACGTTTCACAATTTCTCATGATTTCTAAATACTCTCCTAGTCTTATCTTCTCATAAACAAGGATTTCAGCAAGTTATATACGATATAGTATAGAAGACCTGCCGAGAGCGATGATTGATAGAGACGAATGTCAAGAGAGAGAAAGAGAGAGAAGGAAATCCTTGCTAACAGTGTAACTTGATGATGATGATGATGATGATATACGATAATGATAATTGCTACCGTGAGTTTAACTTCTGAAAATTGACGTTTATATTGTAATATGATGGCCTTTTCACAAACAAATGACCACAGCGCCTGGCTATATCGAACATGATCGAGAGGAAGAGGTCAAAAGATCCATCTCATAAACTTTCATCTTTCAGGAGCAAAGTGATCGAAATCAAGACATGTGAGAGTGAAGATGCATATTATGGCACAAAGCTAAGGAGAAAATGTCTGAAATAAGATGTGATATTTTTTTCTTTTTGGGGTAAAATGTATAAGGAGAAATTCTTGATCTCTTTAGACAGTCTTTCTCTTCTGGTTTATCTCGGTATGGGTGGAGAAACGTGTGACAGTTCACTATATGGTCTTGGGCATTGATGCCATTATATAGAGGGTAGACGAAGACTTGGTGAGTTTTCTATTCCATTCTGTCAAACGGCCAGTTAACAATGTAATGTTCTTGCAACCACATGTGGTGCACATAGGAGGACCCGACCCGGAAGCTCACTCACCACTGACCAGGACTTCACCTTGTGTGTCTATTTTAAAAAGAAAACCGTTGATAACATGCGAACCATCCAAAACTCAAATACTTCTAAATAATATCCTTGTCTACTGACTTGGTTGGTTGCGTTTTAAGGAATATCAACCTTTGTAACTCCAAATCCATTTTTATGTAAATAATCAGTTCAATTACAAATAATTCAGTTTAGCATGAACAAGCAGTCTAAATGTTAATTTGGCGACCAGAAAGCTCCCTTTTCAATGGCTTCTGCACCGAGGTGTAAAGGAGGGCGCTACTTCTTTCCCTGGATTGCTCCACTTTTCCCTTGATACGTACCTTATATTGCTGAGTGTTAAGCAAGGAGGTATCAAGTACCATTTTTAATGTCTTTCGTATGACGCGACCTGGGATGGAACCCAGGTCTCCCAGACCATTTACGAACACTTTATCCACTAGAGCAATTAATTATTTCAAGCTATCAGTTTTGTCAATCAATTCTAATTCAGCTAATTCAGTTCATTATAAGTACAGGTTTTGTTTACACACAGTAAAATATCAAAACAGTTCTATAATAAACAATTCAGTTTAAATACAGTTTCATTGTCAAAAAAGTTCCATTTCAAATAATTCAGTTTAGCATAAGCATGCAGTTTAAAGTTAAGTGCGGTTTAATTGTCAATAACATTTCTATCTCAAGCTATTCAGTTTAGTCAAACAATTCAGTTTAGCATGCGTATGCCGTTAGTTCTATTTAACCCATAGATAGGGCCCTATCAGGTGTGACAACGCCGGGCCAGAGTGGACCTGGGAGCAATGGCAATGAAGGGTTACTCTGCGTTCCCCAAACCCCCAGCATCACTGGGACCTCACTATCAGATAGTTTAGTGTCATATCCAGGACACTCACAGAGGAGGGGGGGCTATCCCCGTGCAGAGGTACAGTCCGTGTATTCTACAGTCCCAGCTAACAGGGCAATCTACTGACTTCTGACTGTACTAGAAACTTATATTCACAAAGGGGCAGTGAATAATGACACTTTCGACCCCATCGAGAAATACTAATATCTTTTCCTATAATCCCACCCTGTAAACACATACATATATGCCAACCATGCTCACACATATAGATAGCCCAGTTGGCTGGAGCTGCAGAATACACCGACTGCATCTCTGCAAAGGGTTACTCCCACCCTCAACCAACGAGGGTCCTGGATATGACATCGAACCATCTAATAGTTAGACTCCAGGAATGCTGGAGCTTTGGGGAATGTGGAGTAATACTTCATTGTCATTGCTCCCAGACCCACTCTGGCCCCGGAGTTGTAGCACGTGAAAAGCTCCTATCTGTGGGTCAAAAAAACCTTTTAACATTTAAACAGTATACAAACAAATGACATTCTAAATCCGTTTGTTAAAAATAGAACTATTTGATCATTTGATTGTATGTTAACAAATTGATGTTTTATTGAATTTTTAGATAAATAGCAATAGTTCGTACATTTAATTGTGAGCAAATAAATGATTAATAGCAACTAGATTTATTAGTGTTAGATAGAAATACTTGAAACCATTTAACTGTGTGCAAAAAATGAACTCAGACTCATTTAAAAATGTTATCAACAAAATCTTTACGAATCATGTTTGATATAAACGTATAAACAGGATTTAGGAATAAATAACCTCCAACAGTTGATGTGCCATAAAACTGACCTTACCAAACTAAAACCACACATAGAAATACGCTCGTACCCACATGTACATACTTAACGATTATATGCATATATACTCATATAGTGAAGCTCGTACCTACAAGCATATGCACACGTGTACTGAAATATGTTCACCAGGGGCAAAGAGGTTTGTTGCGTCATACTTTACTTAAGGGAACTGAACCTGGAAATAGTCTACAATACTGTAATACCAATGCAGTTTTAACACTCAGTAATTGTAATAATGCATAAAATTAGCAAACTAATCATCGCTGGAGACAGAAGACGCCTTCTTGCCAACAAATGCATTTAACAACAATTTCAATTTCGCTTAAGCGTTCTGTATTTTCATACATGTACTTTAAGTAATTAGTGATAATAGGATTTCCATTTGAGGAAGCAATGAACGGGTGCATTTCTTTGCTTATTATATTTTACGATCTGTTATTCTGGCTTAAAAGATACGGAACTACGACACCAACTAAAAAATTGTATGTGATTCTTTGAAGCTAAGTCGACTAGAGTAATTGCTGTATAATAATCAATGCTTGGCACGGTACCCAGATGGCGTAGAATACCTGCTGTTATCAAATGGTCACCTTTTAAGTACTGATCGAGTTTATCGCTGCTTAACTTTGCTAGTCTGGCAGGGACTAGTCTCATCAGCTGGATTTATTTATACGTATTTACTTAGGCCTTCTGCACAAGGTCAATTTTAAGCAGCGTTTACTTGAGTTCTCTTTCTCTTACATAGGTTATCATACCAAGGTTAAAGGGCCCAATCTACCCTACTATTAACCCATAGCTGGAGGGAGAATATTGGGATGCATATCTTTCCCAAGTTTATTAGAGCTATGTGAAATGCAAACAGCTTTGTCTCGGATTTAAACTCACAATGCCGTGTCCGTTTCCTACGAAGTAACCATTACTCCACCAGCGCCTCCAAAACTGGTATTGAGTATAAGTCAGTTATCTTCAAGTATTAATTAAAGTCAAGCGAATTAGTCTATTAAAAATCACACACCTTGTACTGTTTCTTTGATATCGTTATTTTACAAGATAGCACAGTGATTCACAAAGTGTACTGCTCCAAAAATATTTTTTGGATTATCTGCTCTTACTTGAAAAATAAACATGCAAGTATGTGAGGTAAAAGTCAACGAATATTTATTCTAGTTTTCTCAGTAAGCATTCTGGTGAAGACATCGATTTCTACCGTCCAGTGAGCATCACTAAACTTAATGAAGACAGCGAAAGGATGTTCATGCCTGTATATGGATTTTTTTGTAAGATTTCTATGAACAAGAACGGATAAATGCCAAAGGTATGTAATTCTATTTATTATATAAGGTAATATTGATAATCCTTTCATATATTCTTATCAGCTCTTTTTGGCGAAAAAGAGGATTGTTCAAGTGAAGAAGACTTTATACTTACTAGACTCCCAAGCCATGAAAAGTTGTTTCTTGGTTACTAAACTTGATTAATAAACTGAAAATGCATCTAAAGGGTAAATACTCATAGGCATTACTGAGCTTCCCGGGGGAGATCCCCGTGGTGTAATGGTTATCGTCGTAGGAAATGGACACGACGATACGAGTTCAAATCCTGGACAAGACTGATTGCATTTCACATATCACTAATACCCTTGGGAAAGGTATGAATCCAATTATTTTCCCTCCAGCTATGGGTAAATAGTAGGACAGACTGGGTTCTTCAGCCTTGGTGAGGCATCTAGTGTAGGAGAAGGAAAATTATGAATTCAAACCTGTTGAACTCCGCTTAAAAATTTGACCTTGTGTCATATCCGGCCTGAGCGGAGGGGTTGGGTAAATAGGATTACTGAGCTTCCTGGACATTCTCACCAAGAGACTAGTTTAACGTTGATCACCGGGTCTGAGTTGATATTTCAGCACTTAAGGCTCCACTGAAGGGATATAACGAGGGGATCAAGGATTTTTGTAAATGGCCATGCACTTGGTGGAAAATCATATACTCATACATCTAAATATAGTAAGATTTGTGAGGCATTAAAATAAATATGAAACTCGTGCCTCAAGCCATACCAAAAGAGAATCTTAAAAGATTCTTTGGCATTGGAAAATTTCCCTGGTGTATAATGTGAAAAGAACTATTTCAAAGAACATAAAAATACCAACACGTGTAAATCTGTACAATATTCATATTAATAAATTTAATCTTTTAGGGAATTTGGAATCCTCTTTTATTGCCATTACTTCCAGGTCTACTCTGACTCAGAGTGGTCGTTCCTGTTAAGGTCCCAACTGTATGTCAAAGAGAAATATGTAGTTTCCTAATCTTGAAAGCATTTAATTGTGGGCAAACAAATTAATGATGTTAAATTGAATTATTAGAATTATCCAACAAACTGAAAACATTTAACTATGTGCAAATAAAACTACTAGACTTAGATTGCAATACTTGGAACCATTTAACTGCGTGAAAAAAATGAGTTCTGGCTGGTCTAAACTGTTACCTACAAATTATTTGTTTAAAAATCGTAATTCTAATATATGTATAAACAGAATTTGGAATTAAATGATATGCCATAAAACCCAGCCAACTAACTAGATATCAGTGAATGAGTTTTGTTTTCTGTAGAAAGTAGATTTTAATGAATGAAACCGCTAATCCCATATTATCTTTTTTTTCTTCTCATAGATTGGTTTACCGACCTACAAAGCTAAATGTCCTCGTGGTGTAATCGTTAAAGCCCTTTATTGCAGAATCTCAGTAACTGGATTCGAACTCCTAGTCACACTATTATATCCACTTTCGGACAAATATCCTTGGGAAAATATTAACTTTTTTATCCTCCCAAGTAAGGGTTAAATAGTACCACTACCGTTGTTCAAGAAGGATCTCTTTGGCATTAAATAACCTTCGAAGGTTGATATGCCGTTAAACAAAGACCTAATCTTACAAAGCTTGAGAGCTTAATTTGAATATGATATTTACTCATAACTAGATAGAGAAGAGATGGTTTCAAGCTTCTTCTGATGGAATTATCCGCAAATGGCATCATCTAGGTTTTAAACTGAAGTCTTCTTAGCTTTGATTCCTATTTAACTATTTCTCCACGATTTCTAAAATTGATTTTTTAAAAAATTTTCAGTGAGTACATATAAATGACCTCTTGTGGATGTTGAGATCAGCCGAACTCCAAAATATTTGTGTTTAATGTAATTTACTTTAGTGAGTGCTTTGGCGGCTTTTACTGATCATCCATTAGGACTGTTCTTATAGACTCGTCAGCAAGTTGCAACATAAATCACTTAAAAGTTTAATATCCAACATTCTCCTCTTGGTGGCAAAGTTTTGAATACACTAACTGTATAATTTTCAAAGGGGCAATACCATCAACTCAAAAAAATGTGTCCTTCCTGGGTATGACACGAAACTGCACCTAATGGTGAGTGTCACATTTGAGAGATCTGCAATGTATGGAGAACATACTCATTTCCATTTCACCCTGGTAGGGTTTGACTCAGAATGTATGTTAGGGTCCCATCTGATAGTCAAGTAGATACGATTAAAATCATTCGTATTCGTTAGGAATAAAAGTAAAGTTGGTGACCTTAGTCGAGGGTGACCCGAAAGATTCTTTTTCGATAGCTTCTAAACCGAGGTATAGTGGAGGGTTCAACTCCTTTCCCTTGATTGCTCCACTTTACCCTTGATCCATACTTGCTGAGTGTTAAGCAAGGAGGCATCAAGTACCATTTTTTGAGTCTTTGGTATGTCTCGACCTGGGATTGAACACAGGTTTCCCGGGCCATTAGAGAACACTTTAACCATCATGCCAATATCCGGTTCGACACGAATACTTGATGCCATATGACATTAATTTATTTGCATTCGAATAATTACTTTTAGCTATAATTTTTTACTATGAATTATTAATATTATTTACTTGAAACCATTTAAATGTGTGAGAACAAATAACCATGAACAAATAGAAAAAACTAACATGGAGCATTTTTTATATTAGATAAGAATACTTGAAAACCATGATATTGAGGGGGTTTCCTCGTGGTGTAATGGTTAAAGCGATGGACTGTGGAATCGTAGTAAGCGAGTTCGTACTCCAGTCACGCTATTACGTTCTCTTTCGGGCAAATACACTTGGGAATCGCATGAACTCCCTTATCCTCCCAGTTATGGATTAATAGTACCACTACTGTTCTAGGAGAATGGCTTTGGCTTCAAAGGTTAATATGCCATTGAACAAAAGAAACCAAACCATAATATTAAGTGAAAAACATTTGTAATAAATAGGAATACTGGATATCATAAAATCGTGAGAAAAAATGTCTTAAGAAACAAAAACAAACATAAAAATATCAATGTATAATGAACGCCGATCCATAGACAATACTGGTCGACCTGTCATCAATCAATAACAAAATTTAGTTTTTAATAAAGACATACAATATACGTGATTTCCTGGTCTCTATGTCCAAAATAACCCTATGCGGATTGATATGCCGTTAAAATAATCGACTTATTTCCTTTCCTATGTTGAAGTTCAAGGAAACTATTTTGAAGAAAATTAACCTTACATTCATTGTTCATTTCTGTCTTGGTATATTCATCTTCATTATCAATACTGTTTGAACACACCTTGTAAATTCTGTGGAATTATACAGAAGAAATTGTAATACCTTCAATGAAACCATCGATAAATGCTAAAAAGAATGAAATCACGATTCAAAGAAACCATCTCCACACTTCAGAATCTGTAACGGAAACAGCAGAAGTTATCTCCGCTTTAGAACTCTTAAAAAATTTCTTGACTCGTACCTAAAAGGTAATAAGTTCGTTTCTCTACCTTCATTAAAAGTGGGTAGGTCCAATAGGTGGTAGAAATCGATGTCGTCAGTAAATACAAATGGAGAAATAAAAAAAAAAAACAACATACACATCACCACTTAACACAACTAAATAACGACCAGAACAGTTAAGGATTTTATCTAAGAATCCTTACATTGAGGTTGTAGTCAAGTACTTTAGCCATTATGCCTCAGAGAATCCTACTAAAAATCCTTAGGATTTGCAGTCCCGAATACCAACCAGATGAAAAAAATGTACATTGAAAACACATTTAAAGGCTCATATTGTTCTTACTCATCACTGTATATGCAGGATACAACAGAAATACTTCCCACATTTTAAACTCACACCAATTTGCCGTGTGTGAAGTAAGGAAAGATGAAAGCGTAGCTCCGTCTTGCTAATGTCTAATCCATTTTCCCAATATTATCCGTTACTTTTAGAGGTGAACAATGTACATTTGGCACTGAAACACAATTAACGTCTGTGAAGCTTTGCTAATTACACGTAGAGCGTTTTACGTTCATTTCACGTCGTGTCAAAATGATGCTGTTCCGGATAGAGAATTTATACTTCCTATCTATTTAAAATTTTATTTGAAATAACATCATTCCCACGTGACATTATATATGCTCCAAAAGCTCTCTTCGAAACAATAATATATTCACAGGTCTTAAAGCAAAACGTTTTAATCATAAACGTATGGTGGACCCCAAGACAAGACAAGATCGTAACTGATCGTATCTTATCTGCATTCTGGGCAACGCAGAAAAAGGCATAGAATATACTGATTCAAAAGATTTAATATAAAAAAAAGAACACAAACAACAAATATCAAATAACATCCGCTAATTCAGTCGGTTTGGGTTTTATGGCATATCAACCTATGTAGGTCATTTAATTCCAAATCTCTTTTTATGTAAAAAAGCTGTTCTATTTCAAACAATTCAGTTTAGTATATGTACAGTTTAATTGTCAAAAATATTTCAGTTTCACGCTATTCAGTTTAATAAAAAAATGTTCTCATTCAAACAATTCAGTTTAGTATAAGTATATATTTTTTGTTTACACAAATGTATACTTATATTAAACTGGATTGTTTGAAGCTTTTATCAAAATGACTTAGTTCAGCGTTAAATGATCTGAAAAGGGTTGATACGCCGCAAAAAACAAACCAGCCAACCAAATAACATCATAACAAATAACCTTAAAATCTAACCATTTTAAACATTTTCTAACAAACATCTTCAGAACATTCAAAATTACACTTGACAAAAATGAAATTTCATATCTGAAGCAGGAATTAACAAAATAGTCTGTCCCCCTCCCAATATAAGGGCGAAATCTTAAAAAGTTTAACCAGAAATTTAAAGAAAAGCACAAAACAACCGCAGGGATTTGAAAATAAACGACGCAGTTAATTCCCTTGTATACTATTGGAGCACCTTTAAAAATAATGTCTTGGGAGAAAATCCCGTGGCATCGTAGTTTGCGATTTCGAACTACAGTCTCTCTATTACACTCATTTTCGAGCTAATATCACTGGAAAAGGTATGAACAATCTGATGCTTTACAGCTATAGGTTAAAAAGTACCACTGTTGGTACCATAAGTACCATAAGTATTTCTTTGTCATAAAATGACCCAGAAAACATGCCATTAAACAAAGAAAGAAAACCAATAAGGATGTAAGAAATGCGTCTCTACTACTACTACGACTAATAATAATAATAATCAACTCGAGCTGATAGCATGGATCTCCCTGACACACACACACACACACACACACACACACACACTCTCTCTCTCTCCCCATTCTTCCTTATCATTCATCGCCTTCGGCAGTTCTTCCAAACTACAATATGTGTCCGTACAGAACTGACGTAGATAAGTTCTTGCGAGTCGGCCATCACTGGTACGTCCATGTGGAGGGGGTCCATAGAAGGACGTTACTTATTAGTTTGTCTTTGGTTCTCCAGCAGTGTCCAGCATATGTAGTTCGTTTTATTTAAATGGTTTTAGAGATGGGAAGTAAGTGGCTATACAGATGTTGCATCGTCAGATGTTGCTTCTGGGATTTGTTCAATATAGCTTGTAGCATTCTTGTGCAATTCCCATGTAGCTTTTTCTCAATGTGTTTTTTCAGCGTCCATGTGATCCCTCCGTACAGTAGTATTGGTACAGCTTCAACTTGGCAGAAATCACGTTTTATTTTATAGGATAGATCAAACTTCCACATGATCAAAAACCAATTGATAGCAGTTCACGCCTTAGCTAGACGTTCATTAACATAACTTTGCCCTAACCACTAACCGTCCTAGAAAATGAGACAATATTTTCTTGGACTAAGATACAATCAGATCACTATGTTCTGACCAGAAGACAGGAAATAGTGTTAATTAGCAAGAAAAAATGAAATTGTAGATTTTGGAGTTCTAGCAGACCACAGAGGGGAAATAAAAGTAAGCGAAACGATAGAAGAAAAAAAAAAAAGAATACAGTAGAATGTGAAGTTGAAGGTTAGACAAATTGTAGTTGGTGTGCTTTGTGTAACAATATCTTCTCACCGCTCCAATTATAACACTATGCTTTGCACCACAACAAATGTGACAATATCCTTGGCACGACATCAGTTGTAACACTATGGGCATTGCGGTTACCGATACCAGCGCCAAATGTATTACCGTAGTGCACAACAATATTTGTGATAGCAAATGTAATACTGTTTGTTGTCACAGTATTTTACTTTGGTCTTATCCTGGTAACGGCGCCAAATGTAATACTTTGGCTGGTAACCATTACCAATAGCAGCGCCAAATGTGGTACTATGCTGGTAACAGTTCTTTATTGTGGCCTTGGCTCCGTGACTACCGCTTGAGTTTCCAGGTAGTTTGTTTATCAATCCCACTCACTGCCTACGTTGTGTTTGAAAGATCCACCGATTCGGAATAACACAAAACACAATTCATCCAGAACTTCTAACGATCGAGATGGTTCGTTGGAGCATGTTGCTTGGGCATTGGTAACTCAAAAACAAGTAAAACTTTCCGTCAGCAATTAACAATCATCTATTGTAACGTTATGGCGCAACAGTAATATGTCTTACACATTTAAAGAAATTGCCGTTTTATTATTCAGATATACTGATCAATGTCCGGACCGCATGTAGGAGAGAGAGAGAGAGTGAGAGAGAATCTGTAAGGGTCTACGAACAAAAACACTAAGAGACAGCCCCAGCCCGACTGACGTCTAACTCCAACTGACGACTTCTCCAACTGCCTCAAACTAAACTCCAACTGACGATTTTTTTCAAAATTCGCCAATTTTTATATATATAAATTCAGGATATCGTTTGTGCGATGTCATCTCACAAAGTTATTGCGTTATCTACAAAGTGTCCCCACTTTTTTATTGTTTTTTCATTTTCTCGAGCAAACTTTAGACGAGACATGAATTTATTTTGTTTACATTTGGTCTTCTGTGTAGAAATGACATGTGTCCCCTATCCTGACTGCTGGTGCACGTGTTTGAATTTTCCAAATAGACTTATATTTCCGCTGAAAGATTTTAGCTAACTTAGCAGCTAACAGAAAAAAAATCGTGGCTCGACCAAACTACATAATGAAATAATTAATGCAATCAACCATAACAGTAACTAGTTTATCTTAGAACGATCTTCAAGGGCCGAAAAAAAAAAAAAAAAAAAAAAGAAAGGAAGTAGATATAAAAGGTAAAACCGAGAATTTACTGGCCACATTATTGGTGAGATTAGCCGGAATACTCAGAAGAGCCCGGGAGATCCGATGTGACTTGCTGTCTCTCAGACTCCAGTGAAACATCATCAATCAAAACTGATATGAAACATTTGCCAGCAGTTAAATAGACCATACTATTAAATGTTTTATGCACAAAACAGAATCCCCCTAAGAGAATGGGAAGTATAACATTCTCTTGGACTTTGAGGCACAAAATGTCCCCTAATCCCGAAAAGAAAACCAGACTTATTGATAATTAACGAGAAAGAGAGAAAAGTACTTAGATCTCGCTAGAGAACTGAAAAAGCTGAGGAATTTGCGGGTGACTGTTTCTAATGGTAAGTGATATGTTCGAAACGGTCTCCAAAGGCTTGGAAAGGAGGTTGGAGATGCTGGAAACTGGAGAACGAACAGAGACCATCCCAATTATCACATTATTAAGGCCAGAATACTGACAAGAGTCTTTGTAACCGTAAGTGACTTGCTGTCACGCAAAATCCAGTTAAAGACCATCAACTAAAAATGGTATGAGGAACTTGCAAGGAGTAGTATAATAATAATAATAATAATAATAATAACAAGCTTTATCACGACGACGCTGCAAAGAAAGCGATGTATTCCACGAATTAGCTAACATCAAATTACCGCGCAGTTTTTATAGCATATTCTCTTTCTCCAGCGAATGATATTACGGAGCAGGGATTGCTAAAAGAAATAATAATAATAATAATAATAATACACATCCTAAATGAGAGCAAGACAAGTTGGAAAAATCAATTTATGGCCTGGATTGGCTACAAAAAGGCAAATGATATTGTTCCACAAAGCTGGATAATACACTGACTCAATATGTACAAAAGATCACATGAAGTCATAAACTTCATTGAAAAGACCATGCAAACATGGAGAGTGGAGCTGACAGCAGTAGAAAGAAGCTTAGCTGAAACAAATATCCAAAGAGAGATTTTCCAAGGAGATGCACTATCACCCTTACTATTCATAATAGCCATGATGCCACTTAACCACATACTCAGAAAATGCATAGCCGGATACAAACTTAGCAGATCTAAAGAGAAGATCAATCACCTAATGTACATGGATGACATTAAGCTATTGGCAAAAAAGGAAAATAGAACAGAAAATTCTCATACATGCCGTTAGCATATGCAGTCAGGACTTAGGAATGGAATTTGCATAGAAAAATGTGCCATGCTCGTCATGAAAAGTAGCAAACGACATATGACTGACGGAATGGAACTACCAAATCACGACAAAATTAGAACGCTCGGAGAAAATGAAACCTACAAATACTTGGGTATCCTGGAGGTTGACACCAGCAAACAAGTGGAAATGAAAGATAAGATTTGAAAAGAATATCTCAGGCGAACTTGAAAACTACTCGAGACAAAACTCTCCAGCAGAAACCTCATCAAAGGAATAAATACAGGGCTGTGCCCCTCGTTAGATATTCGGGAACCTATCTCAAGGGGACCAGAGATGAACTTAAACAAATGGATCAAAGAACAAGAAAACTAATAAGACATTACATCCTAGAGACGACGTTGACAGACTATATATATCTAGAAAAGAGGGAGGAAGAGGACTTGCCATTATCGAAGACAGCGTTGAGGCATCGATACAACGGCTCGAAGATTACATAGAAAAACACGGAGGACTGATTACAGCCATGAGAAACGATATGGAAAACACGATAGACGATAGAATGACAACAGCTAGGAAAAAAATGGAAAAAAAACCCTCAATGGCCGCTTTAAACGACTAATAAAGAAGATCTCACACCAGAAAACCTGGACAAGAAAAGGAAACCTTAAGAGAAACGGAGTCTCTCCTAATAGCAGCACAGGATAACGGCATAAAGACCAATCATATCAAAGCGAGAATAGATTAGACAACAAAACAGTAAATGTGGGCTATGCAGTGACAGAGACGAAATCATCAATCACATAATAAGTGAATGCAGCAAATTAGCACAGAAGGAGTATAAGACGAGACACGACTGGGTCGGCAAGGTGATCCACTGGGAAATGTGCAAGATATTTTTTGCTGTCACTCATACTCCAGTTAAAAACCATCAGCTAACACTGATGTGAAAAACTCTAAAGGAGTAAATAATAATAATAATAATATTCACTCATTAGAGCTTTTCACTTTAGCGTTAGCCGATGGTTTTTCACTGGAGTCTGAGTGACAACAAGTCCCTTCAAATCTCCAGGACTCTTCTTAGTATTCTGACCGTTCTCAATAATGCTGTCGTTTGGATGGTGTCCACTCGTCCGCCAACTTCCAAGTCCTCTAGTCCCTTTAGTAGTCCTTTAGTTACTGTTCCAAACGCACCAATTGCAATTGGTATAATTGTCACCTGCATGTTCCACAGTTTTTTCAATTCCTTGACAAGGTCGAGGTACTTATCCTTCTTTTCACATTCTTTCAGTTTTATTCTGTGGTTAGCCGGGACAGCAAAGTCGACTATTTTGCAAGTTCTCTTTTTTTGTTTGTTTATTATTAAGTCTGGTCTTCTGGTCGGGATTAGGTGATCCGTTTGTATGTTAAAGTCCCATAGGAGTTTATGCGTGGCATTTTCTAGGACAGATGCTGGGTTGTACATATACCATTTGTTAGTATGGTCAAATTTAAATTTCTTACACATTTCCCAGTGAATCACCTTACCAACCCAGTCGTGTCTTGCCTTATACTCCCGCGGTGCTAATTGGCTGCATTCGCTTTACTATTATTATTATTATTATTATTATTATAATAAGGACCAATTTTGTTAGAGTAAAAGAGGATACGAAGCAATTTATATAGCAAATGTAGGTTATGTGGTGAGTGAGACAAAACGATTAGTTGCATAATAAGCAAATGCTGCAAATTAGCGCTGAAAGATTATGAGAGTAGACATGACTGGGTTGGGAAGGTGATCCATACGGAATTTTTCAATGAATTAAAATTTGACCATACGAACAAGTGGTATACACACAATCCAGAATCTTTCCTGGAGAATGAATCTCACAAAATTCTTGGACTTTGAGATACAAACAGATCACCTAATCATGGCCAGACGACTTGACTATCTCATTTATTGAAAGAGATAGTCAACAATAAAAATAGAGAACATGCCGAATTGTAGACTTTGCTGTAGCGGCGGATCACAGAGTAAAAATAAAAGAAAGTGAAAAGAGAGATAAGTACTTAGACCTTGCTAGAGAACTAGAAAAAACTATGGAACATGAAAGCGACGGTGATACCTATTGTAATTGGTGCACTCGGAACAATCCCCAAAGGCTTGGTTAAGGGATTAGAAGACTTTTGAATCAGAGGATTAGTGGGACTATCCAACCGACTGAATTATTAAGATCCCTCAGAATACTGAAAAGAGTCCTGGATACTTGAGGAGACTCCAGTGGAAAACCATCAGCTAACTCTGAGGTGAAAAACTCTCCAGAAGTAGTATAATGATAATAATAATAATAATACGACTGAGTCAAAGCTTTTCAACCATTTACCATTGTAAGATTAAGGTTTTCGTGGAATTAGAAATTCATTCCGAGGACGCTATTCCTATAGCGAAACGCATCAATCTGATTTTGCATACTGCTTTGTTTTAACATATACTCTCGGAATTAATTTGAAATCTAACCTATATATATATATATATATATATATGTGTGTGTGTGTGTACTTAGAGAGAGAGAGAGAGAGAGAGTGAGTGAAAGAGAGCGTGCTTTGAAGGCAAATATGTGATATGCGTTTAGAATTACTCGAAGGTAATTTTACTTGTTGTTATTGACTTGTATTTTTAATGAAAAAATTTCGTCTAATTTAATCGTTGCTGTCTGCTGGCACCTATCCCAAAATCTATGCCACGACCGTATCATTATTTTGCTATTCTTCAAGCCAAACCTCCTTCAGTCCAATACCCCTCCCCGGGTTTCATCTACCCAGTTGCTTGCAAGCTGTGATTAATTAACACAGAATCTTATTAGACAAGTCCAACTTGACGCATATAAGCCATATTGAAGAACTCGGATTCAGAATTGGCCTGTTTCGTTATTTGTATAAATAATTGTTTGTCATGTTCACAGCGGCGGTTTACTAGCCAGTGCGATAGACGAAAATTGATGTCTTGTAGGTTTGATTTTATACAAATGATTTCTTGTGCACTAAACAGAGTAATTATAAAAAGGTAATCTTTCCACTGACAGTCTTAATAAATAGAAATATCCATGCATGCATCTCTCTTACTCTCTCTCTCTCTCTCTATATATATATATATATGCATAGATATTTCTATTTACTTATATATATATATATTTATATAAAGTATTTAGTAATGTATATAACATCTATCATTATTTTAACATGGTATCTATTTATCTACTATCAGTCTCTCTATATCAAAGAAAGAAAGAGGTGATATAGATAATAACTTGAACTGAAATATGCCTGCAGGAAGATACACACACCCACACACACACACACACACACACACACACACACGTGTATGTGTGTGTGTCTGATTTGTTTCTTACAGTTGCTGTATATTTATTGCTCGTATCTCTATTTGTAAGTGACGACTAATCGTAACGTGAGGTTTTGACTTGTTTGTATGTCTGCGCAGACTCAGGCATATCTTTTCCGTGACGATTCTGTGATCAGAAGATACTCCTTTTCAAACAGGAGTATGCCTCACAGCTCAGATCGCTTTTTATTCACCTATTGTTTATGAGAATATAATCTAGATGTGCTTTAGCGCTATTTTGGTTGGTGAAAATCTATACTTTTCTTGTTCCTTTTTCTTAAATTTAGTTTTAAGGCATGAACGCTTTTCTTAACTCTTAGCGAATAGCTACTTGTTAGGAAAAAACGAAATAACTAAAAAAAAAAAAAATCCTCACTCAATTATAGACTAGGACACATAACGGCGACAACATCTCATCTACTGAAAGTGATGTCAACATAGGATTGAAAATCTAATCTATCAGATAAAATAAAACTAGCTTTTCCTCTAAGTAGAGGCTATCCTAATACAGCACGACAAAAAAGTTTAACAAAACGCAAAAAGAAAAAAATGGGAACTACGCAAGAATGGAGAAGAAGCTAGACGGCAATTACACAAGAATGCTGCGAGCAGTATTGAACACGTCCTGGCTGCAACACCCCACAAGGCACCAATTATACGGCCACCTGCCTCCCATCACGAAAACTATTCAAATTAGACGAACCACACATACAGGACACTGCTGGAGAAGCAGGGACGACTTCATAAGTGATGTACTCCTATGGACCCCCACATATGGCCGGACAAAAGCAGGACGACCAACTCGAACATATATTCAAGCAGCTATGTGAGGATACGGGATGTAACCCTGAAGACCTGCCAGAGGTGATGAACGATAGGGAGAAGTGGCGAGAGAGTGTCAGGGATATCCGTGCTAGCGGCACGACACGATGATGATCTTTAAACAATCCTGAATGTAATACCTTAAAAAAGGGATGCTGTAAGGCCACTTGCCTCCCATCACGCAAAATATTTAAGTAAGATGAAAAAGACATGCGGGGCTTTGCTGGAGAAATAAGGGAGAACTTATAAGCGACATTCTCGAATGGACTACTACGCATAGATGTGTTCGTGTGGGCCGATAAGCAAAGACTGATTTACATCAGCAATGTACGGACAGGTTGAAGACCTGCTCAGAGCGATGAATGATAGGGACGCTTGGCGAGAGAGTGTCTGGGAAATCGATGCTGTCTGTGAGACTTAGTGGTGATGTATAAATGAATGCTTTAACTCTACTCATGTAGAGATATCTATCTAATCTTCCCCTTGTTTATTTATATATATATATATATATATATATATATATATATATATCCCCTTCATTTATGTTCCTAATAATTAAGACTATCAATAGAAAGTTCATCTTTTATAATTACTCCGTTTGATGCACACATCATTCCGACACATTCATTCAGAAACACAGGTATACACACAGTGATACGGACACTCACCTATGCACATTTTCACGCAATATGAAAAAAATAATGCATGTATATATATATATATATATATAAGTGCACGTGTGTGTGTGTGTGCATAAATCTTATATATGTATTTACTTATAACACACACACACATGTGTGTGTGTGTGTGTATTTATTTATTTATTTATAGCAAATATCACATACACATTCGTACGTGAATGGGTCTATAATCTCAAATTTGCAATGGAGTTATGAGACAAATGTTTAAAGGAATTCTTCACTTCATAATATTCAATATCTGTAAATAAGATTTCCAAGTGAATTATTTATAATTACAATGAAGAACAAATTAGCTTCTTTTTTCATCAGTAAATGTTCATTTTGATATAAAACTGTTTAATTGCTGAATTACACACACACACACGTGTGTGTGTGTGTGTGTGTGTGTGTGTGTGTGTGTGTGTGTGTGTGTGTGTGTGTGTGTGTTTTAAATGCAATTTTTCTAGATTGACTAAAATAATAGAAATATTTATTTATATTTTGAATATAAATGTTGTGCTTTTACACATATCAATAAATAATAATGTATGTTTACTCGTAAGATATACCTTGCAGGCTTAAACAAATTTTGTTATTTCTAATTAAATCTATTATCAATGCTGACACTACTCACTCAATTAACTCAGACAGTCGGTTTGTTTCTCTCTTCGGAAGAAATATTCTGCAATTCGTGTTGAAGTTTGGAAACATCAAGAATAGTTTCATGCTGTGCCGAATTAAAACCAGATAAATTAAATATTTTTCAAATGGTGGCTCAATTAGCCTACAGGGAAACGATTAAATTTTCTTCGATATATTAAATTGCACTCTATGAATTGTCGGGTTCACAAATGTTCATAATTTGGTCTAATTAAAATGTGTCTTAGACTGTATCATTTAATAATCTAACTATAAATCTGTTAATCCTCTCTCAGACGATCATTTTTCTATAAACGTCATCACTCGTAAAAATATGACCACTAAATAATCTTTTAGAGATTCTTGTCGTCCCTCATAATCCCATATCCCTACCATCAGCATTCCTCTGTTTGGGCGACCAGTGCTCTTCTAAATTTGGTTGCCCAGACCCAAGAGTCACCTCTGAAATCAGTACCTGTCACAAGGGAACCCAGTAAAGATGTTTGCCAAAAACTCCTGTTTCTCACGCGAAAATATGTGAATGTATGCTTCCACGAGCCAAGTTTTCATACTTTACCATACCTCCATCACCATGGGATTTTTCGAGGGAAAGGTTGGCAGATGAATCGATCGCAAGGGAACGTTTTTGCATCATGTTATTATAGTGGCCAACGCTTGTACAGCACGAATACCACTCTCTAAGTCTTCAGGAATATTATCTAGCGACCAGCCAAAGCAAAATGACCGGTAATGACGTCAACCCCAGGTGTTATATTCGGCTTCTTTCTCCTAATTGAATAACCTGGCAAAAAATAAGGGATTCAACACAACCACAAATACTGTGCTAGATGGACGTTGAGCGATACGCTTCCTCTGCCTTTGGATGTTGATTTCATCTGGTAGGGTGACTTGCCACTCCCCTCACCAGACAAACTTGGTGGAGGCACTGGTTTAATCACCAAAGACCCGACTCTTAAACAAGTAGTTTTTAGTTACTTAGTTCAAGCAGCGCTTTGAAAAAAATGAAAATGTAAAAAATAGGATATCCCTTGAACTAAGATTTGTTTTTTTTTTTTTTCATAGATTTGATAGAAAAATAGTTTCACCAGTTTGGATAAGTTTTGCAAAGTAGTGTTCTGGATATGACAGTTGCATTTGGTGCTGAGGCTTCTGTTCTAGAGATTTAAGTCACTCCTTCGTAGATAGTATTTTGATCCGGTGTGTAACTTACCACCAAGCCAGGATGCAACACAGGGCCAACTTATAATTGTGAACCATGTACATGCATGAGTATGTGAAAATGCTTGGT
>OY757906.1:100413352-100490852 GCA_963585895.1 Sepioteuthis lessoniana | reverse complement strand
CAGGTTAGCTGCCGGGATGGGAGTTGGAGTAAGATCAATGCCAACTGGGTAATTTGGGTGATGGGGTCTGATGTTGGAAGACCCAAAACCCCCCATGAACCCAAAGGAAACATCACTGACGACTCATCCCGACGCATCAACTAAGATGTATGGTTTAAAAAAAAGAAGTACAATTCCGAAGACAAAAAGCAAGTTTATCTGAATTCAAAAGAAATTTCCCCGTGGGCAGAGTATAGAATATTCTATCTGTATCCTCGGAAGAGGAGTAAAACCGTCCCAAGAAGTACTCCTAAATATGACAAACTGCATTTGATGGTGAGGCTCCAGTTTTTCTGATCTCTTGAGTAACATTTAATAGTAATTAATCCCAGGTTCTCTCTGATCCGAAGTGCTATTACATGTTAGAACCCTATGGGTTAAATAGATTTGTGGCCCTGTCTGTTGGTGGCGTAGAATACACCGACTTCATCTCTGCAGAGAGGTAAAACTCTCCCAACGTGTGTCCATCATATGACACGAAACTATTTAGGGGATGAGGCTTCTGTAATACTGGAGTTTAAGGGAACACAGAGTATTCTTTCATTGCTATCGCTCCACTCGGAACCAGAGATGTAGCACCTGAAAAGGTCCTACCTATTGGTCAAATAAAATTGTTTAATATTTAAAATGTGTACTTATGCTAACCTGAATTGTTTGAAATAGAACTGTTTGATCCTTTAACTGTGTGTAAATAAATGACTGATGGTTAATTGTATTGTTAGTGATGCATAGCAATATTTGAAAAAATTAAACTGCACGCAAACAAATGATCATTGGTAAATAGAAGCATTCGTTTGAGTTTGAGTTTTGTTTAACGGCATATCAACCCCTGTGGGTCATTTAATGCCAAAAAGGTTATTTTTAATTTCAGTCATTAAAATAGCGGTTCTATAGAGATGTTTGGTTATATCTTACTGAAAAAGTTGCTTTTTTTTAGAAAATTAAAAATGTTTTCAGGGTTTGTATTCTTAAAGATGTCCCTCAGGTTTCTTGCTTGATAGTATTTAGTGCGGATATGTTTAAGGTTGTTACAATTTAGAAGGATATGTTTGGCTGTGAGTTGTACTTTGCATGATGGGCACACTGGGGCATCCTCCCCTTTTAACAGGTGTGAATGAGTAATGTGGGTGTGCCCAATACGCAATCTGGCAAGTATTACTTCTTCTCTTCTGTTACTTCTGTAGCCTGTTGGCCACTCTCCGATAGCTTCTTGTATTTCATGGAGTTTGTTTTGGGTCTGATTGTCCCATGATTTCTGCCATTTGTCTGATATAAATTTCTTTATGGTTGGTTTCAGATCTGTATATGGGATTTTTGATTTGCACATATCAATTTGAAGAGCTTTTTTTGCAGCTTTGTCTGCTTTTTCATTTCCTTGGATGCCAATGTGACTTGGTATCCAGGTGAATATGATGCTATTACTTTTAGAGAGGGAGTTTAGTTTGTTTAAGAGCTTTGTAATCAAGGGGGATGATGTATCTCTGTTCTGTAGTGCTAGCAGGACTGATTTGGAGTCTGTGTATATGATAAATTTGGAAGCTTTATGATCTGCTATGATATTCATAGCTAGATCAATGGCTGTGGTTTCTGCACTGTAAATTGAAGCTTCATTAGGTAGGCGTTTTAGGGTTTCTTTTTTTTGAGAAATAGCAGCACAGCCTACTTTTTTTCCTTGTTTGGATCCGTCTGTATAGATGTGATAGTGATCTGGGAACTTATTTTGTATTTTTATGAGTTTCTCTTGATAAGTGATGGGGTGTGTTTTTATTTTGGGTAACTTAGCCAGTTCTAAGTTTATAGTTGGTTGCCTTATGGTCCATGGTGCCGTTTTGGAGAGTATGGTATGGTGTACTATTTTAGTGTTGATTTTGATTTCGTTGAGGAGGTCACTTATTCTTAAGCTAAAAGGTCTGATTTTTTTTGGGTTATTTTGATACAGGTTTTCATATTTTGTTTTGGCGGTATAGTCATAAGCAGGATTTTGTGGACAGGAGATGAGTTTGATGTAGTACTGTAGTGCTAATTTTTGTCTTCTTAAATAGAGAGGGGGTTCGTTTGCTTCTATGTATAGACTTTCCTTTGGGGAAGTATTAAAGGCTCCTAAAGTAAGAAGCATTCGTATTTGATAGAAATAAGTGAAGTTCTCTCCAGTGTTTAGGTTTTTTTTTTTAATGGCACATCAACCTTTGTGGGTTATTTAATGACAAAGCCATCATTCTAGAACTGCAATGATGCTATTTAACCCATAGCTAGGTGGACAAGGGGGTTTATTTTCCGATATTCATCCGAAAATGAACGCCATATCGCGACTGGAGTTCGAACTCGCTTACTACGATTCTGGAGTCCGGTGTTTTAACCATTACACCACGAGGACACTCCCTACATTGTTTAGAGATCATATATTTAATATATATGAATGAAAACGGTTTGCGATTAAATAAACTACAATGTTTGTTATGCCATCAAACCAAACGAAATCAAGCCAAATCATATGTTCAGTATATATATATATATATATATATATATATATGTGTGTGTGCTTTGTCATTACCAACAGCGTTTGATATGATATAAAGTCAAACCAAACCAGATTGACATGATAGAAGCGTGTTAAGGAAAAAAACTTTAAGAAGCAACAACACAAACAATATAAAAATGAACGTACAATAAATGCAATTTCCCGACCTTTGGGCTTACAATAACTCTAGACGGGTTGACACCGCGTTAAAATCAATTAATCAATAAAAAAAATAATGTTCCCACCACCGATATTTAATCAGAAAAAATTTTCAGGCGTTTGATAGCTGGAATTAAAAGTGACTTGAAGTGAAAAAGTAATGAGAAAGTTTACTTTTCGAGTTTTAACTGTAATATTTTTGGAATACTACAAAGCAGACGGCTTTTTTTTTTTTACATAGCATAAACGTTTCAAAAGATCCTTTTACGAGTCGTCGATAATTTTCGCTGGAAAAAGGTGCTGAGAGTTTCCGTTTCCTTATGACAGGCAGTTTGGAAAGTCTCGGAGGCGACCGGCGTGAATTTTTATTACATTAATAAATGGAGAAACCAAATAGTAGAAGCTTGTTTTCTTTAATCAACGAGATCAAGTTGCAGCCTCTACGAGATAATGAGTCTGTTACAATATGCCTAAATGTATACTGAACTACTTATAAGTATTGGAAGAAATAACGTATCACAATTTGAATGATTTTGAGATTTAAAAATATGACTCAAGAAACTATTTCTCTTGCCATCAATTGTAGGCATGAATTTATTTGTTGTTAGTGGTTCCAAATGTAAAATATCTGTAAAATAAGCGGTTAATTCCATTAGCGAGATTTTTCCAGAGTAACAGGCTATAGGAAGCACTATCTACTGTTGCAGCTTTACTAATGAAATCAATATTGATCAGTTCTTTCATACCTCGAAACCACCCAGAATGACCTTCTTTACTGACCGCTGTGCAAGGAAACTTTTCTTTACCGGGAAGTAAGAATGTTTCTACTCCAAGGACTGTCTTTTCTACTCAGATATGTCACAGAAAACACAAATTTAACCTATTTGAAGCGATTATTTGACTAAAATATGATTCTCCAAACACATCACAAATTGTTCTACAATTTTCTCATGGTTTACTCATCTCAGCCAGTAAAATATGAATTACAGACTTCTGTTCAAGCCTGGAGTATTATGTACTATTTCCCACCATTTCGAACAGCTTCCAGATTAGTATTTTTGTGAGATTAAAATAATTTTGTAGTAGATTAATTCCAAGCAATATAGAGTTTATATTAATGGATAAAATCTGAAAAGAAAAATATGCTTAAGAGAAAAGATTCCAATTATTCATTGAATAAGCCTCGTAGTTGTAATGAATTTAAATAGTTAGATGACTGGTTGGTTGTTTTTTTTTTTGTTTAATGGCATATCAACCTTTTTAGGTTATTTATAGCCAAAGCTACTCTCCTTGAAGAACTGTAGTGGTACTATTTAACCCATACCTGTGAGGATAAGGGTTTCATACCTTTCCCGAAAGTATGTGCCTGAAAGTGAACGTAATAGCGCGACTGGAGTACGAACACGTTTACTACGATTCCGCGGTCCATCGCTTTAACCATTACACCACGAAGACACCCCTAAATAGTTAGATGGGAAAACAAACGAAAAACATTTCCTCCTTTTAAAATCTGCAGAATTGACCAAGAAAATTGAAAACTTACACTGCTATTTGGAAAAACTGCCATTTTATTATAGATCTTGTCTTAGGATCAAGTCATGCTTATATAGCTGTGGTTCCCACAAAATCATTGGAGTTCAGGAAAGATGAAACTGTTCAACTCATAAATAGGCGACCACAAAGAAATAGTTGACACTGTAAGCAGCTGGCAGTTCGTTTGTCACTCTGCAATGTTTAGTAAATTCTATGACAATCTGAATGCCACCATTTAAAAGTGGCCCCTTTAATCTTAACCAATGAATTACAGATTTTCTGTTTGTTCAAAATCTATAACCATAATGAATATTACCCTTTAAGAATTTAATATATTCCTGCATGCAAAGATGTTTCTATAAACAACTATTCTCCTGTCTCTATCAAGATTTCCCATTCTTTGCTGTTTTAACTTCGACTGTAAGTGATTGCATGTAGAAAACTCTTTATGCAAGTTCGGCGTCTACATCGCCTTTTTGTTTATAGCATATGAAATTGTTTCATAACAATAACATCTTAATAGGATAAAACACGATCTTACAGAAATTGTATTATGTTCATTATGAATAAAACATAAAAATGAAAGTGTTTATTTGTATCAGACAGGCTGTCCGTCTCTGGACTCATGACTTTATTTTATTTATCTATATTTACGAAGCTTAACTCAATCAGATTCACAGGCAAAATAGACAAGGACAATGGGGACAAAACGAACAAAATTTTCAATGAACTGTGGAGTTAATTATAGCGCTACCTATCTGTTTGGGCTTTTATTTTTCTGTTTGTCTTTCATACACAAACACCCACACAAACGATATATATATATATATATATATACATATACACACACACACACGTGTCTCTGGCTGCCTATATATATATACTGATCTGTATGCACAGTTCCCCTACTGTCACTCTTTCAATCTATATGTATACGTACATGTATGTAAGTATATTGGTCTGTCTATTTTCTTCTCTTTATCACACGTTTTCTCTATCTCTCTCTCTTATACACACAAAAACACATACATATATATTGTGGGTCTCTCTGCATATCCGTAGGAATGGTTGTCTGTGTATATATATATATATATATATATGTGTGTGTGTGTGTGGGTATGTGTGTGTGTGACTATGTGTGTGCGTATTTGAGTGTGTTTGTTTCTGCATATAAATGTATATAGGCATATATGTCTGTCTACGTACCTCTCTCTATCTAATACATATATGTGTGTGTGTCTACTGGAGATATATATATATATATATATATATATATATATATATATATATATATACACTCACATATATATATATATATATATATATGTGTGTGTGTGTATCTACGTAGCTCTCCCTATCTAATACATATATATATGTGTGTGTGTGTGTCTACCGTATATATATATTTGATAGGGAGAGGTACGTAGACAGACATATATATATATATATATATATATATATATATATATATATATATATATCTCAATATTTCTGTTTCTCTGTCAGTCTCTATATTTATTTCTTTATTTACGCATCTGCCTGTCAATTTGCCATATATCTCTATTTATTCGTGTACATATGTGTCCGTAGGTCTCTGATTGAATATTTTTCGTAGGAATAAATGGTTTTCATTATGTATACATCGATGCTTATGAATATAAGTCTGCATATTCATGCGTATATTTGGACTTCCTAAGGTAATTTTCCTTTTAAAAAAATGCATACAAATTATGTTTTTAAACAGTTTTTTTTATATTCATTTTCCTCTGCCGTCTTACAAAATTTCAAACATTTGATGCAATTTGCATAAAAATTGTCCGGAATTTTCTTCCTGAATGCTTTTCCTCATCATCTAACAAGCTCAAGGATAGAATCAAGATGTTATTTTTTTCTTTAGAATACAGTGAAACTTTTGTTTGGAATATATAAGGTGTTTTCTGTCTAACGTATAGACTGGGGTGTCCTCATGTTGTAATGGCTAAAGCCATGGCCTGCGGAATCGTAGTAAGTGAGTTCGTACTCTAGTCGCGCTATTACGTTCATTTTCGAGCAAATACCCGTGGGAAAGGTATGAACCCCCTTATCCTCCCAGCTATGGGTTAAATAGTACCACTACTGTTCTTCTCGGAGAATGGCTTTGGCATTAGATAACGTACACAGGTTGATATGCAATTAAACAAAGAAACCAAACGAAATCATATATACTCGTACTCCAGTCGCGTTATTACGTTTACTTTCGAGCAAATACCTTTGTGAAAGGTATGAACCCCCTTATCCTCCCAGCTATGGGTTAAATAGTACCTGTTCTGTTCTTCTAGGAGAATGGCTTTGGAATTAAATAACCTAAAAAGGTTGTATTGCCATTAAACAAAGAAACCAAACCAAACTAACGTTTTGAATATTTTTATTTTTTTCTACCGAGTTTTATTACGTTATAGTTTTCCCATTTAGATCATTACTTATGCATGACCTAATAAACCATGGAACCGGTGTAAAGTATTAATAAGGTTTTATTAAGTATATCTAGTGTAACAATCTGAAGGGTTAATACTATTCTTTTTTTTATCGAGGATATAGAAAATATTGTCTCCAGTTATAGTAATAGTGTTGAGCACATTACTTACAGAAGAAACTGATGAGAAAATTGAATATGAAAAAAGCAGATTTGTTTATGAAAAAAAAAAAATAATTTCAAATAGACCTGAACTTCGACTGAGGTTTGTTTATAGCGAAATTTGAAAAATTCAGAAAAAAATGCAATGGAAGGTACTCTATTTCATTAAATAATGGCACATGAGGAAAATTCTGGTTTCCAGACCAATAGATGTTTATCAATACTGGGAAGTTTATTTGTTTGTTATGCTTTCTTTATATCTCCACTTTTTATAATGGTCTCACATCAACCTTTAAAATCATTTTTGGAAAGGATATTTTTACTAGTAAAACTGTATCTATATCCAGAACAAATTCTGTTTAGTAACTAATCCGATACTTCCAAATATTCTCTTTTTAACTTCATTTTCTTAACATTTTCTGAAATCAGCCAATTTAATAATTTTTTTCTATTGCTGTTTTTGATCTGATTAGAAAATTTTTGAAAAAATATATTACTCAATTAGCAAAATATCAAAAGGATTTAGTTTTTGAAATTTCACTTGACAGTAAATTTCTAGTTCAATGAGACGTATTGAAAAGATATATACCATAATTAGAAGTTCCATTAATTATTTTAAAAGTTTCAAGTTCAATTTAAAAGAATATCAGCCATGTATCCTAAAAATGGCTGATAAAGCTACGAAGGGAATCAAAAATACTTCTAAGATATTTATACCGGCACACAAATCAAGAAAGCTCTTTAAAGCGAAAAAAGCTCAACTTAAAAATTGCCAACAGAGGATGTAAAATAATCTTATAAAAAAAAGCTTCTCCTGAAATTTGAAAAAAAGAATAAAGATAAAATCAAAATGGATAGCGAGGAAGCTCAAGATGAACAACAGAATTAATCACGTTTTCAAAAGATCACCCTTGAAGACTTTCAATGACGCAAAGGAAAATTTCCTAAGAAAAATGTATTCAGGCTCCAAAATCCTATCAAAAACAATATTAGTCAAATCTGAATATGTGTTAAACTTAAACTGGTTTTACAAGTAAACGCTCTGGAAGGCAAATTACATAAGCATTGAAAGGTTCAAAACATAACGAAAACGAATAGATTGATAAAGTTTGATATAAAAAAATTCTCTTCATGTATTACTAATTTATCAATATTACTTTAATTTATTCTTGCTATTTCTGAAAAGATTGTCATTTTTCAATAGATTTATTTTTTATCTGATATAAAACAAATCATTTTTTCATTTATCTTAAGCATCAGATTTTCTGTTTCTGATATCAATTGCACGTTATAATTATTGTGTTAAGTCATAAATAATTTCCATTTATTAAATGCAATGTTCTAACAGTTATTGCCTGATTAAAGAGTGTATTCATCGTTCATTCTTTTTTCAAAACTGAAAGAGTACATATAATTTCATTTATAATCTTACATCTCTAAAATGGAGAAGCTGAAAGTGAATATTTGGCATGTAATGTTGTAGGAGTTTAAGAATAACGAAAACATTACAGAACCAGCTTAGAAAATGTGTTGTATTTATAAATAAACATTATATATTTTCCCTTTTGGCTGACTAACCTTCATAGAAAATGATGTTATTTATAGTGGTGTTGCTTCCGCGGATAGATTGCAGTATCATCTAGCTGGTATTTTAGGTTTTTTAATTTGCCCATTCCCATCCTACAAGAGAAATAGGAGTTGATAGCTGATGCAAAATACAAAGTAGAATCGGAAAATATTGACTTTAACCTTGCTAGAGGGAAGTTTATGTAATTAACTCCCTGTCAAGCAGACATGAGTAAGCATAATTTACTCGGAACATGATTGTCTATTAACTCAATATTTACATTATGTTTGTAATAGAATTATATAGGAATAACGAAAGTGGGGTAAATCAGTTGTGTCAGGTGAAGCTTCTTGAAAATGTCATCCTGCGAAAGCTATTAGGATAACAGACGTAGTGTAGATCATAGGATTTTTGGATGAGTTAGAACTATGCTAGATATGCCCAAGGAAACCCCTACAAACAAAGATAACCCCACTGTCCACTCTGCAAATCGCATGCTCTGCGGTTTTTACAGAGACACAATCACTCTCCTGCCCGACCGAAGAAAAATTCGAGAAGAGTGACTCTTTCTTGCTTTTAATTAACGCTTCACTTATTAATAGAGTGGGTTTACGGAAACCCCTTGTCAGAAAGTTTCCAAATTCAACTCCCTAAACATTCTCCAAGCACTTGGCTATTAAAAATATTAGTCTAAAAGAACTATCAAATATACTAGATACTAATAGAAAAGGAGACGTACCAAGAAAGAACAAATAGGTACTTCTATATGGACAATTTTAATGATAGCTATTAGCTTAATAGTTGTTTCAGTTATCTTCATCCTAGCCATAACAATACGATCTCGATTAAAAAAACAAAAAACTAAGTAATAAAAGACCAATAATTTCCTCAGGGGGTGAAGGCGGATCGAAAGCATAAGCCGCTAACCTACAAAAAATCACCCCTGAACAACAAATTTAAATGAAATTAGTTAGAAGAGAACGAAAGCGACAATCATCAGCCAAACAGAAAGAACCACTATGAATGCACCCAGTGGAAATATGCCCTTTTTATAAACTCCAGAATTTAAAAAAATGAATAGTTTCTTGAAATAGAAATTTTAAAAAACTTGCTGATATGAATATTCTCCAATTGTATTCCTTGTCAAAATGAGGAGATAGATTTGTATTTTTCTTGATAGAACAAAAGAACAAAACCTTTCTTAACCAGTGAGAAAGAAGGTTAACAAATACTGGTTAAGAATGTTTCTTTTTTTTCAGGAAAGAAACAATGTATATAACTGAGCATTATCGTGTATTCTTAACTCATGAATATTTGATACATTCTGTCATTTACCCATGAGGCAACTGACAGGTTCGGTATGGAAGAGATAAAACAATATAAGCTATTCACCGTTGCTAAAAAAAATTATGAAAAGGATAATACTTTAAAGTCAGGAAAATGTAATTTTCAGTTATAAAAAATATGAGATTACAGACGTATTCATATTAAAAGTACACATAAAGAAAGTCAAATGTCAATTTAAAAGGTCAGTGAAAACTTGCACTCAGCCCACTTGCAAGTTGTCAAAACAATCAGAGAAAGTAGTTGGCAAGGATTTTGTTTGCGGTCTATTGGTGTATTAAACCATTTAAACTCATAAACATCCCAAAGTAGCCTTTGTCTATTTGTTGATATTAAAATGTCAAATCTGGGCTTCGGATTGATTAATCAAATCTTTGATTCTGTTTTCTTTTTTTTTTTAATATTGGTTTATATAAAATGGAATTCTACCCCATAAGGTATGGGCTTGGACACTTGATTAATCAAGTCCCTATATAGTCACCTGGTTGGATGACCAATTAAAATCTGATACGTAAAAGGGATACTCAAATGTTGATTGGCTGACTAGTCGTAAAGTAGTGGAAAAATACGAAATTAAATGTTAGCCAATCGGAAATGTTTGTTCGAAAAGGAATTCTCTATAAAATATATTTTTAAGGGTTCAAAGTGATTGAAAGTTCGAAGATCATACCGAAGACCAGAGAATAAGAACATAAGTCTCTCCACGTACAGCAGAAAAGTCTCACGCAGAAGAATTTCCGGGCAGATTAATATAGGAAGAGAACTTGTTCTAACCGACCATTCTGACCACTAGAAAAAAATCCGGATGTATTGTTTTCTCTTTTAGTTGATCTTTCTAACACAGCGTAGGCACAAAAAGGTGTTGAACTAATTAGCTCGAAATGCATGTGATAATCAATGTAGAAAGACAACATCAAGTACCGTGACGAGTATTGTACCATATCTGGTTTGTAGGAGACCGTCAAGTCTGAAAATGGTTTTCAATGTTTCGTTTTGATAATACGCCATGGAGAAATGAACCCAGACCGCGACGCTCATCATACCTCGAACTTGAAGTTTTAAGAGAATTGATGGAATGCAATACGTGAAAAAGTACTCAAGAAATAGCACTTAACATTAATACATCCCGGTCAATAATCTGCCGTCACTTGAAAAAAAATCGGAAAAATGAGCAAGAAAATGCCGATCACTCATCAATAGCGGAAACGCTGTACTTCACTATAATAACGAAGGCCACATTCAGCAAGAACTATGCAAGAAAAATATTGCTTTTAGGCTGGTTTGTTCTTATCCATCCACCACATTTACCAGCTTTTGCACCATGCGAATTCCATCTTTTTCGTTCTCTACTAAATGATGTGAATGACAAATACAAAATAAAATTCTCAGGTTCAGGTGGAAATGTTCGCGTGAAACTTCTCGAGCTCGAAACTAACTGGATTTTACTCGACAGGAATCAACAAGTTACCTGATTAATGGCAAGACGTGATTCAAAATAATATTGATTATTGCATTGATTGCTATTTATTCATTGTTAAATTATTAATGAATAAATTCACATTTCAAGAATGCAGAAATTATTTATGACCTAAACCAATATCATGTTAATTGTAAAATCATTGTTTTTTTTCTTTTCCCTTTTGGTTTAAATTTATATTACCATGAGTAGATTAAGCAAGTCATTTACTGAATAACTCTTAAATATAGGTTAAATGGTTTCCTACCTCTCGTTCTTCGACTGTCCTCTTATAGCTTTTGAGATATCTTGGGAAAATACTAAAAATCATTTGGTTACATATCATTATAGACAACGGAAAAGGGAAAATAATTAAGCATTGTTGAAAGTTTATTCTGTTCTCCGAGGAAGGAGTTTGGATTAAGAAGAAACAATACAGAAAAGTTGATGTGCGATGGGAAGTTTAGCTGGGTTCTAAATAAAAGAATCTATTGTAATAAATTTACTTTATAAAATAGTTAAAACATTAATAATTTTATACGATGTAAGTTTCAGAGATGATATTAATGATTGTAACAAAAGAAGAACTGAAGAAAAGAATGATAAAAAATATCTAAAAAAGAAAAGTTTGGAATGAAAATTAAGACCAATTTGAAAGAGATAAATTTGTTGGATGTAACTTTCATTTGAAAAATTTAATAATTGCAGCAAAAAAGAAATCCTAATAATATTCTAATTTGAATAAAAGCTTCGTTAAATCATTCTCTCCTGTTTTGAAACAACGACATCTATTCATATGTCATGATCATCATGTCGTGCCGCCAGCATGGATATCCCTGACCCTCTCTCGCCACTTCTCCCTATCGTATGGCAGGTCTTCAGGACTACATCCCGTATCCTCACGTAGCTGCTGTATGTATGTTCGAGCTGTTCGTCCTGCTTTTGCTCGGCCATACGTGGGGGTCCATAGGAGTATATCACTTATGGGCCCGTCCCTGCTTCTCCAGCAGTGTCCTGCATGTCTGGTTCGTCTAACTTGGATAGTTTTCTTGATGGGAGGTAGGCGGCCGTATAGTTGGTGCTTTGTGGGGTGTTGCCTCCAAACTGTTCGTAAATCGAGTAATAAAAGAGTTTTTTTAACAAGCAAATGTTGAAGACTAAGCAGCATTTACGGAAAGTGATTATAACAACAGAGCTCTTGTTTTCAATAGAAATAGCAGCAATAATAAATTAAAAAAAGATCTATATAGCTTAGCTTCTTTTCAATAAAGCAGTGAGAAACAAAGTAGCGCCCGGAACGCTCAATGGATGTTTCTTTTCCTAAAACATCTCATAGCATCATTCAGTACTTCAAGGTTTATAGAAAGAGTTTTAGCCAGGTTTTAGTAAACTTAAATACATACTCGTTGTTCAGTATTATATTTCATGAGAAAATCTGATAGCCTGACAAATATTATGATCAAATGTGTGCATAGCTAAGCCAGGAAGTAATAATGTCTGGAGTAATCAGCTCCTACTTGAATAAAATTATCTTGCCACTCACGATATTTTTATAAAATACACACACACACACACAATGAAACAGTCTGTGGATGACAATATAAACGCTCCCTTACGGAGATGGAACACTCTGGCGAAGGAAATTTATGGCTGCCACTCACATAATGCAAAGCTCTTCGAATAAATTGAGCACTCTGGTATCTGGTAAGACAAAAATGTTGACAAAAGAAAGCTACTACATAATGCCTTATAATTCCCGGGATTACGTGGTTCGCTTGCTGGCTGAGCGGTATGATACTAAGCCTAACGTAAACTTGGACGGCTTTCGATCTCAGCTTCAAGCGTCCTACGAGTCTAGCCGTACTTAAGAGTTGTGATACAACTAAACAGTCTGTTGATGACTATATATATGTGTGTGTGTGTGTTAATTGGCAGTGCGGTTAGTGTGATAGAGAATGAGAAAAATTAATGAATTGGCAATTGAATATATTAAGTATGCTCTCTCTCTCTCTCCCTATATATATATATATATATATATATATATATATATATATATATATATTTGGGGGAGTATGTTTGTGTGTGATTGTATCTGTTTGAGTATGTATCTGTGTGTGCTGATTTTTACGCATATTTATGCATGTATAATTGCCATCTGGAGCTGCATATCTTTTGAAACTGTCGTAAATCTATTAGTTATTGTTACTATTAGTCGTAACCCTCAACTCTGACCAAAGACCACATTTTCACATGTGTGTTTTATATCGGTTTTTCTAGGTATCAGCGGAAAGACTTCTTATTACAAATTTACTTGCACCCCATTCACATTTATTCAACTCAGTCTATTCATAAAGTCTAACTGAATGAAAGTTGGAGAAATGGAATCTTTGAAGAAGAGAAAGAGGAAAAAAGAGAAGGAAGTGAAGTAGGATAAATGATGTTGGAATAAATCCTATGGGACATCATTATTCATGCTTTAACTGTTTTCTTAAACTACAACTTGTTTTTTGATATTCTCAGTTGTTATGTCAACAACGAACTTTCAATAAATTATTTAGACGAAACACTACTTTGTAAGAATATAAGAAATGAATGCAAAATAGAAATATGACGATATAATGCTTTAATCTAAACGAACTATCTGTGGGGTTTATAATACACTGAAAGAGTTGTCTGCCGAGGAGTAAGACCCCATAAAAAAATGTGTGTCTTGGGTATGACTCTGAGCTGCATCTGATGTTGAAGCTCCAGTTTTAGAGTTCTAGGGATTATCGAGAACCTATCCATTGATATTCCTCCCAGGTATAATCTGACCCGGAGTAATACGTGTTAGGGTCATATCTATGGTTCGAATGGAACAGTTTGAAAATTATTTATTATAGAAAAGAATAGTGCATATCATAAAACTGTGTGCAAAACACTCTCAAGAAGCTCGACAAAAATTGAGATACAAAAGGTACAATGTGCGCAATTCCCTAATCCTCCTAGGATAAAATAATCCAGGGGGGTTGATATGCCGTTAAAATCAATCAGTCAACAACATATTAATGAAAACCAAATTATCAACAACAACCACATCAAAATCAACATAATATTTTTCAGACTAATTGATATGCTCCTCCAACAGTATATTTTTACATCTCTTTTCATATAGCAAATCACCTTTTTTATTTAAATTGTTTTACATCTCTTTCCATATAGCCTGTCAGCTTCTTTAGATTTTTTTTACATGTCTTTTCATTTAACATATCAACTTCTTTAAAAAATTGTTTTACATTTTTTTTATATAACATATCAGCTTCTTTAAAAAAGTTTTTACATTTCTTTTCATATAGCATATCAGCTTCTTTAGAACTGTTTTTACATTTCTTTTCATATAACATATCAACTCCTTTAAAAAATTGTTTTACATTTCTTTTCATATAACATATCAACTTCTTTAAAAAAATGTTTTACATTTCTTTTTACATAGCATATCAACTCCTTTAAAAATTGTTTTACATTTTTTTTTTTACATAGCATATCAACTCCTTTAAAAATTGTTTTACATTTCTTTTTACATAACATATCAACTCCTTTAAAAATTGTTTTACATTTCTTTTCATATAACATATCAACTCCTTTCAAAAATTGTTTTAAAACTATCTTATTTATTACAAAAATCCTCTAAACTTTTCTTAAAATATTTACTTTCTTTTTCACAAAATTCATTTTTCCTGACAATGACCTAAGGTCGAAACTAGTTGATAACCATAAATAAAATGAACTATATAAAAGCAATATTCCTTTTCTTTTCTCATTCGATTATTTATTATTCATTATATTTCTGTTGTAACAATGCAGCCACCATGAAATCACGAGATTTGATCTATATTAGGCTAAGGAATGGAACGATTTCATCGGTGAAGAACCTGTGCCCTTCTAAATCAATTAAAATTGAACACCTTCCCTTTAGAGTCTGCCGTTACACTTCTCATTCTCACAGAGAAATCTCAAATATAATTAAAAGGCTAGTAACTATTTATAACGTCCTTTAAGTTGTATGTCTTAAATAAAATATTAGCTAAGTTATTAAGTAAAATTTAAAACTGTTGGCTTTGAGTAAAAAAATTAAAGATTTATTAAGTCGAACCTTATTATAGGATAGTAAATTTCAATATGGCCGTTAAAGATTTTCAAAATATCCTCATTCCTTTCACCTTAGTTAAACTTAACTCTTTTTATATCCTGAGATGAAAGCTTCAAATATACGCGTTCCAACGTTTTGTGCTACTACACTAAGTCTCTCCTTGACGATTTTTAGCCGCTTAATATCTTGCTCTCTCTGATGAAATACTACAGGTGTTGGAATGATAATTTCCCATTGATTCTTATTCTGATTGCATGAAATTCAATTACATTTATAAAACAAATGTTGATGCAGAAAATGTCCAAAACAAGTCATTACGTGTCTCGGAAAATACTGTCCAATTTTAGCCTACATTTCAATTTGCAATCTACCCTACTGCACTACTCTTTTTATCGCCGTTCAAAAATATCCTGATCCTATTTACCCAACCCCTCCGCTCGGGCAGGATATGACACAAGGTCAATTTTTAAGCGGCGTTTAACAGGTTTGAATTCATAATTTTCCTTCTCCTAGACTAGATGCCTAACCAAGGCTGAAGAACCTAGTCTGTCCTACTATTTACCCATAGCTGGAGGGAGAATAATTGGATTCATACCTTTCCCAAGGGTATTAGTGCTATGTGAAATGCAATGAGTTTCGTCCGGGATTTGAACTCGTGTCGCCGAGTTCATTTCCTACGACGATAACCATTACACCACTGGCACCTCCTCAAAAATATCCTGATTATACAGATATACACGATAGATGTGACTTTTTGAATGTAATTGCTTACAAATTATTGGTATTACGTGAGAATAGTTAAAACCATATAACTATGCAAATTATTTTTATTTGTTACTTGAAGCTATAATTTTAGTGAATGATTTTTATTTTACTCCTTGAAAGTTTTGCACAGTATCGTTAACTGGTGGCCGTTCACTGGATTCAGAATGATTGCTTATCCCCTCTGGTCTCTCAGACTCTTCTCAATATTTAAGCTGATTTTAACACTGCTGTTATCTGGTTGGCCTTAATTCTTTTTTTTAAGCTTCATTTCCGCTTGGTTCTCTTCCCAGTCATTTGGGACTGTTTCAAGTGCACCAACTACAATTTGTATCAATGTCACCTACATGTCCCACATGTTTTTTTTCTGTCCTACAGGCTGTATGTGCCAAGAAAAGAATGAGGAGGAGGAGGAGGAGGAGGAGGAGGACTGAGGACTGCATTAATGCATCAATATAAGGACTCGAGGACTACATTAAAAAGAAAGAAATACTAATTAAAATGGATTATAGCTGCATTAGCAACAGAAGCACAAAGAGAAAAACAGTAAAAATTAGGAAACAGAAATGACGAAGAAAAAGAGTAAAGAGTTTTCAAGTAACAAACAAGTGAGGTTGCACTTGGTCATCGCAATGAAAGTGAAACTACATAAGAAAAACTGAATCTCTTCTAATTGTGACACAAAATAACGATTTAAGATCCAATTATATTAAAGCAAAAATGAATAATACGCAAGTGTAGGTTACCTAGTGACAAAGACGAAACGATTAATCATATAATTAGCGAATGTAGCAAACTAGTGCAAAAGAAGTATAAGACTAAACATGACAGGGTAGGGAAGTAGTCCACTGGGAATAATAATGATAATAATAATAATAATTGCTATTATTATTTCAATACTTGCAAGTTTTTCACACCAGTGTTAATGTCTAACAGCATATCTCTTCAGGTCTTCTGATTTGTGTTGTATTCTAATTTCTGTCTATACCATTTGGTAAAATTTTAACCTCGTGTAAAATTAGCAGTCGTGCCTAGTCTTACCCACCCAAACGTGCTTAGACTTGTACTCTCTTTGAAATAGTTTTGCCAAATTCCGTCTCTTGAAATATCCATTCGGCTATTTTTCTTACCCGTTTCTATTTCATAGATTTTCATTCTGTTTCTCCTTATGTAGGCTATGATATAACAAGTCGATGTAATTAGTCTTCCTATGCTCTTTTTAATGTTGTCCTTGAGCCCTTTTCTTTTCTTGATGCATATTGTCTGTAAAGCTTGTGCATCGTCATCAATATCCTAATCCTCTGGTCCATTTTTCTGAGTTCTTCTGTGGTCTATTTTAAGTATCGTTTCGAGTATCATACCAGAGGGACAGGCCAGGTGTTTACTTCTCTGATGGCATTTCTGCTGCACAGCTCGGTTTCTAGAAGTTTTTCTCGTTCGACTGTGATACTTTTATTTTTCCCTCATGTCCGCTTGTTTGATGGTGTCCACTTCTAATATTCCTAAGAACGTATAATTTTCCTTTTTTGTGAGCGTTCTGATTTCTTTCTTCTTTGTCACTTCTATCTCTTTCGTTATTCGTCTTTTTTCCCTCTTTTCATTATTAGCATGACACATTTTTCTATGCCAAATTCCATCCTTAAATCCTGGCTGTATATTCTAATATTCTGTATCAGAATTTCCAATTATTATAATTATACTCCTTGTGATTTTTCACACCAGCGTTCGCTGATAGTCCTTTAATGGAGTCTGGGTGACTGTAACTCTCCTCACGTCTTCAGGACTTCTTCGATCTTTATATTTGTAGTTAGCGCGGTCTCAATTCTTCCACTTATTTCCACCTCTTCCAGCTTCCTTTCTCATCCTTTGGTGACTGTTTCAAGCGTGCCAATTACAATTGGTATCAAATCACCCTTACGTTTCACAGCTTTCTTAGTTCCCAGCTTTCTTAGTTTCAAGAACTTGTCTCATTTCACTTTCTTTGATCTTCTCTCTGTCGGCCGACGGGACAGCAAAGTCCACTATACGTCAAATTCTCTCTCTCTCCCTATCTATCCCTGTCTCTCATGAAAAACAGGATTTGGCATTAAATAATCAACAATAGTTGATAGGCAATAAAACCAATTCAAACCAAAAAAAAAAAAAAAAATTCTGGGATTATGAGATATAAACTGATCATCTAATCTCGGACAAGAGAGTAGACCTAGTGATAAGTAACAAAATAAATTTGTTTAGAAATCAAATATCTACAAATTTTGTAGATACACAGTTAAATCAAACATTTCTATTTCTAACAATTCAATTTAACACGAGTCAACAAAGTTAAATGGTCCCAGGTATTGCTATGTATCACTAACAATTCAATTAAAAATCAATCATTGATTTATATAAAGATAAATGATCGCACAGTTCTATTTCTGACAATTCAATTTAACAGAAGTCATTTGTTTGCACTCACTTTAAATGATATATCATTTGTCCTTTGTTTTCACAGTTTAACAATTCTATATCACCCATTGATAGGAGCCACTAAAGGAATTCAACTCCAGGCCAGAGTGGACCTGGAAGCGATGACAACGAAGGGGGTAATCTGCATTTCCCAAACCTCCAGCATTACAGTAACCTCATCATCAGATTGTTTAGTATCATAACCAAGGCACTCCTTGGCAGAGTGGGGCCTTAATCTTCTGCAGAGATGCAGTTGTGCATTTTACGTCCCTAGTTGAATGGGCTAAGCATGGTTAAATTTTAGTTTTTTGCAGAATTCCCTGTGGATAACCGTACCCTTTCAGTCATGTCAAGTTTTATACGCCGTTTGCGCTAATTTGCTACATTCGCTTATCATTTTATTCCTTGAAAATTTTTCAATATTAGCTGATTGGTATATGAAAATATAAAATATCCCGCAAAACGAAGGACTGTCTTCAGCATTTTGACTTGCCCAAAAACAAGGTTTGGTTTGGTTTCTTTGTTTAATGGCATATCAACCTTTGTAGGTCATTTAATATTTAATGCCAAAACCATTCTCCGAAAAGAACAGTAATGGTACTATTTAACCCATACCCGGGAGGATAAGGGGGTTCATACCTTTCCCAAGGGTATTTGCCCGAAAGTGAACATAATAGCGTGACTGGAGTACGAACTCGCTTACTACGATTCTGAAGTCCATAGCTTTGACCAATTACACCACGAGGACCCCCCTCAAAAAAAAAAAAAAAAAAAAAAAACAACTAAATATTCTGAATGTTTTAACTACTTGTGTAAGGAAAGGCAGAGAAATGTGTGAACATATAATCTCTGTTATGATTCTATTTTTGTATGGGTGTGTGCTGTGATAACACTGTAAAAACAGCACTTAATAGTGTAATGTTTGTTTGTGCATAAGGCTAAAATACCATAAATCTAATTTACATCATAATAATAGTATGCAATCTTAGTTCAGACTCACCCGATGACTAACCTAATTTCTCTATCATTGGATGTCTGAACAAGGGAAATATATCTAGTTTTAGATTATGTCGATTTGAAATATCTCTTTCTACGACTGATCATAAACTATTAGACGATAACGAAGCCTTCCAAAAGTTATAGAAGTTTATAACCAAATAGGTTTAAGATTTGAAGGTAAGTGTTTAAAGTAATGTGATTAAATAATCATGTAATTAATATCTGATATGAAAATCCTATCAAAATTAAGAAAGGAAAAGGTTGCTAATTGCTTGATAAAATAATGGAGGCTTTAACTGTATACTTATTGAATAAATATTTATTTCTTTTTCTCTTACATCATTACATTTCAGTTTTGAAATAAAAGCACAATTTTTTTTTAAATACAGAAGATACCATCGAACTCTCATCGTCCACTTGATTATCAAGATAAATTTGAAAGCTGAACAAACAAAATGATAAAATTCAGATTTCGAGCAGAATCTTTCGAAATCAATCGTTTTTAAAAGAATTGTCTTATCTTAAATCAGTGATTTTGAGTAGCATTTTCCTTGTCAAATTCTATCAATGTTCAATCGAATAATTCGAATATTTGTAGTATAAATGCTTTCAAAAGAAAGTCCACCCAGCTGGAGTCTGACAGAGGGGTAAGATTCCCCTTCAATGAGTGTCCTGAATTGTCATTAAACGCCATCTGATGGTGAGGCTCCAGTTCTTGAATTTTGGGGAATGTAGAATACCTCTTCATTACCATTACTCCTTCTGACCTGAATTGGTTGTATCTGTTAGGGCCTATCTATGGATCAAATAGAACTGTTCCATTATTAACTAATTATTTGTTATTTGATATTATACAACTGTGTGCAAATTATTTATTTTACATAGGAGTAAAAGTAAAAAGTAAATTTGGCTACCTCAGTCGAGGGTAACCTGAAGGCTCCCTTTTCAATAGCTACTACACCAAGGTGTAGAGAAAGGCGCTACTAATTTCTCTGGATTGCTCCTTGATCCTTACAGTGCTGAGTGCTAAGCAAGGTGGCATCAAGTACCTTATTTTCAGTTTTTGGTATGACTCGACCTGGGATTGAACCCCGGTCTCCCAGATCATTGGTGAACACTCTACTCATTAGGCCAATTGAGAAATTAAATTGCAATACTTGAAACTATTTGACTGCGTGCAAACAAATGATTAATATCAAATAGAAACGTTAATGTTTGATAAGGATACTAGAATATATGTACCTGCGTGTAAACAAATAAATTGATGATAAATATAATCATTAGTGTTTGATAGTAATACGTGAAACGATTTAGCCGTGTGCAAACAAACGATTAATATAAAATAGCTTTACTTGTGTTTCATAAGAATGCTGGTAATAATTTAACTTTGTGTAAACAAATGATCCACATGTAAAAGAATTAGATGAGTAAGTAGGAATAATTCCAGCCATTTATCTGTGTGAGAACAAATGAATATTAGATAGTATCATTAGCGTTATTTTAGAATACGTGAGATTATTTAACTGTGAGAAATCAAATGAGATCTAACAATATATTTAAAAATCAAATTACCTACAAACTATTCGCTAACAAATCATTTTCATATATATATATATATATATATATATATATATATATATATATATATATATATATATATATATATATATAGTATTTGGCATTGAAAAAAACCATGACTGTTGAAACTCAATGAAACACCACGCAACCAACAAAACCAAATCTAAAAGAATTTACTCGACAATTATATCATTGAATTCTTTCATTGGCTTTTTAATGGATATGCCATTTGGGATAAAAAGATAACAAGCCTCTTTCTCAGACAGTTACTTTTCTCAAGAGGTGCCACAAACTTAAAAACGAGTGCGTGGTACTAAGTTAACATTAGTAAATATAAATAAACTTAGTCGAATCTTAGGGTATAACAGTGTGGAATATAGTAGTTGCTTCGTAGCAACTGAGAGCTTGATACACGACAGTCCAGTCTGCTGGGGCTGTTGATTACGTCTATTGAATCTCTCTTGAGGGGATGCTCCCTTCCAAAAAGTGTTTTGAGTATGACACTAAACCATCTGATGGTGAGGCTCCAGTCCTAGAGATTTGTGGAATGTAGAGTACCCTTTCATTGCTATTACTCACAATTTCACTGACTCGGAGTGGTAGTGTTTGTTAGGGTCCCATCCATGGGTTAAACAGAATTGTTTAATCGTTTACTCTAGTGGAAACCACTTTCCTGCGAGCAATCAAATGAATAATATAAAATTGAATTATTAGTTTTTGATAGTTTTAGATATATAAAAGGATTTTGCAAGAAAAAACAACATGAATTGATATGCCATAAAACACTACAAACCAACAGATAATAAGTACGCATCATTTAAACTACAAAAGTGCAAATATAAACGTAAAGCGTTCATTATTTCCAAACCTCTAAGAATAAAATAGCCCCTAATATTCGATATGCCGCTAAAACAACCCACCCAACAAACCGACCAACTGATACAGGAGCATGAACCTGATAGCTAAATATCAGCTACGAAATCTCTTGGGATAGGTTGCCCAGTCGGCTGGTGCTGAAGAATACACTGCCGGCATCTCCGCGGAGGGGTAAAACCTCTCCCAACGTGTGTCTTGGATATGACATGAAACAATCTGATGGTGTGGTTCCAGTAAAGCTGGAGCTTTGGAGAATGCGGAGTACCTCTTCAGTGTCATCACTTCCAGGTCGACTCTGGTCAGGAGTGGTAGATAGGGTCCTATCTATAGGTCAAATAGAACTAAACTGCGTACTTGTGCTAAACTGAATTGTTTGAAATGGAACTGCTTTTGTATGCTAAGCAGAATTGTCTGGTATAGAACCGTTTTTGTGATTGTACTTACGCTAAACAGAATTGTTTGAATTAGAACTTAAGACATTTAACTGTGTGTAAACAAAAAAACTATACTTATACTAAACCGTATTGTTTGAAATAAAACTGTTTGACTACACTAAATAGTTTGAAATGGAAATGTTTTTGACAATTAAACAGTGTACTTATGCTAAACTGCATTGTTTGAAAAAGAACTGTTTATTTGTATAAAAAATGCATTTGGTATAAAATAATATGCAAAGGTTCTTTTTCCACAAAACCCAAACACACATCTTGAGATAAGTGCGAGAGACGCTCATATATATATATATATATATATATATATATATATATATATATATATATATATATATATATATATGTGTGTGTGTGTGTGTTTGAGTTTTGTTTAACGGCATATCAACCCCTGTGGGTCATTTAATGCCAAAAAGGTTATTTTTAATTTCAGTCATTAAAATAGCGGTTCTATAGAGATGTTTGGTTATATCTTACTGAAAAAGTTGCTTTTTTTTAGAAAATTAAAAATGTTTTCAGGGTTTGTATTCTTAAAGATGTCCCTCAGGTTTCTTGCTTGATAGTATTTAGTGCGGATATGTTTAAGGTTGTTACAATTTAGAAGGATATGTTTGGTTGTGAGTTGTACTTTGCATGATGGGCACACTGGGGCATCCTCCCCTTTTAACAGGTGTGAATGAGTAATGTGGGTATGCCCAATACGCAATCTGGCAAGTATTACTTCTTCTCTTCTGTTACTTCTGTAGCCTGTTGGCCACTCTCCGATAGCTTCTTGTATTTCATGGAGTTTGTTTTGGGTCTGATTGTCCCATGATTTCTGCCATTTGTCTGATATAAATTTCTTTATGGTTGGTTTTAGATCTGTATATGGGATTTTTGATTTGCACATATCAATTTGAAGAGCTTTTTTTGCAGCTTTGTCTGCTTTTTCATTTCCTTGGATGCCAATGTGACTTGGTATCCAGGTGAATATGATGCTATTATTTTTAGAGAGGGAGTTTAGTTTGTTTAAGAGCTTTGTAATCAAGGGGGATGATGTATCTCTGTTCTGTAGTGCTAGCAGGACTGATTTGGAGTCTGTGTATATGATAAATTTGGAAGCTTTATGATCTGCTATGATATTCATAGCTAGATCAATGGCTGTGGTTTCTGCACTGTAAATTGAAGCTTCATTAGGTAGGCGTTTTAGGGTTTCTTTTTTTTGAGAAATAGCAGCACAGCCTCCTTTTTTTCCTTGTTTGGATCCGTCTGTATAGATGTGATAGTGATCTGGGAACTTATTTTGTATTTTTATGAGTTTCTCTTGATAAGTGATGGGGTGTGTTTTTATTTTGGGTAACTTAACCAGTTCTAAGTTTATAGTTGGTTGCCTTATGGTCCATGGTGCCGTTTTGGAGAGTATGGTATGGTGTACTATTTTAGTGTTGATTTTGATTTCGTTGAGGAGGTCACTTATTCTTAAGCTAAAAGGTCTGATTTTTTTTGGGTTATTTTGATACAGGTTTTCATATTTTGTTTTGCCGGTATAGTCATAAGCAGGATTTTGTGGACAGGAGATGAGTTTGATGTAGTACTGTAGTGCTAATTTTTGTCTTCTTAAATAGAGAGGGGGTTTGTTTGCTTCTATGTATAGACTTTCCTTTGGGGAAGTATTAAAGGCTCCTAAAGTAAGGCGAAGTCCTTGGTGGTGTATTGTTTCCAGTCGTTGTAAGTAGGATTTTCTGGCTGCTCCGTATATGAAGCAGCCATAGTCAAGTTTTGATCTTATTAGAGATCTATATAGCTTGATAAGTGTCTTTCTATCAGCACCCCAGTCTGTGTGGGCTATGGCTCTTAATAGTTGCATGGCTTGATTGCATTTTATTCTTAGCTTTTTTATATGTGGGATAAAGGATAGTTTAGAGTCAAAGATAATGCCAAGGAATTTATGTTCATCTGTTATGGGTATTTCAGTGTTATTTAATGTAAGTTTAGGGTGGTTGTGCATCTTGTGGATTTGACAGAAGTGTACACATTTTGTTTTACTATTTGAAATTGTAAATCCATTTTCTGTGGTCCATTTTTCGATTTTATTTATGCATTGTTGTACTTTCCTTTCTATGGTTGTCATGTTTTTTGAATTATAGCAGATGAGGAAGTCATCTACATATAATGACCCTTTGATTTCTGGAGGGAGGCAGGATGTTATGCTGTTTATTTTTATTATAAATAGGGATACTGATAAAATACTGCCCTGAGGAACTCCCACCTCTTGTGGCTTCGAATCAGAGTATGTGCTGCCAATCAGTGTCCTGAAAGATCGGTCTTCAAGAAAGTTTTGGATGAAGATGGGAAGTCTACCTTGTAACCCAAAGTTTTTAAGGTCTTTGAGAATTCTGTATGGCCACGTTGTGTCATAGGCCTTTTCAAGATCAAAAAAGACTGCCACTAGGTGTTCCTTTTTTATGCATGTTTCTCTGATTAGAGTTTCTATATGAACCACCTGGTCCATTGTGCTTCTTTTTGTTCTGAAGCCTGCTTGTAGGTTTGAGAGCAGTTTATTTGATTCGAGAAACCATATTAGTCTTTGGTTTATCATCCTTTCTAAAGTTTTGCATGCACAACTAGTTAGGGCTATGGGCCTATAGCTGGTGGGATTTGTTGGGTCTTTTTGTTTTTTGAGGATGGGGATGATTGTAGCTTGCTTCCATAAAGTAGGGATATTGCCTGAGATCCAGATATTGTTATATATGTTTAGGAGATATTTCTGGGAAATTGAAGGTAATTCTTTAAGAAATGTGTAGTGGATTTCATCTGGACCAGCAGCTGAGTTATTGGATTTGGATAATGAATTTTGGAGTTCACCTAGGGTGAAAAGTTGGTTGTAGCATTTAGTATTGTCAGAGGTGAACTTTATTTTGTTCTTTTCTTCTTTGATTCTGATGGAGTTAAATTTGTTGGAATATTTTTTGGTAGATGATGCTTGGGCAAAGTTTTCTGCCATCAGATTAGCTATTTGTTTTTCATTCAAAGCTTTTGTGCTTCCTTGGGAGAGATGATTTATAGGAGTGTGGACAGTTTTATTTGATATTTTCTTTACAAAGTTCCAAATTGTTTTGGGATTAGTATTTGAGTTTATTTTTGCAGTGAAGTTTCTCCAGGAGGACCTTTTAGCTTCTTTAATTGTGCGTCTAGTTTTAGCTCTTTGTTGTCTATATTTGTCTAGATTTTCTGATGAAGGGTTGGTTTTAAATTTCCTGAGGATTCTTTGGCGTTCTCTGATCATAGTTTTGCACTCCTCCGTAAACCAGGGATTGTTATGTTTTGGGGATGTTGTAGTTTTAGGTATGGTTTTGTTTGCTATATTAATTAGGGTGTTTGTGAAATGTATTATAGGTTCTTCTTGGTTTATATTTGTTTCTGGGATTAGGGTGTCAAGGCATAGTTTTTTGTAGGCTTGCCAGTTTGCTTTTTTGAAATTCCATCGTGGGGTTTTTGAGACTGTTTGTGGGTCTGATTTTCCTGGTTTAGTATTTTCTATTATGATTGGAAAGTGGTCACTGCCGCAGGAATCTTCATATACCCTCCAGTTATATTCTATAAAGGTGGCTGGATCGCTGAGTGTTAGATCTATAGCAGAGAATGTACCTGAGGATGAGCTTAGGTGGGTTTGAGCTTTCCGATTGTGGAGACATAGGTTGTTGTTATTAATGATTTTTTCAAGGGTCTGACCTCTTTTGCTCGTTGTCCTGCTTCCCCACAAAATGTTGTGGCTATTGAAATCTCCCATCAATATATATGGCTTAGGGAGTTGATTTATTAAGTTATTTAGCTGTTCTTCGTTTATAGGATCTTGAGGTGGAATGTATATAGAGCAGATAGTGGTGGTTTTGTGTAAAGTTGCTGAAATTGCTACTGCTTGTAGGGGGGTGCTGATGTTGATTTTGCTTTGGGGAATGTTTTTCCTTATTAGGATTGATACACCACCCGAAGCTCTTAGTCCCGTGTCATGTATATAGTCATATTGCTCATAATTTTTCATGTTTGTTTTATCATTGCTTTTTTTTAATGTTTCTTGGAGACATATAATGGTAGGATTTTGTTCAGTTATTAACAGCTGGAGTTCGTTGTAATTTGCCTTGTAGCCACGACAGTTCCATTGGATTATCTTGTGGGTATTTTGGTATTTGGCCATAACTATTTATGCAGTGTGTGTCTTGGGTTTAGGGTGTACTATTTAATTTTTGTATTTTCGATTTTAGGTGTCGAGTCCATTTCGGTTTCCATACTTTCTATGTTTCTGGATTTATTTTTGGTTTTTGAAGGGGTGTGTTGAGTAGGTTTTTGTTTTTCTTCTTTTTCTCTGGTTCTTGAGGTTGATCGGTTTCTGTTTTTGATAGTTAGCGTTTCATTTTTTTGGCTAGAGGTTGAAGGGATGTTTTTTGATTTGTCAGTTGGAGTTAGTTGTACATTGGGTATAATGGTTTTAAGGGTTTTGATTAGTTCATGTAGGTCGTTTATTAAATTTGTTAATTCTTCTTCTATTTTTGTTGTTTTTATTTGTGTTTTTGCTTCGTTTTCTACTTGGTTTGAGGGAGTCCTGGTTACCTGAGAGAAAGTTAATTTGTTAAAGGGATTTTCTACGAGTCTTCTTGCTTCAGGGAAGGTAATGTTTTTGGTGATTTTCATTTTGATAATTTCCTTTTCCCTTTCCCAGATTTTGCAGTACTTTGAGTCTGCTCTATGATTCCCTTTGCAGTTGTTGCAGTTTAGACTGTTTTTGCAGGATTCCTCTATGTGATTTGGTTCCTGCTCTCCACATTTGACACACACTTGTTTTCTTGTGCAGTGCTGCTTCAAGTGTCCATATTTCTGGCAGTTATGACATCTTCTGGGATTTGGGATGTATGTCTCAACTTTCACCACTGTATAGCCTATTTTTATTTCTAAAGGGGGTTTTGGGTTATTAAAGGTTAGAATGTAGGTATTGGTTTCGATTATTTCGTTTTGTTTTTTGATTGTTATTCTTTTGATGTCTATTACATTTTGTTTTTTTAGTTCATTTTTAATTTCCATTATTGAGCATAATGATAGCTCTCCATTTCTTATCACCCCTTTAGAGGTGTTTAATCTCTCATGGGGGTAAGCTTTTATATCGATGTTGTGGATTTTTTTTTGCTTTAATATTATTTCGGCTTGTTTTTTTCCTGTCACCTCTATAAGGATGGTTCCATTCTTCAAGTTTTTTACGGTTTTGGGTGATATTAGAGCTGAAATACATTTTTCTATGATGAAGGGGGATATTTTTGTTAGCGGTAGTTTTTCTTTTGATTCTAGAATGATGAACCTTGGATATGGCTCATCATTGTCTGAATCACATTCAATATGGGGTCTTTTTGCTTGGGTTTTTGTTTTAACAGAAGCCATAAAAGTGTTGGATGAGTTTCACTGAACATGCTCCCCACCCACCTCGGAGCCCCATATGGGGATGTGCCTAGGGGGAAACCCATTCGCCTAGCAACACCAGGGCTACATGTTCAGTATACTCATGCTGGTGATAGACGAATTAATTTTTTGTCCCTGGGTTTTTGTTCCCAAGATAACTACTTCCCCAGGGACAGAAAGGACTACGAGTCTTTCCACAGCATGATTGACCCTACAGCCATCGTCCTCATTTAGATTTAAAAAAAAAAAAAAAAAAAAAAAAAAAAAAAAAAATCCAAGAGAGTACTGTCATGACCAGCCGATTGATCGGATCGGGCCTCTCCGACCGCCCGTCTAGCCCAGTAAGGGCCAAAGTGGTGTGTTGCAAGAGACTTGACCACTCGATTTTCAGGCCAAGTACTGCTCAACCACCAGGATCCCGTCCTTAAGCATCACGGGTCGCCACCCACGGCCAACAGGTAGCCTCGTTGGGGGGGGGGGTTTACCCCTCTGCAGAGGTGCAGTCAGCGTATTCTACAGCCCCAGCTGACAGGGCGAGTGTGTGTGTGTGTGTGTGTCTGTAAGGTTCTTTAGAAGAACGATAGTTGCTTCTTCACGAAATCGATCTTATCCAAGGAAAAGGCGGGTGTTATATAAGTTGCTATCAGTGTCACCCCATACCAGCCAGAACGCGGCTAAAAATGACGTCAGCTTTTCTGATGGACATAAACTCCGTATTTTACCTCTCTACAGCAGCAAGTTATTCTACCATGCTCCTAGAGGTTTTGAATTGAGTTTTCTTTTTCCTGCAAAGAGTGCATTTACCAAGACTAAAGAGCTCTTTGTGTCGTGGTAAGGCGGCCAGTTACCAACACAAAGAGAAGTAGGAGATATATAATAATGATTGTGGGAAGTCAAATACTTGGTTATAGTATATTGATAAGGAATTCATATACAGACTAACACATTCTGTCTGCCTGACAGCTACTTTATAAGATGGTCGCAACCATTCTTTTACGGTTCATAGGGAAGGTAGGTAATCCTATGCATCACCCCGCCTCTAAGATAAATGCCTTTCTTGAAAAAGCTATTTTCTTCCTTTAAGATTCACGTTTAAAATTTCTTTATGGTTCCTTTTTGTTTTCCCTAACCCTTCGAGGTTTGATAACTTGAGGTATTCGCAAATCAAAGGTGTCACACAAAATTCCCATTGGTAAATATGTTTATACATTTTCTTCTTTGATAAATCTGTATTTTAATTGGTTAAAATGTCTCTTATGTCTCCAATTTGGACCCTGTATCATGCAAGTCGTTTTTCCCAACCAACTGATAAAGACGCTTTACACGTTTCTTTACCAAAAATATACAGCCTGAAAAATGTTTATCTCCATTTTTTAAATATCTGTTTGACGTTTGTTTGGTGTTTTTCCAAAATTCATTTAACGTCCTGGCAATAATTTCTCATAAATCGATCTTACTCTCTTTAACACTAATTCAGCGAGAGATAAACCTGATTGTGTATTTGGATTTGGGGGTCATTCTATAGATCCTGAGAAATTGTAAACTTACAAACTTGTTCTGCTCTCCGTTAATTTTCTTTAATCCACGCTTAAACGAATCCACAAACCTCTCGGCTTGTCCATTTGATATTGGGTGATACGTTGGCGTGGTAATATGTTCAATAGAGGAGAATTAACAAAATTTTTCAAATTTTCCTTGAGGTAACTTGTGTTCCAATATCAGAGAGAATTGTTTCTGAAACTCCGAACTATGAGAATATTTCATTTAAGAAATTCACTGATACAGAAGTCAGACGTTTACACTTCAAAATTCCGGGCCATTAAAAAAAAAGTGTCCACAATTATGAAAACATCGATTGACAAAATCAAAGAGAATGGCTTCGAACTGACGAAGAAAAGAAGCAGAAGATACCCCGCAACAACAATTACCGACGCCGACTACGCCGATGACATAGCGATACTGGCAAATACACCTGACCAAGCCGAAACACTTCTGCATAGTTTGGAACGAGCAGCAGCAAGCATAGGCCTCCATGTTAATGCACATAAAACGGAATATATGTGCTATAACCAAACGGGGGACATCTCCACTCTAGAAGGAACCCCTCTTAAACTAGTAGACAAATTCACGTACCTAGGAAGCAGCGTCGAATCAACCGAAAAGGACATCGAAACGAGGCTAACGAAAGCATGGACAGCTATCAATAGGCTATCGACTATATGGAAATCAGACCTAACCGATAAAATGAAACGCAGTTTCTTCCAGGCAGCGGTCACATCGATACTGTTATATGGATGCACTACATGGACGCTAACAAAACGGCTGGAGAAGAAACTAGATGGCAATTACACAAGAATGCTGCGTGCAATCCTCAACAAGTCCTGGCGGCAACACCCAACAAGACACCAACTGTACGGCCACCTGCCCCCTATCACGAAAACTATTCAAGTTAGGCGAACCAGACATGCAGGACATTGCTGGAGAAGCAGAGATGAACTCATAAGAGATGTACTCTTATGGATCCCCACACACGGCCGCGCAAAAGCAGGACGACCAGCACGAACGTACATTCAGCAGCTATGTGAGGATACAGGTTGTTGTCCTGAAGACCTGCCTAGGGCGATGAACGATAGGGAGGAGTGGCGAAGGAGGGTCAGGGATATCCGTGCTGCCAGCACGATATGATGATGATGATGATGAGCCATTCACAGGTTCCAAAAAATAAATATATAATCTTTTCCGTGGAATATGTCTTGGACCAAAATTAAAATTTTATATCTAGTGCTTTTTCTGCTGGCGCACAACCTCTACAGTTATAGAAGTTAAAACTTCTATATCACGGTTCATTCCCGGCAAATACACATAACTTATTCCAGAATGTCCAATATGAAAATCTTAAAATCCGTTTTCCTAATGAAACGGGTATCACCATCCTCAATGCATACATTAATACATCATCGCAAATAGAAAAAGTATGATTCTCCGTCGTACTTATTTTTTTTATTTATTTCCTGCATATGTTACCTGCGTTTTAATTTTTACTATAAAATCGTTTTTTTTTTTAAGCTTCAATCCTGATTTTATCTAAAGTAACTGGTAGTTCACTGACTGTGTTAAGACGTTTTTAATTTCATTTTCCGATCTTAGCAATGCAATTTCAATATCTTCAAACGGTTCATTAAACTTGGGAGTAAGTCTAGACAGCCCATCCACATGTCCCAATTCTTTTGATGGTATATATTTAATTTCTAAATCATAAACATTAAGGTTTCCCAGCGTTGTAATTGATTCACTGTATGTTTAGCGACATCATTTTTTTTTTTTTTTTTTTTAGAACAGTAAATACTAAAAAACGAGCAAGGGTTCGTTTGTAAAACGAAAGTTCTGCCATGTATCATCTTATGAAATATTTTTTAAAAATTAGTTCTGTTTCTTTCACAATTTAACTTTTAGCTACAGAAAAAGTCTTCAATGCATCGGCTTTCGCCTTCATTTTTCTGTTTTTAAATTTGTGTAAAATAACAGCACCAATATCGATATCACAGGCGTCTGACGCAACCACAATTATAATTTAGTGGAGTCCCCCCACTCATGTGACGTGGATTTTAGATGAATTACCTTAACACCTGGATTTTAGAAGATAGAGACCGTTCTTCGACAAACCGAGAAAAGTTATTTTTTCTTGTGAAAGAAGAAAGAAATGGAAGACCCAGAAAAAGTTATCAACACACAAAAAAAGACAATAACCATTGTTGTGTTTATGAGTAAAGAAAGTTATCGCTAGGTTTGGTTAGGGCTGAAGTTGACAGCTGGGAATTAAATGTTATTTTATCTTCCCAGAACAATGGAAAAATAACAGAATCCAAATATTCTCTGACGAATTTGGGAAGATATTGTTCAAACATTACACACTTGTGATAAAGGAGTACATTGTGTTCGATTGACACGACTAAGGATTTGTTGAAAGTTGAGAAAAAAAGTCGTTAAAAACCAAATTAATCTAAGACATTTAACAGGTCTCGCAAAATTAAAGATAAAGAATTAAAAAAATAAAACCGTATGATTTGACCAATGTTCAATGTTTCGATTCTATCTTTTTTGTCAGGATCACCTTTGCTGTGTTTTGCTAATTTTCCTTTTCTAGTTTTAGTAAGTGTCTGCTTATGGCCAACTTTTCGACACCTGAAACATTTTTTGTCCCTGAATGGACTACAGATCTTGAGATGCAGACCACCACAAAGCATTGATATGACATTTTTTTTTTCGTTCTTCCTTTAATTTTTGACGAACACCCTGGGCCTGAAAAATATCTATCGCTTGAGTTTTCGCTGTATACTATTTTAAATTCATGATCCTTTCGCATTCCCCTGCTACCACCTGAAATATAAGTTTTGAATCTGCTTCAAACTTCGATAATATACGAGGCTGAATTTCCGATCCTCTTTTCAGCCGTTAACCCTTGGTCAAATATTTTGCATTTAAAATTATCTGCTGTTAACTCATTCAGTTTGAATTTTTCTCATTCCCTATAAAAATGCTAGCGTAGGTGAGATCATCGTCGCTCGCCTTTTTGATAAGGTTTAGACACTGGTACAACGTATTGAATAAAGAGCTTTCTTAATTAAAAATCTTTGATAAAATCAAAACTGTTCCATCAAAAGCTATATTCCCGTTTTGGGGGGTTTTTTTTTTAGTAAAAATATAATTGTAGTTCTTTTGGTGATAATTTTCGTAAAGACAGAAGAACCTTTTTCTCGTCTGTCCATGTTTTACTTTCACTTCTGAAAATCTGAAATATCATGCAAAAGTTATTCCTTCTTCGGGATTATAAGTAAACTTCAAATCGAATTAGCAAAATTGTTGAACAATTACCTTCTACAGACTCCTCCAAGACTGTTTTCAAAAGCTTGGACTGTTGCATCAAATTTTCATGCTGTTGAAGAAATTGTTGGCCAGATTTTTCTGACGAAATCCTCTTTTGTTCTTGCTGTTATTGCTAGACTAAAGTTTTCATCACATTTGCCAAGTCCTCCATTTTACTGTGGTGTCGGTACAAAAAAAAAAAAAAAAAAGAAAAATAATTTTCCTTTTCGGGAGTAGCTTCTTCCTGCTAAAATTTGATTTTAGCCTCGTCCCTCGTCGTAAATTCGAATCATCGTCGCCACTTTTATGTCGTGAATTGGCAGCCAATTACCAGCTCAAAGTAAAGGAGGAGACGCGAAATAATAGCTAATAAGAGAGAAATCAGATATTTGGAAATAGTATATTTATTCGATAAGGAATTCATATGCAGACCACCAAACGCTCTGTCTGTTTGACAGCTAATTTATTAGATAGACGCAACCATTCTTTTACGGTCCATAGGGGAGGTAGGTAATCCCATACAACAGGAACCAAGTCTCCACTATTATTCATTCATAGCTGGAGGAAGAAAATATACATTCATGCTTTTCTAAAAGAAATTAATGAATGTGAATTTGCTCTTGGCTTCGGTTTGCTTTCCGTGTTTGATGGCAGATCAACTTTCGTGGGCTATTTGATGTCAAAGATATCCTTGGAGAAGAACTGTAGCGGTGAGATCTAACCTATAGCTACGATTAGATAAGGGGTTCATATCATTCGTAAGTGTATTAGTTCGAAAGTGAACGTACCAGTACAACTGGAGTTTGGACTCGTTTACGACGATGTCGAAGTCCAGAATGTTAGCCTCTCCCTTACGAGGAACTACCTTCCATCTGAACGCAGGTTACAGAGTTTAGTTTTAACGAAAATGGCCATTACGACGCCTGTGTCTCGAGGAAATAGAATTTTATGCTTTTGTTAGAATCGCGTGTATTTTTTCATAAAGATAGCTGTTTGGTTATTTGGTTGGTTTAATAGCATGACTAACTTCGTTGGGTTATTTAATGCCAAATTCAGGATATTTTTGCGGGCAAATATTTGGATTAAACAGTTTATAATAATAGCTTCAGGTAACTATTAATCCAGACAATTTATACACAAGTTATCTAATTAAGTATTCCTTTATAACTGTTTGGATTTGGTTTATTTGTCATTGGCCTAGTGGATAGACAGTTCGCCAATGGTCCGGGAGAACTGGGTTCAATGTCAGGTCGTGTCATACCAAAGACTTTAAAAATGGTACTTGATACATCCTTGCTTAACATTCAGCAATAAAAGGTACGCATCAAGGATAAAGTGGAGCAATCCAGGGAAACGAGTGGCGCCCTCCCTTACACTTTGGTGTAGTAACTATTTAAAAGGGATCACCCGAGTCGCCCTCGACTACAGTCGCCAAATTTGCTTACTATTTGTCTGATGGCATATAAAAAGTCAAGTGTAACTTATGGCTTGTTGAAGAAAATACAGTTAGAATTTCACCGACAACCGAGTGGAATAACAACTTCATGCCTTTTCTAAGTGTACAAGTCCTAAAGTGAACTTAATAGCACGGCTAGAACCTAAATTAACTTACTTCTACGCTGCAGTGAAACACTTTAACAATAATTCAACGGGGGCTTCCTCTTTTATAATAGTAATCATTAAGTTAAAATTATATGTTTAAATCTATTTCATACAGTAATACAGTTTCAGATATCTAATGATTACACTGGTTTACAAAGAAATTGAGGCAAGCACAAAAATACCCGTTTTTACCTAATTTGAGGGTGCAGAATTCAAATTTGAAATCCGTTTTTACTCATCACCTCTAGTCTTTTAGATATGCATAGTGTGCATTTTGTGCATATACGGTACATAAAGGCGTATATGAATTCAGGGTTAATTCTAATATTGTGAGACTTATGGCTTATTTTTTACTTTTTATGCACTAAATGTAAGTGATAGCATTACATTTTATATATATATATATATATATATATATATATATATATATATATATATATATCAAGACGGATTTTGACAGTTAAGGCAGCAGGTATCAATCCACACTCTGGCAGTCATTGAAGGAGGTTGTCTCGTAGGCGGCGCAGGAGGTTGGTGTCCCTCAACTATCGTGTTACACATCTTTTGGGTAACTAAATATTAGTATTACATTTTCAAATGCCCATTTAGTTTTACTTCGTTATATTTTCAGATTCTCCAATGGCTTCAAGCACGTCAAAATGTCGAGACTGATTGCATTTCATATAGCACTAATGCCCTTGGGAAAGATATGAATCCAATTATTCTCCCTCCAGCTATGGGTAAATAGTAGGGCAGACTGGTTTCTTCAGCCTTGGTGAGGCAACTAGTCTAAGAGAAGGAAAACTCTGAATTCAAACCTGTTTAACCCCGCTTAAAAAATTGACCTTGTGTCATATCCTGCCAAAGCAGAGGGGTTGGTATATATATATATATATATATATATATATATATAGTGTGTGTGTGTGTGTGTGTGCGTGTGTGTGCACGTCAGTGTGTGGGGGATTTATATGTTGAATGCATGGGTCGATGGCTAGAAAGTATCTTGGAACATGAAAATGACACACAAAGACACAGACAATGAGCATGATAGCCAGATAGAAAGATAGTGTGTGCGTGTGTGTGCACGTCAGTGTGTGCACGTCAGTGTGTGGGGGATTTATATGTTGAATGCATGGGTCGATGGCTAGAAAGTATCTTGGAACATGAAAATGATACACAAAGACACAGACAATGAGCATGATAGCCAGATAGAAAGATAGTGTGTGTGTGTGTGTGTGTGTGTGTGTGTGTGTGCGTGTGTGTGTGCACGTCAGTGTGTGGGGGATTTATATGTTGAATGCATGGGTCGATGGCTAGAAAGTATCTTGGAACATGAAAATGACACACAAAGACACGGACAATGAGCATGATAGATAGATACATAGATTGTGTGTGTGTGTGTGTGTGTGTGTGTAAGAGAGAGAGAAAGAGGGTTAGAGAGAAGGGGGAGAGTGATCGGTGTGGATGGAGGGGAGAGAGCATCCAAGTTTATTTTTATGGACATACAGAACAAATCAATGACATCGAAGATAGGACGAAAACTGAGACACATTTAGCATTTTTGTAAATGCATTTTTATCAATTAGATCATTTTCGTTTTTCGAATTCTTGGTCAATGAAAATTCCTAAGAGATCCCATTTTATCAAAAGACGAGAGTTTAATATTTTTCGAAAAGAAAAAGAAAAAAAAAAAAAGAAAAAGGAAAGTAAAAACAACAAAAAATCTTCCATTTGTGAATTCGATTGATTGCGAGGCAAAATTTAAAAATTCCCCGTCTTTTCTTCCGTTCCCCTCATTAGGGATTTCCACTCAAGGGATTCAAACTTCCTATTTAATATGAAACCGTGTGTATTGGCAGAATAAGCGCGTATTTTCAATAGAGAAAATTTGTTTCGCTGTATCCTCTACGTTTCTCTTTCCTGTTTTTTGTTTGTTTCAGAGAGATATTTCTTTTTTTTTTTCCTTTTGTGAAAGAAAATCAAAGAAAAAGAATGTTTCATATAAATATGTATCAAAAGAACTTTCGTTTTTTAATCAGCTAAGAGTTCATGAGAATCCTATTGAGAGATCATATATATATATATATATATATATATATATATATATATGATGTACCTTTTTAATTTTATAAAATGTACCACATGTAACATTTTTCGATCTTGAGAAGATTTAACTCCTATTCATCAGTTGTTGCAGTTTCAAAAAATAATTGATTTTTTCCAGAATTGTCTTAAAGAGAAAAAATTAGAGAAAGAGAAAGAAATACCTCCCAGCTGTCCCTGTGTGCTGCAAGTGAACTTTGGCAAGTGATAATGGTAGCTCCAACTATTAATGTCATACTATTCTTTTTTCAGATAGAATTATTGACGATCATGTATGGACCGATGCATACCGTACGTTTACCGTTGAAACGTTATTTCAAGGTGAGTGAATCTGTAATTCAGACGTAGAGACCTTTTCGTGCTTATTTAAAATTACGTCAAAATCATGCTGTTCTAGCGAGAAAATCGACACTGCTATGCGTTAAAAATTCTATCCAAAACAGCACAATACCTACGTAACATGAAATAAGCTTGAAAAGCTGTGTGTTTCAATTATGGATTCGCCTATCTAAAACAAAATAAAGGAAAACAACAAAAAAGACAACTTTTCAACTGCAAATGCATGGTGTGTACCGGTCCAAACCACGATCGTAACTAATGATATCTGGAAAAACATCGGTAAAACATTAGCTTAATGGAGCTAGCTTTGCTTCTTGCCAAAGTTCACCTGCATCACACAGGTGACAGTTAAAAATATGAGACGTATTTCTATTACTTCCAGTTGTTCTCTGTAAAAGATACCTACTGCCTTTCTTTCTTGAAAATGATAAAATCTTTTGTGAGGATGTTTTTATCTTTATATTTTAATCAACTCTAAGAGCATGAAAATACACTTATCAGATATATCATGTGGAAATTCATATAAAAACACCGTGATAGCAATATGATTGGTACTGGCTATATTTTGATATGACTGGTACAGGTTATATTTTAAGAAAATTCTATCGAGCGAAATAGAATATTGAGCAATTCAAAATATCCCCCAGTGTTAAGTACACGATGGATTGTAAGATTTAGATATAACTGTAAATCAGATTTTATGTATTTATAACGCGTATAATTTTCTAAATTCAATTTGACCTGAATGTAGGTTATCAAAGTTAACATTAAATAATGTAATTCAATATATGTAAAGTCAATGATAAACATGTTCAATGAAATTGAATTAAACACGGTAGACGTAAATTCAGATATAGTGAGACTTCCTAATTATAGAAAACAATTTACCGCCTGGTCACGTACAGAATCACTTGCACTTACTTAAAGTCAAGACTTTGAAACAAGGTTTTGTTTCCGGTGACAAATCTTATGAACACAAAATCATTTGAACAGTCATAAGAAACAGGAAAAAAGACGAGAAACCAAGGGTTAAGAAGGGAAATTGAGACCATCAGGACCAAAAAAAAAAAATTAAAATAAATTAGAATACGTTGAAAAATCCTGGGAATCTGAGGAAACATGCTGCCACTCAGACTTCATGGAAAAAAACAAACCTAGTGATAATTAAGCACAAAAAAAAAAACAAGAGAACTTAACATATTGAGCAGATTGACATCCTAGCGAAAAAAAGAGGGAAAATAAAAATAAAAAAGAAAAGAGAGATAAGTAATTGGACCTTGCTTGTGAAGTGCTAAATACCACTTGTAATAGGCGTGCTTGGAATAATACATAAAGGCTAGGAAAGAGTAATGAGAGAGTTTGAAATTGGAGGACGAATCGAGATCATCCAAACTACAGAACTATTGAAACTGGTCAGAATAGTGAGAAGACCTGAGGAACTGATATTGGCATAAAAAATGTACTATACTTATTATGAAAGGAGGAAAAGAGAAGCAACAGAAGGAATAGAACTGCGAAATCGAGAAGGAATCAGAACACTTGTGGTAAAGGAAAATTACGTGGGAATATTCAAAGCAGACACCATTAAATGAGCGGAGATGAGAGAAAAAATAACCATAGAGTACCTCAGATGAGCGAGAAAATTGTCGAAAGATTACCCTGCGACAGATATCTCATCTAAGGAATAAACATCTGGGCAGTCCCTCGCGTAAGATATTTGGGCCATTCTAGAAAGAGATCAAAGGAGAACTCAAACAAATGGACCAGACGACAAGAATAATAACAACGATGCAATAAGCTTAACAATCGAGAGATGATGCTGACAAATTATATGTGTCAAGAAAATAATAAAGAAAAGGATTCACCAGATTGGAAGATAGCGTGGATGAATCAATAGGAACAACAAAAGATAATTACAATGGTCAATAACAGCATGAACAATAATATAGCAAGTGAAGGTTATGTGGTGTTAGAGACGAAATTATTAATCGCATAATAATCGAACGCAACAAATTAGCACCAATGGAGTAGAAGTAGACACCACTGGGAAAGTGATTCCCTGGGAATTGTGCAAGAAATTGAAATTTGACCATACTGGCAAACACAAACCAGAATCCTTACTAAAGATTGAGACGAGTAAAACTCTTTCGGATCACCTAATCCTGGCCAGGAGACTACACCGAGTGACTGCAAAAAAAAAAAAAAATGATGGCATACATAAGGGGGAAAATCAAAGAAAGCAAAAACAAAGACAAGTACTCGGACCTTGCCAGAGAACTGATAATGCTGAAGAACATGAGAGTGATGGTGATATCAGTTGTAATTGGCGCGATTGGAACGGTCCCCAAAGCCGTCGAAAAACAGCACGAAGAATCGGAAATCAAAGAGTCAATCTAGACCATCGACACTACAGCATTACTGAGATAGAGCAGGAGACCTGAGAAGACCTGCAGACATTTGCAGTTAATGAGGCTCCATTGAAAGCTTATCAGTCCAAGTTGGTGTGAAAAACTTGCGAAAAGTTAAATAATAGCAAAGACTCGTAGAACTAGGAAATGCAGCGAGATAGAGGGCGAGGGATCGACGGTAAACCATATATTAACTGAACTGGCTTAGAATTTGGTTGTTTAGGTGATATCAATGCAATATCAACCCTTGTTGGTTATTTAATGCTAAAACCTCTTTTTACATATATATATATTAAGTAGATGATTTGTAAAAATTGTTAGTAAATACTCCGAGATTATCAAACAGTTCTATTTCTTGAAATTCAATTTGGTATAAGTCAACAGAATTAAATGGTTCCAAGTATTGCTAGGATTCGCAAACAATTCAACTGAAGCTCAGTAATTCGTTTGCACATTGTTAAATGATCAAACTGTTCTATTGCTAAAAATTCAATTTAGCATACATTGATTGTTTGCACTGAGATTAAATGTCATAGTTCTATTTTATCTATAGATAGGGCCCTTTCAGATGCTACTACTCCTGTCCAGAGGGAACCTGAGGACGATGGCAGTAAAGGTATACTCCGCATTCCCCAAAGCTCCAGTACTACTGGAACCTCTCTATTAGATTGTTTAATATCATATCCAGGACACCCATTTAGGGATGCTTCCCCTCTGCAGAGATGCAGTCGGAGTATTCTACCGTACAAGCCAACTAGGCACGTCATAGGAGTACGAGAGCAAGAACGATGGACTAAAGAAGGTAATGCACTTGGAATTGTGTAGCGACTAAAATTTTACTTTAGTGACCAACCGTGTATGCACAAAGAAGAATCTCTCCGAGAAAATGATACAGAAAATGTTCAGGTATTTTAAGATAAAAACAAATCACTCAATACCTTTTAGAAGACTAAACCTAGTTTTAACTCACAAGAAAAATGTACCTGTTAAATAGTTGACTTCGCTGTTACACAGGGCCACAGAGTGCAAGAGAAGGAAAACGAAAAACTGAAATATACGTAGACCTAACAAGAAAACCAAACAACTCTAGAGCATAACAGTGTCATTTATACAAATCATATTTTCGTTGGAGTAATCGCATGTAAAGTTTGAAACTATCTAGATAACAGAACTATTGACAGAAACTGAGAATAGTCTTAAAAATCTAACGAGACTTGGTGCCTCTTAGACCACTGTAAAGACCACTAGTTTCTGCTGGTGAGAAAAAAATACCAAGAGAAATAACATGGTTGCGTCATAGATATTCTTTAAATGTGTACTTGCAAAAAGCTTTGTAGTAAAGGTTTATAAACATACGAAAGTTCTTTGATACACCCTATTTCAGACCACATTGGCTCGATGAAGCTTTGAGCAAGGTGTATGTATTGCCGAGATTTCTTTCTGTAAGGAAACAAAATCCTGGTGAGCATCTGCAAATTTCTGTATATTTTTCTAGCTTTATTTTACAAGCTTTCTCATTCTCTTTCCTGTTTCTTAGGATCATGTTTACATTCTACAAAACTACTGTGTTCGTGACCATTCCAGGGTTACTTTCATGAAATGTCCTAAGGGACTCAATGGGCAAACATTCACGGCAACAGTATTCATAGAAGTCTTTGCCAAACATGATCAAATGGTTTTATTTATCAGACCAACTTGATTGGTACGGAGGAAATCATGATTTTTTTTGTTGTTATTGAATCTCAAAAGATTTCGATTTCTCTGTTTCAATGATTGAGAGTGTTTTTTTATGACATGTAACACTTCCTATAGTTTTGAAAGATGGCTTCTGATGACCTTTCCCCGTTATTGAAGGTAGCAACCAAATCATCTTAAGAAAGAAGATTCTTTGAAATAAAATTTGTATTTTATAATGTACAGGTTGCAACTAACAGAAAATTCTCGCGAGCTATTTCGTAAATTCTTGCTTCAGATGTGAAAATTCCCTGTTTTTGTTTGTTATGGAATGTATTTTTGACTGCTCTGGAGGTGTTTGTAAGAATATTTAGGCTAAAACTTGTTAGATTTCGATGTTGTATGTTATTTGGTAATTTTAAGTGTTTGCTGTTTCTGCTATCTTTTTTATATTATCTCTTTTGGTTCTACTTATTTCTATGTCTTTGTGTATTGTACAGAGTGCAACAGAAATACCTCCCACATTTTAAACAATAACCTCTTCTGTATAATAAAATTAAGAAAGTGGCAATAGTAACTCCAGCTCGCTAATGTCTTATCATTTTTTCAGATGTGATCCGTTATTATTTTAACTTTGACCGGTGCACTCAGTATGCTTTTCGTTAAAACATTAAGACTGTTGAATCTATCATTGCTATACAGAGACCATTTTATGCATCGGAATGATGCTGTTCTAGATTTTAAAATAATGATCAAGATATAAGTTGAAAATTTTTGAACTGCAGATTCAACGATTGAAAGAAAGTCACCTGAAAGAATTCAAGGATATTTTTTGCAAAAAAGTTGCAGGAATACTGCCAACAATGTCTCTTGGTCTTTTGGGCAACCTTTGAAAACATGGCCGATGAAGCCAGGATTGTAACTGGTCGAATTTGAAAACATAAAAAAAAAGACAACACTTTTGACTGATGAAGCCAGCATTGTTCTGGGTCGAAGTATACTAAAATTTCACAGGTTACAGTTCAAAATTTTCTGTCGCACATTGTACGTTGATGAAAAGTGGTTTGCAAACCAAGATTTGAAAGGAAAATGAATTCCATATACTAACATCTCAATAACTCATGATAATATCTTGATGAAAATCATCTTAGAGTAGGTGATAGAAAACTACTCCATTATCCATCACGATAGGCTCTCGATCATATGGAAATTAGACCTGACCGATAAAATGAAACGCAGTTTCTTCCAGGCAATGGTTGTATCGATACTGCTATATGGATGCACTACATGGACGCTAACTAAACGGCTGGAGAAGAAACTAGACGGCAATTACACAAGAATGTTGAGAGCAATATTGAACAAGTCCTGGCGAAAACACCCCACAAGACACCAACTATACGGCCACTTGCCTCCCCTAACGAAAACTATACAGGTTAGACGAACCAGACACGCAGGACACTGCTGGAGAAGTAGGGACGAGCTCATAAGTGATGTACTCCTATGGACCCCCACATATGACCAAGCAAAAGCAGGAAGACCAGCTCGAACTTACATACAGCAGCTATGTGAGGACACAGGATGTAACCCTGAAGACCTGCCAGAGGCGATGAATAATAGGGAGAAGTGGCGAGAGAGGGTCAGGGATATCCGTGCTGGCGGCACGACATGTATAATTAACCCAGATTGTCTTAATTTTAGTTGCTTACGGGAATTATGACTCAGCATGACATTTTGGCTGTTGGTTAGTTGGTTTGTTGTTTTATTATACGGCGTTTCAACCCTTTTCGGGTCATTTAACGCCGAATTATGTAATTTTGATAAAAGTTTCAAACAATTCAGTTTAGTATAAGTATATTTTTTGTTTACACACATTTAGATGTCAAGAATAGTTCTATTTCAAACAATTCAGTTTAGCATAAGTACATTTTTTGGTTTACACACATTTAAATGTAAAAGAAAGTTGATTTCAAACCATTCAGTTTAGCGTAATTACCCAGTTTAGTTATATTTGACCCTCAGACAGGACCCTATCAGGTGCTACACCTCCGGGCCAGAGTGGACCTGGGAGAGATGGCAGTGAAGGGGTACTCTTCCTTCCCCAAAGCTATAACATTACTGAAGGCTCAATATCAGATTGGTTAGTGCCATATCCGGGACACGCGTTAGGGGAGTCTTGCCCCTTTGCAGAGATGCTGTTGGTGTATTCTATAGCCCTAGCCGGCTAGGCAATGTCTGGTTGTCAGTAAAGTGGGAAGATTGCTTATAAAGAATGAGGTTTAGGTAAGAATTGAGATTTGATAACAAGAATAGACAATACAGGAGAAAATAACGCTGCTATCGCAGACACCTAGCACATAGCTCTCTATTTGAGAGATATATATGTTAAACAAAGGGTATGTTTGAATTAATCATGACTTATGCGTCAGGCATTTATTTATCATTTGTTATATATATATATATATATGTATGTAAACGCACAGAGAGAGAAAGAAAGAGAGAGAGAGAGAGAGAGAAGAATGAATGAATAAATTATGTTAAAAATACTGTGTAACATAAATGTTTTTTCATCATTAAGCTACAGACTTATTACTCACTCTCTCTCCTCTCTGTCGGTGTCTCTGTATATCTGTCTGTCCCTATATATATATATAATAAACAAATATCTGATCAGGCAGTCACAGCTAAATTGAAGCACACCCCTTAACATATATCTCCCAAATATTCATTTTTCATTGATGAAAAACAGAAATCGACTTACTTCTTCATTAGATTCCATTGCTCGGTATCTTAATAGCCTCTATGAGAATGTGCCGATTAGCTATTGAGAAAAGAAATGATGAATGAGAGAAAATTGGTGCAAACTACTTACTCATAATTACTGCTTCCTCCTTCCACAAGAACTATCACCAAGAACTATGTATATTCAATCAAATCTATACTACTGAAATAAGTGTCGTAAATGGTTAAGACGAAGTGTAGCTGTCAATGTGTTGCTGTGATATACAAGGGATGTGGACAGGTCTTAACACTATTAGACTACAGGACTGTTGAGACCTGAAAGAGAAACTCTCTTTCTTTACCCCTCTCTCTCTCTTTCTCTGTCTATCCAAGGTGAAAATCCCTTTATATTTTTCTCATTCAGCAGGAACGAGGGTATATCAGTTTGTTTATTTGTTTGTTTGATGTTAAATGGCATATGAACCTTGGGTTATTCAATGCTAAATCCATCCTTCTGGAAGGACAGTGGTATTACTATTAAACCAATATCTGGGATAATAAGGGGATTTATAACTTTCCCGGGGGTATTTGTCCGAAAGTGAACGTAATAGCGCGAATGGAGTTCGAACTCACTTACTACGATAACGCTTACCATGGCTTTAACCATTACACCCAGGTACGTGGTACATTCAATACGTTTCCACACTTTTTTTGTACAGGCTTTTAAAATTGTCGTAGACTCTTGAAAATTTACTATGTTATTCCTATATATCTTATAAGATGACTGACCAATGTTTATGATTTCAGCTTCAAATCAACAGCTACAGCAGCAATTAGAATACACCCTACTAAAGCCTGGTTGTCACAGCTAGTGAATTTCAAGAATGCAATCTGGACGTCAGGACACTTTAGAAGAACGATATGCAATAAAATTCTGTTTTAAACTTGGAAAAAATGCCAGAGAAACGTATGGAATGCTTCAGACTGCTTTTCGATCATCTTGCATGAATAGAGCATCAGTTTTTGAGTGACATAAGAGATTCATGGAAGGCAAGGAGTCTGTGAAGAATGATGAGAGGTGTGGGAGGAGTAAGGAAGTCAATACACCAGAGTTGATTGGCCAAAGGGTTAGGTTTAGGGTTCCTACTTTTAGGTTTTAGGGGAGTTCAGGAAGAGTTTCTGTCGGAAGATGCCAGCACACTTCAAATCGGGCCAGTGGCATTTCCACCAGGACAATGCACCAGTCAACAACGCCATCCTTGTCACAGACTATTTGACGAAGATGTGCATCAAGACAGTTTCTCAGCCTCCCTAGAGTCCGGACTTTGCTCCCTGAGACTTTTAGTTATTCCCTAAGCTCGGAGGCTGTCGTTATGAGACAGTTGAGGAGATGCAAGAGGCTGTGACGAAGGTCATTGACACGCTCAAACAAGAGGTCCTTCCAGAAGTTGTTGGAACGGTACCATAAGTGCATTGCAGCCGGAGGAGATTACTTCGAAGGGGTCTAGAGTTTCATGTGTGTAATATCAATAAAAGTGCCCATACGAAAAAAAGTCTGGAAACTTATTTAATGATCCTCGAATATCAGTAATATAAAAATTCCGGAAACGTATCCCCGTAGGTGTTCATAATAAAATGAATTAGCCGCCTCCCAGAATTAGTAAAACTGATGCCGGGCTTTATGATCAAGAATGAAGAGTAAATCGTGCGAATTCTCGTGGTAGGTGCGAGAAACAGTCAAACATGAGAGTAGTGGATTTTTGAAAGGAGTTAGGCAGTTAGAAACAAGCAGAGCGGCAATAAATGGATAAAATTTTGGAGCTTGCTGCATTAACCGATCAATCGGACTTATTCATTGATTCGTTAAACCATAGATTTTCCTTCATCGACACGGCAGTATAAATTCACGTCTCTGTCTTTTTTTGTGCTTAGTCAAAAAGAATTTTGCAAATCTGATTATAAAGTGAGTGGTATTTTTCTATGACCAATTGTCTGACTTTTTGCTTTTCCTGAAGTAAACACGTTGTCACCTCTTTATCTCATGTTTGTCTCCGCCAACTTTCTTTGAGACCCTGCAATGGCACAATATATGATGCAGGACTGGGACAACTTGAAACAGATAACAGTATCTACGAAACAAATCATATTTCAATTAGCTGTTGTTACCATAACGCATTAGAGGAATTGCTTTCCCGGATTTTGAGCCGGAATGCCATGCAGATTCGCTGGCAGGAAATATGAGAGTTGATTGGTCGTTTTTTTTATGGCATATTAGATCTTGAAAGTTATTTAAAGCCAAATCCTTTATACGTATATACAAAGTAAGTAAAGTTGGCCACCGTAGTCGAGGGCGATCCGAGGGCTTTATTTTCAATAAGTACTACACTGAGGTGTGGAGAAGGATGCTACTACTTTCTCTGGATTGCTCCACTTTACCTTTGATACGCACCTTATAATGCTGTTTTTTTTTTTAGCAAAGGCGTATTTTTTGAGTCTTTAGTATGATTCCAACCGGCATGGAAGGCCAGTCTCCAGAGCTATTGGCAGATATTCTAATTATTTGGCCAATAGTTACATATTGACCTTTGACAGACCCTTCAGTTTTGGTATTTCTAAAACAAGATGTTCCGGCTATGTAAACAAAGGGAACATGGAAGCAAGTCACGTGGGTTAACAGCCGGAAGCATAAGCGGAACGGATTGGTGTTATGAAATTATATATACAAAGGTGCCCACAGAGAGAACAGTCAGCCACTTAGTCGCTGGCCAGTCAAGTCTGAGCAGAATCCACCCTGGGTTCCACCCGCGGGGAGAGGAGGATAGTGGATTCCGTGAGAGAAGCAGAGTGAGACTCTGAATATGGTCTATATAGCAGTCCTCCGCCTTTATTTTCTCTCTCTCTTTCTCTCTCACTTTCTGCCAATTTCGACCCTTACGTGTTATAAATAAGAGAAAGATATGTTTTATAAAAATATGTTATGGTCTGTCATTCCTTCATCATACTATACAATACAATGGATTAGTTTTTTGTGGATGAATAGTTCGTATATAACATTTAAAGAAGAGACAGAACTCATTTGTTTGCAAACAGCTAAATGTCATCAAGTATAGTAAGTGATTAAACAACCCTATTTGACCTAAAGATAACACCCTAAAAGGTACTACCAATCCGTGTGAGAGTGGGTCTAGGAGTAATAAAGAGGTACTCCACATTCCCCAAAGACCAAGAACTCAAGCCTCATCATTAGATGCGGTTTACTATCATATCTAGGACACTAATTCTTTTTGACTCTTACAGTGACTAACAATCCGGCGAATTGCGAGTATTAAACGTCGGTGCCCACCTCTTAAAGTAACTTGGAGCAAATTGTTCTGGATTACTTGTAACCCGTAACAAACAACGATCACTGACCTGACTTAAACTGTGCCGCTCATATCGCCTAAATGGGATTTTGTAGAAATCAACCCACTAAGGTACCATTAACAACACTATAGTAACAGTTCCTGAACTAAATAACGGCAAGAAATGATCACTCTTGAAAAAGTAGAATGGTGTCATGACACAGATGAAGCATCTTAACTTTCTAGATCTTTCGATTGATTAACTGCTTATTTTTAAAGGCATATCAACGCGTCCTGGGTTATTAATGTCTAACAGTTAGGAAACCGTACTCATTGCACGTTCATGTGAATATTTGAGGAGTTTATTTAATAATAGACTCCTCAATAAACTTACTTGAAATAATAAAAGTATGTATAATTTATTAGCATTAGATAGGAATACTTGAAACCATAGAATTGTGCGCGAATTATTTGTAATAAAAGTAAACTAAAGTTGGCGACCATAGTCGAGGGTAACCCGAAGGCTTCCTTTTCGATAGCTACTACACCAAGGTGTAGGGGAGGGCGCTACTCCTTCCCTGGATTGCTCTACTTTACCCTTGATCCGTACCTTATAATGCTGAGTGTTAAGCAAGGAGGCATCAAGTACCATTTTTTGAGTCTTTGGTATGACGCGACCTGGGATTGAACCCAGGTCTCCCGGGCCATTGGCGAACACTCTAACCCCTAGGCCAATCTGATATCATATAACCGTGTGCAAATAATTTTTTAAGAAACAACTTCACAAAAATTTGTTCGCGCATAGTTATAGTGATTCCAATGAAAAATAAGGATCCTTACTAAACAATTATTGCTTAAAAAATATTCTTAAAACAAATAATTTGCACACGGTTATATGGTTTCAAATATTCCCCTTGAATACTAATAATTTTTAGACAAACCTAATAGACCCATTAGTGGGACCCTAACAAGTGTGACCAGCCCAAATGAGAGTGGAACTGGAAGTAATGGCAATAAAGAGTTGATTCTATGTTCTCTAGAGTTTCGTTAAGAGAACTTCACTGTGGGATGCAGATTTGTGTCCCATCTTTGACACACCTTTAATTGACGGGAGTTATACCCTTTTTGCAGCGGATACTGTTGGCGTATTCTAAGCTACACCGAAAGGGCCTGGAGAATTAAGCAGCTTAATATTGCACAGAAAATATATCTATTAGATCTATGCATTTTCTGATAACAAGTACTATAACTCCACATCAGAGAAGGCCTGGGAGTAATGGCAATGAAGGCGCAGTCCCCACTCCCTAGAATTCTCGAATTGGAACCTTACTACCAGAAACACTTTTGTTCCATACGTAGGACAGCCCCCTTTTTTTTTGGCAGTCGGCGTATTCTAAAATCTGCCGACAGGTGAGTAGGTCTTTCAATTGGGTTCCAATGTGGAGGAAACAGTCTGCCAATAGTGTGTCGTGCAAGTTTTTGTTTGCTCTTTGTTCTGTTGGAGACCGTAAGGACCGCTAATTGAAATGGAATCTCTACTGAAGGTTGATGTACATGTATCAGGGGGAAAATCATCGGCACTATTTTATGATCATCTTGTTTCCTTGGGGGTGATGTTTTGTTCGAGCTACAGAGCACAATCTTTCATTGCATGGATAATATTAAACTGGTTCCAGGAACAATTGGCTGAATTCCAGCAAATATATTGGTCAGCGGAGCTCGCATGATTTAAAACCCGCTGCTAAATTCTCCATAGAAGAAAACAGTCGCTAGAATACCTGAATAGATACAATTCCAGAATATCATAGATTCACTAACAGCCGTTATTCAGTCGAAGGGAGGAGTAATATGTTTGTAGATCATTACTTGATTTTGGCATTGAATATTTATATATATATATATATATATATATATATATATATATATGTATGTGTGTGTGTGTGTGTGGATTTAAAAAGAAAAGGAGATATGCTTTTAATAAGCAATAGATTAAAATCGCTTAAAATAAAAGCCGAAGGCGCCTTTCAAACGACACATATTCGAAGAGAAAATGTATTGTCGTTATATAATATTTAATGATTAAAGAAGTGGAAACTGTGATCTAGATGAAGAGAAATAAAATGGAGATATAATTAAAATACGTTGCCAGGATTCCGCTGTCGGCGAACATTTAATGAATTAAAAAAAAAAAACAAAAAAAAAAAAACTGGTGAACATTATTTCTCCGTCTTGCATAGAGCTCAGTCTCAGAATTATCTGAAACGGTGAGGTGGTACCCGTTAGGATCACATCTATCTGTAGAATAGATATGTTTGAAAAGATATTGTTAAAACATAGGAATACTTGAAATTGTATAACTGTATGTAAATCATTTGTGTAAAGAGCAGTTACTATGAAGGCATAATTATTTACAAAGGATGATGATCATTAGTTATTTGAAATCGTGATACTGAATGAAATTAATTAATGAATATAATTTTAACCAAATTATTACTTCCGTAAATGAGCCAGTCGCTATGTCGTGATGATTAAAGTGCAGCATCGCGGACTGAAAGCAAGCGAGTTCAAATTCCAGTCGCGATATTATGTTTAGTTTTGTATTTTTCTCGTTGGGAAAGGTACTAAACTACCTAATCATCACAGCTATTCTTCAACACGGATGACTTTAGCATTAGATAACCCATGAAAGTTGACATGCTATTAAACAAAAAGGCTACACCAAGAATCATCTCAACATCGAAACTGTTACGATTAGCCACCGACCCTGTGTAGGCAAAGATAACTCACTTCTAAGTTAGACTTACGAAGGAAATTATAATTCTAATTGCCTTTTACCCCTCTCTTTCTAGAATACATTTCTCAGTATTTTAGTCTTCAATTCTTATTTACTGACTACATATTTTCCCTTTGAAAATTTGTCGGTCGAAACGCGCGTAAGAATTTAATAGTAATCAATTTTTATCAATTACTTTTAAAAGCATGACCCCATTTCTTTTTATATCCATATTCTATTAGTGTGGAACCACAAATCTTTATATATATATATATATATATATATATATATATATATATATATATATATATATATATATGAAAGAGTCATTTCTCTGAGAATCTGTCTGGTGGTTCTGAAAATTGGTTGGTTGGTTGTTTGGGTTTCATGGCATAACAACATTTTTAGGTTATTTAATGCCAAATCCATTTTATACAAATAAATAGTTCTATTTCAAACAATTCAATATAGTTTAAGTACACAGTTTAATTGTCAAACACATTTCTCTTACAATCTATTCAATTTAGTTAAACAGTTCTATTTCAAACAATTCAGTTCAGCGTAAGTAGTTTCAATGTCGAAAAAAGTTCCATTCCAAACAAATCAGTTTAGCATAAGAACGCAGTTTAAATCTAAGTACAGTTTAATTGTCAAAAACATTTCTATTTCAAGTTATTCAGTTTAATCAAACATTTTTAATTCGACCAATTCAGTTTAGTATAGGTACAGAATTTCTTTACACACAGTTATATTTTAAACAGTTTAGTTTAGCGTAAGTACAGTTTCAATGGAAAACCAGTTCTATTTAAAACAATTTAGTTTTTCATTAGTACGCAGCTTTCATATCAAAACAGTTCCATATCAGGCAATTCAGTTTAGCATATGTACGCAGTTGATATATCCAAACAATTCTATTTTAAGTAATTTAGTTTAGTATAGGTACGCAGTTTAGTTCTATTTGACCTATAGATAGGACCCTATCAGCTGCTACCACTCCGGGCCAGAGAGAACCTGGGAGAGAATGCAATAAAGGGGTACTCCGCATTCCCCCAAACTCCAGTATCACTGGAACCTCACCATCGTATTTTTAGTATCATAACCAGGACACTCGTTGGGGGGGTCTTAACCCCCTGCAATGTTGTACTTTGTGTATTCTACAGCCTCAGCCGACTGAACAGCTTAAAATTTGGAATGTGTAGTCTGCCAACGTCACCTGTTTTTAAAAGCTGGATATGTTAATCATGTCATTACACAATAATTTAAGAATCAAGAAACTTTTAATCTTTCTTTACCACCTCGATCTCATGGTAATACATGTTTAGTTGGCATTAAGTGTAAATCAAGTCCTGGTTCATAAATAAACATGAAGATTCATAGAAATGATATTCCACAAGTGGATACCATAAACCCATTACAAAATTTATGCAACGTTTGTTATATTTGTTTTAAATCCTGCAAGTCAGCAGCTGGGTGTAAGAGTCTCTTGAGAGCTCATGAATAGGAATTAATTGTTAATCAGGATGTTTGAATTCTAATTTTGGTCGTAAAGAAGGCTATCATCTGGCAGAATGTGGCAGTCATTATAGATAGATAGATAGATTTGCGTGTGTGTGTGTGTGTGTGAGTGTACGTTTGTGTGTATATGAGTGTGTTTATATATACAAAGTTCTCTATTATTGTTAACATTTTAGAAAATATTGGACAATATCACGGTGATGATAGATACACACGAAGATAAATAGAAAGACGGTCTCCACACTGAGCCCAATTAGATTTCACCTGAAACAGAATGGTACTATTTAAAAATAGGTTGAACAGAGTTTGGATGACATATAGATATCGAAATAAACATATAAACAAACAACGAAGTCACGGCTAATATGAAACTCAGCTTAACATATACCTTCTAAATGGAGATCTCAGCTCCAGGTGTCCCTACCGCATATACGAAAATGTCTATTGAAAACACTTGGATACTAGAAAATAATTCATTCCTCTTCCATTTTCTTATAGCAACACAAAACTTTTAAAAACTTTTAAAATTCATCCTTCATTTCGTAGCGAAAAAATTCTAGTTACTGAGTGTTTTCGTTTTGTCTTGTTCCAGTAAAAAGTATATAGAAGATTCCAAAATATAAATCTTGTATTTTGCATAGTTTAAAATAGCAGAATTTTTTAAAAAAAATAACTAGGACGAAAATATTGAATATGTCCAAGATTATGAGCCAGTTGGTTATAAGTAAAAGAACTGTCATTTAAAGAAATCGGGCTTCAGAAATCATCTTGGAGATTCAAGGCACTGGGATTCTTTTTGATCGAACAAAATATCATCGTTCTTGAAAGCAGCAGCATAGGATTGTGTGGAAATGGATTTATACTAGAAAAGTTCAGGCCAAGAAAACTTCAAGACATGTGATAGATAATTTATTTTTATTTATTGCGGACTTTTTGTCCTCATCTTGGTAGTTTTTTTTGTGTTGTTTCTTCTTTCACATCGTTTCAGCCAAATTTCACCTCTGGCCTTCTTCAGGTCCGCAATAAATAAAAAAAAATAATTCTCAGATTAAGAAGCCTCATCTCAAAATGATTCAAAGACAATTACAAAAATTCGGTACGGACCCGACTATGGAAGACCAGATAAGGATTTATAAGACAAAAAAAATCCATCCTTGATCGCCCTTTGGGGCCCGTGGCGCAGCAGATAGAGGCGTTGAGTCTCTACGGTTCCAGGTGAGCATTGTCAGAAGATAGTGGTTTCAAATCCTACCCAAGCCGGCCAGAGGTTTACTTGGTCAAAAACGTGGTGCCATAGACAACAACTATGGAAGGCAGTAATTACTGGGGATACGATGACAAGATTCAGCATTCCTATCCGAGGTCGCAGTAAATCACCTGAAGAAGGCCAGAGGTGAAATTTGGCCGAAACGTTGTGAAAGATTAAACAACACAAAAAAACCTACCAAGTCGAGGACAATAAATAAAAAAATTAATTCTCAGATTAAGAAGCCTCATCTCAAAAATGATTCTAGTTAAAGACAATGTGATAGATAAGTGCAATTTGTTCAGTTTGGTATCAGGATAGAGCTGCATTGAAATTAGAATAAGTTATCAGGTGATCTACCGGAAACGCTCCACATTACAAGAGGAAAATTGTGAAGTTTTGGGGTAAAAATGCCAATGCTAAGTGGATGCATAATAAGAAATGATTAAAGAAAGTGAGTTATGGTTAACGATGGCTTGAATTAGGCCAAACACATCCAGTTATTGAAAGACTAAACTTGGATCAAGCCGAGGTTTTTCAGCATGTCAGAGATCCATACCACAGACCACATTCAACAGAGTCTGTCTAATGAAGGTGTCACGGTATTTAAAGATTGGCCAGCTTAGATCCTTAAACCTCATGGTGGGAATGGGGTCTAAACTAAAGATAAGTCATTTGTAAAAAGAATCCACACAATGTTGAAGGTTTATAGGAGCTCAACCACTAAGGATGGCATCTCATACCTGTTCAGGTGGTAAAGAATTTGTACGCATTCTTTTCCAGGCGCATTAAATCGAGATACGAGAAGCCCAGTCGGTTGGAGCTTTTGAATACGCCGACAGCATCTCTGCATATAGGTAACACTCCCCAAGAGTGTCCTGATATGACACTAAACAATCTGATGATGAGGCTCGGGTGATGTTGGAGTTTTGAGGAATACAGGGTGTCACTTCATTGTAATCATTCCCAGATCCACTCTGGGCTTGGTTGGTAGCACGTGACAGGGTCCTGCCGATAGGTAAAACAGAACTTTTTGACATGCAAACTGAATGCAAACAAATGACTTATGATAAATTGAATTGTTAGACATTTAATTTTTTTTTTACATTTAACCGTGTGTAAACAAATTACTCAATAATTGAATCGTTAGTGATCCATAGCAATATTTTTAATAACTTACCTGTATGCAAACGAATAAGTATAATTATTCGTGTTACAAAGCAATATTTAATCTCTTTAACTATGTGCCTAAATTGAACTATTGGTATAGTATAGCAATACCTGGAACTATTTGACTGTGGGCAAATGAATGAATAGTGTTAAATAGAATAATTAGTGTTGACTAGCAATATTTGTTACCACTTCACTGTGTGCAAACAAGTGATTTATATTGACAAGAATTATTAGTGTTAGATTGTAATATCTTAAACCATTTAACTGTGTAGAAACAATAGTAATGCCATTGTGCAAACAAATAACATCTAATTCATTGAAAAATGAAATTATCTACAAATTTTGTGTGCAAAAATGAATGATCTTAAATTGTGACATTTATATAGCAATACTTGAAATAATTTAACCGTGTGCCAAAAAATGAGTTAAGGCTCGTTTAAAAATGTTATCACAAAAATGTGTTAACAAATTATATATATTCAATATATGAACAGGATTTGGTATTTCAGAACCAAAAATTGTTGATATGCCCTAAAAGCCGACCAACCAATCATTTTTTCTATTCTAAATTGGTGGATCTGTCTCGATTTATATTTTGATTCATTTAGCTTGTTTCGGCCTCACTCAGGATCGCTGCAACAAAGGTTGATGATTCAGTGAAGAAATGACTCAATGTTTAATCGGAAGGAAATAAAAAAGGAAATATCTTCTGATAGGCTTGAGATTATTAGAAATTTAAAATAATTTGAAATGGTTTAAGAGTATTGGATGAGATTAAACACGCACACACACTTATATATATATATATGTATCGTTCATACTCAAAAAATATTCAACCTTTTTTTCTTATATATAAATATATGTATACATAAAACTTTTTTTTTTCAAAAATTAGCAGAAGTATTTTAACAAAGCAAGCCTACCGGTATAGGTAAGTTTTCGTTCTTTAAACACTATTATCAAATACCAACAACAACTCGGGATTACCTCACACAACAAGAAAGTATCATCAGGCCTTATTGATTGTACGTCAGTGTGAGAAAATGCCAGGTCTAAGCAGATGGAACATCTCTTTCAACCTCATATATATATATATATATATATATATATATATATATATATATATATAAAGAGAGACAGAAACAGAGACAGAGAATCGCACAAATTCATTCTGTTACCGAAGAGAAGTTGAGATGACAGCCTAAAATTTTTGCTGAAAGCAATGGAGCTTTTGGAGAATTATTGAACCAGCTGAATCACAACCTTCGGGGTACAGAGCGAAATTAAGAGACGGTTGCTTTTGCTTAAAAGTTTGGGTTAGCCATGTTGAATAATCTCAGTACGCAGATGTTTCTCGTTGTCTTTATGTCTTTTCTGTTTCTGTGTCTCTGTTTCCTTCTCCCTCTCTCGCTACATACACTCAAATTCATATATATATATATATATATATATATATATATGCATGTGTGTGTGTGTGTGTGTGTGTGTGTGTGTGTGTGTGTGTTTCTTTCTCTGTGTGTGTGTGTGTGTGTAGTCGTATGAGTAGTCCCAAACGGTTTAGGCCAATATCGGCGATAAAGACATTTTGTTTAGTGCTAACCGAATAAAGACGAAAATAAATAGATTCACAAATCGCCGGAGATTTAGAATTTGTTATAACTGAATTGTATTATGTTCGTTTTATTACATTACCAGTCATATAAATTCGCTACGCTTGGCAGCCTCTTCTTTCCCCCAAAGAAACTGTTCTTCCACGGAAGCGACATAAAACAATATTTTTTAAAAATATAATTTTGCAAAAAAAATATTCTAAAAAATAACTAAAGAAATGCTCTGAAAAAAGTATTTAAAAAGATATTTTAGCGTATGAGTTTAATATCTAGCTATTATTAAATGATTACCTGTTCTTCATATTGAAATTGAATTTCGTCCAAAATACATTTTAAGCTAGATATAAGCCGCGGTAAAATTACTATGGAGTCATTTTTCTTCAATAAAAAGCAGAACACGTCATTCAGGAAAATGAGAATTTAATAAAATCATTGATATTTGGTTAAGAATATAATTATACTAAATCGTTTTATGATAAAATATGATTCAGCTATCTTTATCATCGGCATTTTTATCCTGATAAGCATTATTACCATTATCAACTTATCATTATATGCTATTTTACATCAGACGATTCATGTTGAAATCCGTAGAGATCAAGTGATAACAAGTTTTATAAATCCAATCATTCACGATTTCTCTAATAATTCTTTTTCACTCTTTGGGGTTTTTCACAGCAGTTCTAATTGAATGTTTTCCACTGTGGGCTGAGTGACTCACTGGGTGCCCAGGGCGCCTCGGGTTGTATAATAGTTAGAAAGCTTGACATGCAACCCTCCAAGAGTGAGTTCGAGTTTCATTGGGTGCCCCATTCATTCGGCCTTGTGCCAAATCTAAGCAAAAAAACTTAGTAAATTTCTTTACACTGAGGGCTGAGTGACAACAAGTCTCAGCAGGTATCTAGGACTCATCGATGTATTTATCCAATTCCTCTGCAATGAGCTGGATGTGACACACGGTCAGATTTTTCTTTGCGGGATAAAACTGGTTTCAATTTAGAGTTGTCCTTTTCCTAACGAAGGCTAAAGTACCAATTCTGGAATTTGGTGGAAGAAAACTGATGGATTCATGCGTTTTTAAAAAGTATTAGCGCGAAATCAAAAGCAAACTGAAGGACTCTTTTTAGTATTCTAGCTTATTTTAACACGACTGGATTGTCTCGATACGTTTTCTCATCTCTCTTTCCTTCTGTCAGTTTTTCATGCCTTTATGGACCCTTTTAAGTGTTCCAGTTACAATTGTTATCCCGGTCATGTTCCTATTCCACAGTTTATCAGCTCTCTGGTAAGATCCTGGTATTTTCTCATTTTTTTGCTTTCTTTTTTTCACTCTATTGTCCGTTGGAACGGCGAAAACCACAAGATAGCGACTTCAAGCTAATCAACACGAGGTCTGACCTTCTAGCCAGGATTGGACGATCCGTCTGTATCTTAACGTTCCAGAGACGTTTATGCGTCTCGTTTTCCTGAAAAGATTCTGATTTATAAGTATAACCCTTATCAGTATTGCCAAATTCTAATCTGTTGCACAATTTTCCACAAGACGCTTTAAGTAGACACCCATGGGGCTCAAGTTACAGCAAGCCTGGTGAATGCTTTTGCTCTTTCGGCAGATTTCTGGCAGATCTTATCAATTTATTGTCCGTACTGCGTCAAGTGGCTAACCGGCTCAAGGGAGAAGCAATTCGGGATAATAAGGGAAAATCCAAAGTTATAAGCTTGGAATTTCCCTGAGAAGGATTGCCAGATGTGTTTTTTAGATAACAATGGGAACAGTATATCTCGTGGATACTTGAAAGACATCTGTGGGACATTCCCGAAAATTGGTTGAATGAAGTAGGCACACAAAAGGCTGGAGGATATAGCGATCAAAATGTTATAAAGAAATGAAAATCGTGGGTGGGATGAATAACAAATGTTCTAAAGAAATAAACTATGAGCAATTGTTACATTTGCTTCACGATTTTTGCAACTCCAGAGGCATTTACATTTTTATCATTTACTCCTTGAGTGTTTTTCACAGCAGTTTTAGCTAATGGGTTTTCAATGGAGTTTGAGTGACAACAAGTCTCCTCAAATCTCCAGGACTCTTCTCAGTATTCTGTCCGTTTTCAATAATGTTGTAGTTTGGATGGTCTCCACTCGTCCTCATAGCTCTAAGTCCTCCAATTCCTAAAATAATCTTTTCGTGACTACCAAAAGCACCAATAAAGTTTGGTATTATTGTCACCTTCATGTTCCATAATTTTTTGAACTACCTAGCTAGGTCCAGGTACTTAGCATTCTTTTCACTTTCCTTCAGTTTTATTCTGTGGTCACCCGGGCAAGCAAAGTCCACAATTTTGCAAGCTTTCTTTTTATTGTTAATTATTATAAGGTGTAGTCTTCTGGCGGCGATTAGGTGATCCGTTTGTATGTCAAAGTCTCATAGGAGTTTAAATGTGTCATTCTCTAGGAATGATGTTTGGTTGGGCAGATAGCATTTTTTTGTATGGTCAAGTTTAAATTCCTAGTACATCTCCTAATGGATCATCTTGTCGAGTCTTATACTCTTTCTGTGCTAATTTGCTAGATTCGCTTATTATGTGATTAATGGTTTCGTCTCTATCACCACATAACTTACATTTGCTATTTTCGTGCGTTTTATCTATTCTCGCTTTCATATGACTGGTTTTAATGGCGTTGTTTTGAGCTGCTATTAGGAGAGATTCTGTTTCTCTCTTAAAGTTTCCTTTTCTTAGCCACGTCCATGTTTTCTCGTGTGAGATGTTAATTAGTCGTTTAAAACGCCCATAGAGTTGTTTTTCTTCCCATTTTTGTTTCTTAGTCATTGTCATTATGTTGGCTATCGTGTTGTCCGTATCGTTTCTGGTGGCTGTCATCAGTCCGCATTCGTGCTTTTCTATGCAGTCCTCGAGTCGTTGTATCGATGCATCAACGCTGTCTTCAGTGCTGTAAAGTCCTCTTCCACCCCCCTTTCTTGATACATATAATCTGTCAACGTGGTATCTTGGATGTAATGCCTTATCCATGGTCATTAGTTTTCTTGTTTTTTAGTCCTTTTGCTGAAGTTCTCTGGTCCACTCCAAAAATGATCCCGAATATTTAACGAGGGTTTATTCCTTTGATAAAGTTTCTGCTGAATAATTTTGTCTCAAGTAGCTTTCTGGTTCTCCTGAGATATTCTTTCTTAATTAGTTTCCTCTCCACTTGGTGTCAGCCTTCAAGATACCAAAGTATTCGTACGTTTCCTTTTCTCCGAGCGTTGTAATCTTGTCTTGATTTGTCAGTTCCATTCCATCCGTCAGGTGTCGTTTGCCGCTTTTCATTACTAGCATGGCACGCGTTTCTATGTCTAATTCCATTCCAATGTGCTGACTGTATATTCTAAGTCCGTCTATTAGAGTTTCCAGTTCTTTTTCATTTTTTGCAAATAGTTTGACGTTGTCCGTGTACATTAGGTGATCGATTTTTCTTGCGATTTACTAATTTTTATGTCCGCCTGTGTATGTGGTTAAGTGGCATCATTGCAAATATGAATAGTAACGGTGATAATGCATCTCCTTCAAATATACCTTTTTGGACCTTTGCTCAGCTAAGCTCTCCTTGCTGTCAATTCGACTCTCTGGGTTTTCATGGTTTTCTTGATAAATTTGACCATCTGATATTTTGTTCATTTTGAGACAGTTTATAATCAAGTTTTGAGAGACCGTATATGCCTTTTAATTTTCAATCCAGGTCATAGCTATATTTTCCGTCTGGTCTTGCTCTCGTTTAGGATGTGACGATCTATGTAAATTAATTCTCCTGTGCCTCTGGATCCTTTGCAGCATCCTTCCTGTTCCTTAGATAACAATCTGCGGCGTGTTAGCGAGTAGTAAATCTCTTCCCTTATTTGTGCTGTTAATATTTTCCATATCATCAGTAAGCAGGTTATGCGTCCGAGGTTGTTTGGGGTGTTTTTTATTAGACCCTATTGGATCAATGTGGTCTTTCTTTTGGATATCAATTCGGGTACGTGTACACTTTGTGGGCATCTGTTAATTTCTAGTGCAAGTCTGTCGTAATTGGAAGTGAATTTCTTGAACAAGAATCCACATATTCCATTATGGCCTGACGTTTTCCAGTTTGATATTTTTGTAGTGTCATTTTGAGTAAATCGATGTGTATTTCTGTTTTTGGGCCTTCTAATTCCTTTGTCATATTTGTTTATCCTTTTGGCTTGTTCGTTATGTTTTTGGTTGCCATATTTTAGTCTAAAATCATTCGGTTTCTTTTGTATGTGGTTGGTGGAATATTTTCCTGTCATTTGGAATGTTCAGTTTTGTCTATTGTTTTACCCTTTGTCGATATATCTTTAATCTTCCTTCTTTCACCAGTACTTTCTAGTTTATTTCCTCAAGTTGTATTATTTTTCTTGTGTTGCCTTTTTCTTTTTGTCTGTCCATGTTTCAACGTCTTTCTTTGTTTTATTATTTTGGCCTGTTTTGTAGATTTTCTTATCTACGTTTTCAGTTGAATTCCCTATCCTGGTTTTGATTTTTTCTTCGTACTTTTTGACGGATCCCAATTTACTCACAAACTAATTTTGCCCCTGCAGAGATTAGTTCATCTAATTCAGTTATTTCATTAGTTTATATATAAGGTAGTACTTTATTTATTATTTTCGTTTCAATCTTAATTGTTCTCCATTATATGTTTCTTAGTGATGGGTAAGGTAGTCTTTTCCCATTCATAATTCTTTTAAAAATTTCTAGATTTACTTTTTGTTCTTGTGTTAGTGTTTCCTCTGGGTTATTTGGTTGTGCATTGTTTGGTCGTGTGAAGTTTTTATTTTCGAAGTTGGCGGTTCATTTCGCTTAAGCTGTTTTTGCTTGTTAATACATGGATTGTTTGATATTGTATTATTATCTTCTACATTATTTATTTTCCGGTGTGTTTCAAAGTCAGAAAACCAAACTTTCTTTATTATTGTCCTGACTTTGTTGACTTGTGGCTTGAAATTAATATTATAATTATAATTCGGTATGAGTTTTCCACATCAGCGGTATTGAAGATCTTTTACTAGTGTCTGAGTGACTGCAAATCTCCTCAAGTCTAAGGACTCTTCTTTGTATTTTGGCCAATCTTAACAATCTTTGGATTCTCAACTCTTCCAGCTCCCTTAAAATGTCTTTGGGGTTATTCTGAGCGCACAAATTACAATTGGAATCACTGTCACCTTCATATTCTATGCTTTTTTTAAATTCTCAAGCAAGTATTTACGTAGTCCGTTCAATAAGTTTCCAGACTTTTTTGTACAGGCATTTAGAATTGTCGTAGACTCTTGAAAATTTACTATGTTATTGCTATTCAATTTTTGAGATGACTGCCCAATTTTTATGAGTTCAGCTTCAAATGAACAGCTACAGAAGGAATTGGAATACACACTACTAAAGCCTGATTGTCACTGCTGGTGAATTTCAAAAATGCAATCTGGACGTCAGGATACTTTAGAAGAACAATATGCAATAAGATTCTGTTTTAAACTTGGAGAAAAAGCCAGAGAAACGTATGGAATGCTTCACACTGCTTTTCGATCATCTTGCATGAATCGAGCATCAGTTTTTGAGTGACATAAGAGATTCAAGGAAGGCAGGGAGTCTATGAGGGATGATGAGAGGCGCGGGTGGAGTAAGGAAGTCAATACAGCAGAGTTGATTGGCCAAAGGGTTAGGGTTACTATGTTGAGGTTTTTAAGGAAGTTCAGGAAGAGATTCCTAGGGAAGAAGCAAGCACTCTTCAAATCGGGTCAGTGGTATTTCCACCAGGACAATGCACCAGTCCACAACTCCATCTTTGTCACTGACTCTTCGACCAAGATGGGCATCAAGACAGTTCCTCCAGCCTCCATAGAGTCCAGACCTTGCTCCCTGTGACTTTTGGTTATTCCCTAAGCTCAGAGGCTGTCGTTATGAGACCATTGAGCAGATGAAAGAGGCTGTGACGAAGGTCATTGATACGCTCAAACAAGTGGACTTCCATGGGGCCTTCTATAAGTTACAACAAGTGCATTTCAGCCGGAGGAGATTACTTCGAAGGGGACTAGAGTTTCATGTGTGTACTATCAACAAAAGTGCCCATAAGAAAAAAGTCTGGAAACTTATATAATGATCCTCGTATCTCTCATTTCGTTTTGATTTTCAATCTGCGCTTCTTCAGGACGGCAATATTTTACTATTTGGTAGATTTTTTTTTTTTTTTTTTTTTTTTTTGCAATTATCACTTTGTCAACTCTTCTGGCCGGGATTAGGTGATCCGTTTGTATCTCGAAATCCCAGAGAATTTTTTGCGTCTCATTTTCAAGGACAGATACTGGTTTGAGCATATACCATTAGATTGTATAGGGAATTTTGAATCTTTTGCATAACTCCCAATAGATCACCTCTTCCACTAAGTCATGCTTAGTCTTTTAATCCTTTTTCCCCAGGGTGCTTCATTCTCTTCTAATGTAATTAATCGTTTCATCTGGTTTTACATGATCTACATTTGCTATTCTTTAGTGTATTATCGATTTTCAATTAACTATAATTGGTTTTTATGTAATTGTTTTGTGCTGAAGAGACTCAGTCTCTTTCTAACGTTTTTCCTTTCTTTGACTTCTCTAATTCGTTTCCGGTGAGATTTCGCTGGTTTGTCACTTTGAATATCTATACATTTGTTTTTCTGCACATTTCTGTTTACTCGTTTTCCGTGTTCTGTTTGTCCTTATGTTACTGGCTGTTACTGGCTACCGTAATCAGTCTTTCTTTGCTCTTTTAAATGCGATCCTTGAATCCTTGTATTGATGTATCTATGCAATTTTCAATGCTAGCGAGTCCGCTTCATTTCATTCTTGACACACACGGTCAGTTCGTGTCATCTCTCGGATGTAGCGGCTTGGACATTGTCAGCTTTCTTGTCCCCAGCTCCATTTCTCTGACTTCCTCTTGTGACAATACACCTTCGCGGCCTCCATACTTATCAATTTCTTTGAAACAATTCTGTCTTGGCCAGTGAATCATCTAGTGGTTTCCGCCGGGGCATTTCACATTTCTTTATGGCCTCATTAATACAACCGAGGGAGAGGGAGAAAAAGAACAAACGACAAACGAACAATTTGGTCTTGGGTCAACTTAGAGTGTAAGAAGGGTGGTTCTGTGACATTGCAATCTCTGCGCATCTGTAGACTAACGCTGACGTATATTTTTCACGAAATTTCTACAAAGGTACTAGGAATGCCAACTCATCTTTGACCGTCTTCCTCATTGCTCACTGTTGTCGACTCAGGACTGCAAACTCATCTTGCCTGTCTTCCTCACTGCGCCTGGAATCTATCTCATGCCGACTGGTCTCTTCTGCTCCCCATTTTCGACTCCCTTCTGCCTCACCCTTCGCCAACTGCCTTCTCTGGGTTCCTTTTTCGAACTGCCTTCTCTGGTGTTCCCTTGCCCACTTCCAGTCTCGTCGGAGATCTCGATTCTAAGCCCTTTGTTTGGTTTCGCGCCAAGGCAGACAAAGGGATCGTCTGCTTAGTGGACCACCCACATAGTGCCACACACTGTTGTCTAATTGAATATGGTCATGAGTTCCTTACACTATTCCAAAGTACAAGTACTTGTAAATTTTCCTTTTTTTTTCAAGCGTTGTAATTCCTTACTGATTGGTCAGTTCTATTTTTCCTTTATTTATCTTTTCCCAATTTTCATTATCGGTTGGGCATATTTTTCTATGCCAAATTTCAAACATATGTATTGGCTGTATATTCTTAATGTGAGTATTAGAGTCTCTAATTATCATTACTATTATTATTGTTTACTCCTTGAGAGTTTGAGTGACAGCAAATTTCCTCATGTCTCCAGGACTGTTCCCAGTATTCTGTCTGATTTCAATAATGTAGTAATTTGGATGATCTCCACTCGTCCTCTTATTTCCAAGTCCTCCTGTCCCTTTATTAATCCTTCGGTGACTGTACCAACAACACCAATCACAATTGATATAAACGTCTCTTTTATGTTCTGCAGTTTTTCTATTCCTTTGTAAGGTCTAAGTACTTATCCTTTTTTTTACTTTCTTTCAATTATACTCTGTGGTCAGCCGGGACAGCAAAGTCCACAATATATATATATATATTGGTTTCCTTACACTATTCCAAAGTACTTGTAAATTTTCCTTTTTTCCAAGCGTTCTACTTCCTTCCTGATTTGTCAGTTCTATTATTTCCGTTATTAATCTTTTGCCAATTTTCATTATCAGTAGAGCAGATTTTTCTATGCCAAATTGAAAAGGTAGTTTTCGGGTCACCTTTGACTAAGATTGTCAACTTCACTTATATATATATATATATATATATATATATATGTGTGTGTGTGTGTGTGTGTATGTGCGTGTGAGTCTGTGTGTGTGTGCAAGTGTAATGGCGTTTAAACAACCAACATAGCGTTCTAACACCCCACATACCACCATGTTAATAATGTCCAAAAATTTGAATATGCAACACCGAGTTCATATCATAAAAGTCTCTGATGATGAAGTTTTCTACTTAAAATTAATTAGACCCTGAATGATTAATTTACGTTACAATAGCCTTCAAAATAAATACAATAGAATGAAAAGAATCAACGTATATACCTTTGCTTCGCATATACTTCACAAGAATATTTTGCTAACTGTTGATCCCGCTGGACATTAAGTGACAGCATGTCTCTTTAATACTCCAACACAGTCGTAGTGTTGTTAATCATTTTAATTTTGTCATCCAGTTTCTTTCAACTATTCCATGAGTATCTAATCCCTCCACTTCAAACTATTCCAGTTGCTCAGTTACGGAAAAGTATGACACCTTTTTATTCCGTATTGCTTCCTATTCCCAGACAAGTTGCACGTGTTTTATAGTTTGACGTGCCCGTAGTGTAATGGTTATCGTCGTAGAAAATGGACGTGGCGACACGAGTTCAAATCCTGGACGAGACATAGCGCTTCACATAGCACTAATACCCTTGGGAAAGGTATGAATCCAATTATTCTCCCTCCAGATATGGCTAAATAGTAGGGCAGACTAGGTACATCAGCCTTGGTGAGGCAACTAGTCTAGAAGAAGGAAAAATCTGAATTCAAACCTGTTAAACTCCGCTTAAAAATTGACCTTGTGTCATATCCTGCCTGTGCGGAGGGTTTGGTAAATATGATTAAAAATACTTGAAACCATATAACTCCGTATGAATGATAGGTTTTGTTTTGTTTGGTTTATTTGTTTAATGGCATATCAACCTTCGCGGGTAATTTAATGCCCAAACCATCCTTTTTTTTAAAGAAGATCAGCAGCAATGCTATTGAACACATACCTGGAAGGATAAGGTGGTTCAAACCATTCCCAAGGGTATTTGTCTGAAAGTGAACGTAATAGCGCGACTGAAGTTCAAAGTTGCTTACTACGATTCTGCAGTCCACAGCTTTAACTGTTATGAAATAGCCGAGGGATTTAGGTTCATGCCTTTGAGTTTAGTTAGGCTGAGAACCTTTCGGTTCAGCACATGGGTTGTTTGGGTGTAAGATTGAAGCAGGTGTTAACGCGGGTGTGTGCGAGCGGATAGAGGTGTCACTCAGATGTCATAACAGTCCGAGACGATACTGGGTGACAAGGTGCGGGTGACGTCAAGCACCGGAAGCACGCGGAAGTTTGTGTGAGAATTTGAAGAAAATAAGAGTCGGGTTTTGGACGCCAAACGAGAAGGATCAAGCCTTGGAGCTCGCAGGCGCGAGGCGAGTTTGCGCCCTATGGGGGGGGGCCGCTCGAGTTGGGGGCCAAATGAATAAGACAGCATAGAAGATTGTGTCTCTCCTCCTTACGTCGAAACCTTTAACTCAAATTTAATAAAAAGGTTTCGTACCTGAACAAGAAGTAGTTACGTGTTTTTGAGATTCCTGTTCTTTATATATTCTATCGTTATGAACATTACATGTCCATTTCGCACATACCGTTAATTGCGAATATGGTACATAACTATTACAGCAGGAAGACACCCCTGTATGAATGATTAGTCTGACTTGTCGGATTGGGCTGTAGAACACGCTGATTTCACTTCTACTGAGGCGTTAGACCCCTAACGCGTATTCAGGACCTGAAATTAAACGATTTGATGGTGAAGCTCCAATTATGCAGCTTTAGGGAATGTGGAGTACTCCTTCTTTGCCATTACTCGCAAGGCTATTCTATACTGGAGTTGGAGTACTCCTTAAGGTCCCAGCAGGGAGTCCAACAGATCTAATTAATTCTTTATTAGACTTGAAGTCATTTAACTCTGTGTAAACTAATTATTAATATTGGTATAAATATTAAAGAGAATTATTAGAATTAAATAGCAAACAAACGAACTCGTGCTCGTTTAAATATGAAATTACCAATAAATTATTCATTTACAAATCACACACACACACACACACACACATATATATATATATGTGTGTGTGTGTGTGTGTGTGTGTGTGGTTTTGTGTTGGGTCTGTAAAAATAAGCGTTGACTTTAAAAAATCATCAAGGGTTCGTATACCATCAAGCCATATCATCACCTGAATTAACCCATAAACTATTCACTCTCAAATTATATATATATATATATATATATATATATATATATATATATATATATATTAACAGGATTTGGTTTTAAGTAACCGTCAAGTGTTGATATGCCATTAAATAAAATAACCAAATAATGTATCACTATTAAGAATGGTTATATAAAGCTACAATTATTTACAAGGATTATTATTTCACATCTTGCGGTTATTTCACAAGTTTTAACAGGTGGTTTTTCACACGATACTGATTGACAGCAAGTCTGCTCTGGTCTCTAGAACACGTCAGACGATTCTAGCCGACTTTAATAATTCCGTGGTCTGGATAGTTTCGATTCATCCTTTGGTTTTCAGTTTCGCCAGTCCACAGTTTTTTTTCTTTTCTCTGGCAAAATCTAGGTATTTGCATATTTTTTCTTTCTTTTATTTTTACTATATGGTCTTTTGAAACGGCAAAATTCACTAAATGAAAAGTTCTTTTTTACTTTTTAATAAAGCAAGATTTGGTCTATCACTGTGCTTGGGTGATCCGTTCATTCTTGAAAGTTCCTGAGGATTTTTTGCGTCTGATTATCTTGGACAGATTCTATCTGGTGTATATACCATTCACATGTCCAAATTTAAATCTCTTGCACAATTCCCAGGGGATAAGCTTTCCTACTATGTTATGAGTACTCATGCATTTTTGCTAGTTTGATACATTTGCCTATTATATGATTAACTATTGACTCTATGCCCGTTTTGACACCAGTAGTCACTGGCACTCTTCAGAGATTTGCGTGCAAGTAACCTTAATTTTCTTTTTAGACTTCAATCCGATCTAGATCGTAATGTCTACTTCATGTAGTCTATTTTCCATAGTCTTTATGATTATTCTAAGGGCTCCAAATAGGATTGGTATTACGATTACCCTCATGCTCCACAGTATTTTTCTGGAAATGACTTTGTATTCTGGTAGATTTTTTTTTATCTTCATTTAATTTCCTCTCAGTACACTGGAATAGCGAATTGCTCTAGTTGACTGTTTTTTTAAAATTTACTATATCTTTTCTTCTGGTCTCGTTTGAGGGATCTATTTTATCAAATAATCCGAGGGAAATTTTATTTTTTTATTTTTATCATTTTCGAGTGCAAATATTTGTCTGTGGGTATCTCATTGAATTGTATGGACAAAAGTCAATTGTTTGCAAAATTTATTGCGTCTGCTCTCATGCTCCTTCTGGGGCAGTTTGTCCCAGTCACTTATAATGTGATTGATTGTCTCATATTTCTCCACATCGCCATCAATTTCAATTCTCCTGAGTCTTATTACCGGAACCGGAAGAATTCTGTGCTTTGATAAGAATCAACCAACTAGGATTAAAGATCTGAATAGCATTTTAATACATGATTCACGAGTCACACACACAAATACAGACATACGTAAGCACACACACACACACACACACACACACACACACAAACATATATATATATATATATATGGTCTGAAACCTTAATCTATCGTAAAGTTAGACGGGTTTCGATCCCGGCTTCGAGCGTCCTGCGGGTCTAGCCACACTGAAGAGTTCTGATAGAACGAAACAGTCTGTCTGTGGATGACAATATATATATATATATATATATATATATATATATATATATATATATATTTCTTTGAATAATTAGAGTGAAGATTTTGGGCGAGTGATTACACAAAATGTATATGTAATCTTTTGAAAGTGCTCGATGTTCTTATTAAGCAGAGCCGATTCAAAATCGAAGATATTTAAATGTTTACGATGTTAAATACCGTCCATGTTTCTGGGTTTAACATACAATGTGCTGATCAGTCGTTACATTAATCTATATGAACATCTTTCTGCTCATTGTACATGAAACTCTGTCACAGTCACAAGAAGAATCTAAAATCATTGACATTTGATTTCTTATAAAATGATATTAATGAAGCATTTTGCTATATTTATGCGTAAAGAGTGCCCAATACTTATTTAAATTTATGAAATACAGGTTTTATTTGGTTTGGTTTGGTTTCTTTGTTTATGGAAAATCAACATTCGTAGATTACTTAAAGCCAAAATCATCCTTGTAGAAAGATAGAAGTGGTGCTATCTAAACTGTTACCTGGAGAGGATAAAGATGCTCATCCCTTTCCAAAGTACATTACTCCGAAATTGTACGTGATAGCATGACTGGAGTTCGAACTCGCTTATTAAGATTTTACAGTCCTACATGTTAAAAACCACACCGCCTGGAATCCCCATGAATCGAATTCATTAAATTAATAATTTAAATTACAAAAAAGAAATACGGTAATTATTTCTTACACCATAATAAAATATATTTTCCAAAAAGAGATCATACTTCCATGGTTTTATTATTATTTGCATTTACCGCAGTGTTTCATGAAAACAGTTGTAATACTCATTTCTACTTAGTTACTAATTGATAATTTTCATTGGAATAATGGTTAGATTATTAGCCAATGGTCCGGGAGACCGGGGTTCAATCCCAGGTCGAGTCATACCAAAGACTCAAAAAATGGTACTTAATGCCACCTTGCTTAACACAGCCTTATAAGGTACGGATCAAGGGTAAAGTGGAGCAATCCAGGGAATGGAAGAGCGTCCTCCTCTACACCTCAGTGTAGCAGCTACTGAAAAGGAAGCCTTCAGGTCGTCCTCGACTACGGTCGCCAACTTTTCTTTATATTAGTTATTGTTCGAATTCTTATTGCAGCACCTTCCTTAGTATTATAGCAGAATTTTGCAATAATAATATCAATTCTTCTTTAAACTCTAATTCATCTGATTTCGATTCTCGATTACTTTGGCCCGGTTCTATAGAGCCAAAATCTGTCGGACACAAAATTATTGCTCCGATCTTGTTTAGGATCCTGAGTAAAGTCCGGGTAATTTTCACTTTTTATTGATTTATTAGATTCTTAGGTTTCTCTAAAACACCCAGCTGTAGGTTAAAAAGTTTTATTATTGTTCTCCTAAAAGGATTAAATAACCCATTGAAGTTGATATTTCATTTAGAAAAGAAACCATATTAAACCTATGAAGTTTGATACTGGGACTGATCTTAAGTGTCAGATCTCTAATTTAGTAGCAATGATATATACATCTTTTCTTGCTTTGATTTTAATTTGCAGATGTTTCAAAATTTATTTTCTGTCTTGTCTATATATACATATATTATTAACTTGTTAACAAATTTCTTTTAAAACGAGTGTCAAATACATCGAAAAAAGAACCCGAAAAGTAAATAAGTTTCTGCCCGGAGCAAAACAACGAAATATTTATCGCTGAGATAACTTTGTCAATTACCGTCTTTGGTAACTGGAGCTTATACTCCTCTCGAAGTGTTCACATCTGAGAAAACAGAAGACAAAGACAAAATGTTCGAAGACATTAGTCTTTCGACTAATTGCAACTACTATGCAATAATACCAACAATATGTGCATGTAATTATTCTGTCGAAAAGTTTCACTTCTTTAAATGACCGATTTCCTCGCGAATCAGTTTTAGTTGATGAAGCGGTTAGCCCCGCACATCATGGTTTTAAATTAGGGTTCCTTTCGCCTAGCTTGCTATGCCAACCTTCAGCACAAGAGAGTCTTCTCATCCATAATTTTAGCTATGTTAGGGATGTAGAATACACCGACTGCATCTCTGTAGAAGGAAAAGATCCCTCACTCAACAAGTGTTCTGGACATTACACTAAACAATCTGATAGTAGAGCTCTAGCAATGAAGGAGCTTAGAGGGATGTGGAGCACCCCTTCATTGCCATCGCTCCCAGGTCCACTCTAACTCGGAGTGGTATCACTTAAAAGGGCCCTATCTATTGGTCAATCAGAACTGTTTGACATATAAACTGTGAAAACAAATGATTTATGCTAAATAGATTTGTTTAAAATAGAACTGTTTAATCATTTAACTGTGTGTAAACAAATGACTGATGTTTAATTTAATTTTTAGTGATACACAGCAATACTTAAATACTTGGAACCATTTAACTTCGACTAATGCTAAATTGATTTGTTAGAAATAAACTTTTTGATCATTTAACTATATGTAAACAAATTATGTCTAATTGAATTTTTAGTAATACATAAGAAATCATGGAACCATTTAAGTTTAACTAATTCTAAATTAATGTTAGAAATAGAACTTTTTCATCATTTAACTGTGTGAAAACAAATAACTGATGTTTAATTGAATTGCTATTGATGCAAAGCAATACTTGGAACCAATCAACTTTGATTAATGCTAAATTGAATTATTAGAAATAGAACTGTTTGATAATTTAACTGAGCGTATCTACAAAATGTGTTTACAAATTATATATTTAATATGTATCTAAAAGCTGAATTTGCCGTCAAATAACCTACAAGGGTTGATATGGCATAAAACCAAACATAACCATTCATAATTTATGGCGAGGAAACAAAGAAAACAAAGATTCATGTTTTTCTCAAGGGTAATAGCTCAAATTTAATTGCAAACAGATTCATCTAAAATTTGTGCGTGACTCACCTAGTCTATTTCCAACGGTGATAACTGTTACGGAACCTACTCATCTTTACTCCGGCTTATAAGTCTTTCTATACCGTTGATTGATTTTTTATTCCTTTTGTGACGTTTTGTTTTGCAATCTTATCTTTTCATCCAAAAAGAAGGAATTTTATTTTTTTCCTAACATGTGTCTTTTTTCTGCTTCATGCGATTAGCTAGACGTATTTTTTCAGGGCTTACAATAATAAGGGATTAAGGTTATCTTTTTATGTGTCCCTAGCGTATTTCTGAGAAATATCCAAAAATTCTGTTTTGTGCATATTGTGTTGTGGGAAAACAAGTATGAATTGATACAAGCCCTTAAAGAAACCAAGTCGAAGCTTGCGAAGGACAAGAAATTCGATACTGCCACCTGACATACGTGCCAGGGGAGCCTAGCATTTGTATCTGGTGGATATGTCTGATTATTCCCATAGCCTCAGGGGGCCGTCCCCGCAGGATTTACCTGCTTTTCGTTTGTTCAAATTTAAATTTCCAAGTGGATCTCCTTCCCCATTTCGTCATGTCTAGTCTTGTAATCTTTTTGCGTAAATTTGCAGTATTTGACGAGTATATTATTGATAGTGTCGTCTCTTTTACCACGTAGCCTTCACTATTTTGTTGTGACTTGTCTATTTTTGCTTTAATGTATTTATTATACTTATGGCGATGTATTATGCTGCTATTAGAAGAGATTTTGTTTCTCTTTTAATCTTTCCCTTTCCAAGCCATTTTCAAGTCTTCTCGTGTGAGATTACGCTTGTCTGTTGTTTGAAATTGCTTTTCTTCCCATTTTTCTTTTCTAGTTTTGTTGTTTTCTTGAACCTGGTGCTATTTGTATTGTTTCTATTGCTGTAATGAGCGTTTCTTTTGTCTTATTAATGTAGTTTATGAGACATCTTATCAGTGTATCGACGCTATGTTTAATGCTGGTGAGTTCTCTTCCTCTTTCTTTTCTTGAAAAATACAACCTGTCTATTGGATGGAGTTCTTCTCTTGTCTATTGGATGGAGTTCTTCTCTTGTCTATTGGATGGAGTTCTTCTCTTGTCCATTTTAAGAATTACCCCGCGTATCTTACAAGAGGGACAGGACAGGTGTTTATCCCTTTGATGAGGTTTCTGCTTTATAGATTTGCTTCGAAAAGTTTTCTCGTTAACCTGAGGGATTCTTTTTTATTTCTTTTTTTTCATCACCACTTATTTGATAGTGTCCACTTTCATTATTCCCAAGTACTTGTTATTTTTCTCTGAGATTTCAGATTTTTTTAATTTATTTTGGTAGTTCTATTCCTTCTGTCAATTGCTTCTTCTCATTATTTTCATGACCCATTTTTCAATACGAAATTCCACACCTATATCGTCACTGTATATTCTCACTGCCTGTTTTAAGTTTTCAACTTCTTTTTCATTTTTTGGCAAACTGGTTGATGTTGTCCATGTACATTAGAGGGTTAATTTTCTCTTGCACTTTATGAAGTTTGTATCCTACTGTGCTTTTACTAAGTATGTGATTAAGAGGTATCATCGCTATCACAAATAGTAATTGTGATAGCGCATTTCCCTGGAATATACCTCTGGATTTTTACCTTAGCTAAACTGTTTCCTCCTACAGTCAATTCTACTGTCCTGTTTTTCACAGTTTCCTTGGTTAACTTTACGACTTCGTCTGATATCTGGTACATTTTGTGACAGTTTTCTCATCAGTCTTTGTGGGACCATATCTTAAGCATTTTTGCCATCATTCCACGCCATGGTTAAAATTTTGTGTCTCTTATTGCTGTCCTTGAGAATGTTTTCATCACTGAATAGTAGATTTCATGTTCCTCATGTTTCCTAGCGGAATCCTTTCTGTTCTTCGGGAAATAGTCCGCGTTTTATAAGCGAATAGTAAATCTTCTCCGTGATTTATGATGTTCCACGTAATCGGTAGGTTCGTTATGAGTATTTAGTTGTTGGGGACGGTTGCTTTTTGGGGTCCTTTTTTGATAAGGGTGGTATTTCCTTTGGTCACCCATTCCAGTATGTCTGTGTTATTAAATGAAATAGGGAGTGCAAAAATCTAAGTTACTCAGATCCATCAGATGCGTTTCCTGTAACACACATCGTTCGGTATATTTGCAAAATTTACATTGTTGATATTGTTATCGTGACCTACCAACACGATACTCTTCCTCCTCCATAAATACTAACCCTATTTACTCTCGGGAAGACTTCCTCCCAGCAGTCGAACCGGACAGTTTCAGATTAACACTTCTACCTGCAGTGCTAATACTCTTATTTTGTGTATATGTTCTGTTTATTCAGTATACTTATTCCACCTACTTTCTCCTCTTCGTATCTTCTCTCCGGTCCCTAACAGGCCACAACAGATATTATGTGCAACTGAGGTAATAATAAAAGCAACAACAACAACAACAACAATAATAATAATAATAATAATGATCTTTTAGAGTATTACAATTATTAATTAGTAGTCTTTATTGAGATTCAAGTGATAGCAATTCTTCTTAGCACTTCTGGAAAATTTTCAGTATTTTTATCAATTTCAACAGAGCGGGGGTCTGCACAGTTTCAACCTATACAGGATCTTCAACTGCTCCAGTTTCCTTCTCGGGCTCTTTGGGAGTGTTTCGACTATGATTTACATCACCATTATCTTTATATTCCATTTTTTTTTCTATTACAAGATCAAGGTATTTTTCGACATTTTTGGTTTCCATTATTTTAACTCAATACCGATGTTCATTAGCTATCAAGTAATTTTTTTTCTTGTTAAGAAACACTGTATAGTCTACTTGTCTATACTTAAATAGTATTTATTACCAAACTGTACAAAACTCTGAAATTCTATGAATACCCACTCCCACAAAGGCTTAAACACTCCCAAGCCTAAAAGTAAAATTATATAAATACAAATATATAAAGTTTACTTGCTTCTGGACTGTTACTATGTTCCTATTTTTGGTTTCATAGTTTCAGTGCTTTAGAGTTTAGTAATAAATGATACCTAATAGCATCAGTTTTGGTTGTATAATTTTCAATAAGATACACTGAAACACTGGTATCATTTGCTTTGAAGAAACATTTATTCAAAAAATATTTGGTCTATTTCTACATCCGGTGGTGAGGCTCATGTTCTGGAGCACTAGGAAGTGTGGAGTCATGACTATGTTGCCATTGCTATATCAATTCCGAAATGAAAATGGCCGAATTCCTTCCTTTGGCAAAATATCACTGAAAATGAGTAATATTGGATAGGATTTCTTGAAACCGTAAAAGTTTTGACAAATCATTGAATTTAAGAATAGTTACTTGAAGTTTAATAGTTTATAAATGTTCATTTAAATTTTTTTTAAGGCATGGACAGCTATCAATTGGCTATCGATCATATGGAAATCAGACCTAACGGATAAAATGAAACGCAGTTTCTTCCAGGCAGCTGTCGTATCGATACTGCACTATGGATGCACTACATGGATGCTAACAAAACGGCTGGAGAAGAAGCGAGACGGCAATTACACAAAAATGCTGCGAGCAATATTGAACAAGTCCTGGCGGCAACACCCCACAAGACACCAACTATACGGCCACCTGCCTCCCATCACGTATTGCTAATATCTATTTGCACACAGTTGATTTGTTTTTATTTTGCTATTAAATATTAATGATTCTATTTAATATTATTAATAATCCCTAGTAAAACATTGGACAGTTCTGTTTGACTCATAGAAATGACCCTAACAGCTATTATCTCTCTGGGTTTGAATGGATCTCAGAGTTAACGTTATAAAATGGTACTCCACATTATCCAAACTCCAAGTCTGGGGACTCATCAGTAGCAGCAGTTTTTTTCAAAGCCAGGACACTAAATGGTTTCAAATATTGCTATCTAACACTAATAATTCTAGTCATCCTGGTTTTTTTGTTTGCACATAATAGTCTCTTGTATCACAATGAAATACTTATAATTCGGTTTAATATTACTCGTTGCTTTACACATAGTTAAATGGATTCAAGTGAATGATTGAATAGTCCTATTAGGCCCTTAGATAAAACACTAACTGGTACAAACACTCGAGATCAGGGTAGGCCTGGTTGTAATGGCAATGAAGGAATACTCTATATTCCCTAAAGCTCCTGGACTGGAGCCTAACCATCAAATCATCATCATCATCATCATATCGTGCTGGCAGCACGGATATCCCTGACCCTCTTTCGCCACTCCTCCCTATCGTTCATCGCCCTAGGCAGGTCTTCAGGACAACAACCTGTATCCTCACATAGCTGCTGAATGTACGTTCGTGCTGGTCGTCCTGCTTTTGCGCGGCCGTGTGTGGGGATCCATAAGAGTACATCTCTTATGAGTTCATCTCTGCTTCTCCAGCAATGTCCTGCATGTCTGGTTCGCCTAACTTGAATAGTTTTCGTGATAGGGGGCAGGTGGCCGTACAGTTGGTGTCTTGTTGGGTGTTGCCGCCAGGACTTGTTGAGGATTGCACGCAGCATTCTTGTGTAATTGCCATCTAGTTTCTTCTCCAGCCGTTTTGTTAGCGTCCATGTAGTGCATCCATATAGCAGTATCGATGTGACCGCTGCCTGGAAGAAACTGCGTTTCATTTTATCGGTTAGGTCTGATTTCCATATAGTCGATAGCCTATTGATAGCTGTCCATGCTTTCGTTAACCTCGTTTCGATGTCCTTTTCGGTTGATTCGACGCTGCTTCCTAGGTAAGTGAATTTGTCTACTAGTTTAAGAGGGGTTCCTTCTAGAGTGGAGATGTCCCCTGTTTGGTTATAGCACATATATTCCGTTTTATGTGCATTAACATGGAGGCCTATGCTTGCTGCTGCTCGTTCCAAACTATGCAGAAGTGTTTCGGCTTGGTCAGGTGTATTTGCCAGTATCGCTATGTCATCGGCGTAGTCGGCGTCGGTGATTGTTGTTGCGGGGTATCTTCTGCTTCTTTTCTTCGTCAGTTCGAAGCCATTCTCTTTGATTTTGTCAATCGATGTTCTAAGTACGTAGTCTAGACAAATGATAAAGAGATACGGAGCCAGCGTGTCTCCTTTGATATTAAGCCTATCCACATGTCAGCGAACAAGGCAGAATGTTTTTGAATATCTTCTATCGAATAATTTAAAAATTCGTAAAGAAAGCCCTAACAGTAGTTTAGAAGAAAAGCCTAGAATGCTACCACAGCCCCCCCCCCCTCAGAAAGGAAAAAAAAAAAAAAAAACCCAACAAAAACGAATTCTCCCCTCCACCCCAGTAGACCGCCACCCCCAAAGCTACCTAAAATATCAGTAGTAAATAAAAGTCCAAACGAAGAAGTAGCATTTGAACTCAGGAGCCGAGTGGAAGAAATATGTCAATATTGGTCAGAATAACCATCAAATAGTCAAGTATAATACCCAAGACACTCGTAGTCGGTTTGCTCAATCGGCTGGAGCTGTAGAATACATCGACCGCATCTCTACAGACTGAGTGTTCAGAATATGATGGTGAGGCTCTAGTCTTCGAGATTTGGTGAATGTGGAGCACCCCTTCACAGCCATTGATCCAAGGTCCACTCTGATCTGGAGTGGTAGCATCTGATACGATCCTATCAATAGGTCAAATAAAACTGTTTAACATTTAAACTGTGTTCAAACAAATGAATAATTTTGAATTGTTAGAAATAGAACTGTTTGACCATTTAACTGAGTGTACACGAATGACAGTCTAGTTGAATTGTTTGTGATGCATAGCAATACTTAGAACCATTTTACTGTGTATAAACGAATGAATAATGTTGAATAGAATTGTTAGTGATGAATTGCAATACTTGAAACTCTTCAACTGTATGCCTAAATTGAATTATTGGCATTGCATCGCATTGCATGGAAAAATTTAACTGTGAGCTAATGAACAAATGGTGTTATCTACAAAATGTGCAAACAATCTAATATATCTAATGAATATGTTTAAACAGGATTTGGCATTGAATAACCAACAATTGTTGATATGCCATAAAACTAAAACAAACCTAACCAGACCAAATCCGTGAGAGTGGAGGGGGTCTTATCCCTCTACAGAGATCATATTTACCCAACCCCTCCGCTCGGGGTTGGGTAAATATGACACAAGGTCAATTTTTTAAGCGGAGTTTTACAGGTTTGAATTCAGAGTTTTCCTTCTCCTAGACTAGTTGCCTCACCAAGGCTGAAGATCCTAGTCTGTCCTACTATTTACCCATAGCTGGAGGGAGAATAATTGGATTCATACCTTTCCCAAGGGTATTAGTGCTATGTGAAATGCAATCAGTCTAGGATTTGAACTCGTGTCGCCGTGTCCAATTCCTGCGACGATAACCATTACACCACGGGCACCTCCCAACAGAGATGCAGCCGGCGTCTTTTAGAGCTTCAGCCGAGAGGACTTTTATGCTATTTTACTATAAATTATAATACGGTATCTTTAGTTTAGGAGAATTTCTTTTCAGAATTGATTGAGATGTACATATTTGTGAACAATACTATATATGTTTGAATTGTCATTTGACCTAAACTAGAGGAAAATATATTTTGAGCAAGCTATTTAATTGAAGCCTCCAACTCGTTACTATCAAAGACATCAAAAACAAAATAATGAAAGAAAAAACAACAACAAAAGAACCCAAAGAGATATCTCTTTAAGCCTGCACAGCTGTGTTGAGCAAAGCAACATGTCTGCCATTTATTAGTGATTATCCAGCTGGGAGCGAGTATTTTAAATTTTACTGAAATATTTCATGTTGTTGTGTTTACGCAGGAATCATCTATTCACGTTTTCTGCTCTTTCTTCATTTTTATTTCTTTTAAAAGAAATAAATTGCGGCAATGTGGCGGGAAATTCGTCACGATTCACGCTGTTTTAAGACAGCGTAAATGATTGCATGAATTGTGAAAAAGTAAGTATAAAAAGGGGGAATAGAATCAATATTTAAGCATTTACTTAATGCATAGTTAGATGAGCTTCGAATAAAATAGATGAACTTCGCAATGAACTAGGTAATAGGAACGTATATACATTGAAAGGTGCTTATCTTTCGATCTAGAATTA
>OY757906.1:100368352-100408352 GCA_963585895.1 Sepioteuthis lessoniana | reverse complement strand
CATTAAAGATGACAAACAACTTGTATATTTCAAGTTTTGTATTTTATTTTCTTGTGTACGAACAAGAGTAAGTTTTGGGTGCAAATTCTCGGGAGGAAATATCTTAAATAATTTCGTATTCAAAAAGTATTGTCAAAATTTTTCTATCAACGTGTTGTTTGCCATATGCGGGATATTTCTGGAGAAGCGAGAACGAACTCATAAGTGATGTTCTCCCATGGACCTCTCCACACTGACGTGCCAGTGTTGCAAAAAGAACTTACCTACAACACTTCTGTACGAAGAGGACACGGGATGTAGTCCAGAAAAGGATATATATATCATCATCATCATCATGTTAAGCTGCTAGCACGGATTTCCCTGACTCTGTCTCGCCATTCGCCGCTATATTCATCACCCCGGCATTATTTTAAATCTTAGATCTGCATTCCACCCATCAGGTGACTTATAAAATGTAGGGTCTGCTGAAATAAATACTATTACAAAAAAATATGAGTAATTTTTCAAAAAAGCCTTTTCTTTTTTACGGTATATATATATATATATATATATATATATAAGTAAAAAAGTAAAGTTGGTTCCCCTTTCAATGGCTACAACACTGAAGTGTAAGAGAGGGCGCTGCTCCTTTCCCTGCATTGCTCCACTTTACCCTTGATAGTACCTTATAATGCTGAGTGTTAAGCAAGGAGGTATCAAGTACCATTTCCCCATTATATATATATATATATATATATTTATATATATAATGGTAAAAGTTTTGAGCTTTCAATATGAATCATGAAGAAGGTTTAATGGCCAAAATAAATTATAAAAAGACAGAAAACCCAGTATGAAAAGCATATCTTTTGAAAATATCCGTAGTATTCTCTTCGTGTTTGGCAATGAAAAATACTTTTTTATCATAAAGGGGTTTTCGGACTATAGTCTTCATCTTTATTGTTATGTTCACAACGTTTCGGCCGATATATCCTCCGGCCTTCTTTTTGTGTTTGTCGAACTCAGTAACCTACACGGAACTTCGAACTGCGTCCTTTATTGAACCCACGGGTGTCGTCGGTTCTGATTCTGATAGCCATAACCGGGTGTAAAAATCATCAAGCTTCATCTAAAGAATTCAGACAATCAAAAATACTTTAGCCCTAGTTTCAAAGGTACACGTCTTAATATATTTTACATTTATACATTGACAGTCAGTGCTTGAAATATACAACCCTTTTAACTATTCTTACATACACATGTTCTAAAAAGATTTCGTTTCTTCATAAATAAGAAAAAAATAAATGGAAATTTATGCGATACTCTTTTCAGTGATCTTTAATATACATATATAGGTATGTGTTTTTGTGTGTGTGTGTGCGATTTTTACCATTCTTATCCATCAAAAAAGCTCAATATTGAAGACAAACAATCTCTAGCAAAGCCAAATTTAATTTCTTCATTAATAATTTAAAAATGAATTCATTTCAATCATTAGTATATATATATATATATATATATATATATATATATATATACGTATATATCGACATTTTTTGAATCACCTCTTGACATTTATTAGGTAGCTTGTTTATTCCTTTCAAGTAAAATTCAGCTCGTTCCGAGCTCAAGAAGTTGTTCACAAACGTTGTCACCTGATTTTCTTGAGACATATTTTTGTCATTCAGAATATCTTGTGAAGAACGAAAAAATGGAAATCACTTGGGGCAGGTTCTGGTGAGTATGGTGAACAAGGTAGAACAGGCCAGTCGAAATCCAATATTTTTTCCTGAGTGATTCTTTCGTTATCCGAAAGAATCACAATATTTCTCCTATTGGCGAGTGTGCGGAGGGTGTTCTTAGAAGATTTTCAGGCATTCGTTGGAGCTGTTGAGAGAGTAAGTCTGTATTGAGTGATTGTGGTTTTAAAACTCAAAATGAATAATACGTCGTTAATACACTGCATAACCTTTCTGCCATGAAGCTTCACCTTTGGGGTAGGCTGTGGATATTTATCCTTGTCAATCTACTGCCTTTTGCGTTGAACACTCTCATGAACGTCCCATTTTTCCCCACCTGTAATGATATTCTTGAGAAACGGGTAATTTCTCGTCCTTGAAAGAAAACTTGTCTCTGTGGATATGCAATCTTCCGCATTCTTCTCGCTAAGAGTATGAGGATGATGAACGCCTTGATTATTCTTTTTTTTCTCTCTTTTTCGAGTTGCGGCAGATCATGTTTTGAAGACAAGTACTAATTCTCAAGTAATTTTATGCGGATTGCATTTCACCAATTTTCTTAAAGCTTTTTCATCGAGGTTTGTTAAGCGTCCTGGTCGAGGTATATCTCTCAATGACGGAACTTTGAAAACCAGAAAGGACCCTTGACTATTCGGAAAACAAACTTTCCAAGCTGTTTTTGTTGGGGTTTTGCTATTCTTAAACTCCTGAATTACATGTCGAATAATCCCTTTTAGTTTCTCCCTTTATAGGGCGTTAGATCAAAGACTTAACGTAATGCATATAATTCTACGAACGAAACAAAAAAGGAGTGATGAAGGCACTTATCAATCAGGTAATTTCCGGTAGTGTTCATACATTAGAAGTTTAAAATGCGTAGCATCAACTTGCTTTTAGAAATGCAAATTATTTTTGACTCAAACAATGTAATGTTATAATGATATAACGTAAAGATCTAAAGCAAATTTTGAAATAAATGTTGATATCGTTAAGTTTTTCTTGCACACGAAACGTCCCTTTTTAATTATGCAAATCCTCAATATAGCAAAGATAACTGCGAAATACTAATTAGAATTTTTCACTCCTTCCTAAACATTGGCATGAATATGATTTTGTGACACTAGGGAGGTTCTTTACACTGAGACCATCACGTTCATAATATGATAATTCTTGCTGAGTTAGGATTTGACAATCTCTGACAAATACAGAAAAAGTTTATCTTCTCATTTCAACTTTGACGCTAACTTTCATAGATAGATAAATAGATCTACGTTTGAATAATATAGATATAGTGCTTGGTAAATACCAGTTACTAACCGATGCGATCTTCTGAATACAAGGCTCTCCTACTCAGTAAGTGCCTGTTTGTATGTTGTTGAATGGAATATGATGGAACAGTAATTTAGTTTGTGAGGTATTCAAGGAAGAGTGGTCTGGTTTGTGTTATTTCTATTACATTGACTGAGATATATTGCTTTTTTTCGATGTGTCGTCAGTTAACTGAATATATAATATTAATTTCTAAAATTTCTAAAAGCGTATATATATATAGATATATATATATAATCAGAGGAGAAATTCCAAGGGATAGGAGTATCCAATTTCAGTGCTAAATATCAACGATTATCGACGTATAATTGATTTTAGGTCAAAAATACATCCAAACTCAAGGTGCTGAGCCAAAAAATTCTTTTTACATAAAATTAAACACACACACACACACACACACACACACACACACACACACACACATATATATATATATATATATATATATATAAATATTGCTAGAATTTTTGTTTATATTAAATTCCATAGATTTGGAACAACCTTCTGTTTTTGAAAAAAATTAAAATTGATTTTTGAATTATTTAAGATGTGGAAATGTCTTTCTGATAATAATACTACTATAATTTGTAAGAGAAAACAAAATTTTTAAACACGCAGATAATACTCGAGGGATATTTGCAAACATTTCTATGAAAAAGTATGTTTCATGAGCCAACAAATACCACACACACACACACACACACACACACACACACACACACACGCACAAATATATATATATATATATATATATATATATATATATATATATATATATATATGTTCAGGAGTCAAGTGTTCCAGTTTTGAAATTAGATTGAAAAAGAAAATAATATATAGTATATAAATATATATAGTATATAAATATATATATATATATATATATATATATATATATATATATATCTGTTCAGATGTCAGAGTTCCAAATTTGATATTAGATTGAAAAAACAAAAAACGTTTGCATGACCAAGTTTGATTATTTCTTTTTATATAGTATGTATGTATGTATGTATCTATCTATCTATAAACAAGTTTTTCAGAGGAATTTTTTAAAGTGGATTTATCTGCCAATGTTAAACGTTACATCGATTATAAAGTACGCCACTGAATGTAATAGAAACCTTATGTTTTCTCATGTTTTCGCTTCATTTTAATATTGGACATAATTTGAAGCTACATTATCACCTATCAATATTGCCTTGATGATAGTTTAAACCTAAAATTTTAACCTTGGTAAATAATTCAAATGTAAATGAAATCATCCTTTCCATTCCTTGTTTTTTCACATTTGTATATTTAGATACCATGAAAGAAAACGGTCTCAAGCTTGCAAAGGAAAGAAGCAGAAGATACTCCGCACAAACAATTACGGACGCTGACTACGCCGATGACGTAGTACATCAAGCAAATAGTCCCGCCCAAGCCGAAACGTTGCTATATAGTCTGGAACGAGCCAATGGGGAGCATAGGCCTCCATGTCAACGCAGACATCCCGGAATGCATGTGCTTTAATCAAAGAGACAACATCTCCACACTAAAGGGTGGGTTTTTGAAACTAGTGGACAAGTTCACCTACTAGGAAGCAGTGTTTCATCAACCAAGAAAGACATCAACACGCGACTAGCAAAGGCATGGACAGCCAATGATAGTCTATCGGTCACACAGACGTCAGACCTGACCGACAATATAAATCGCAGTTTTTTCAAGCATCAGTCGTGTCAATACTGCTATATGGATGCACCTCATGGATACTAACTAAACGTACTGGGAAAAGGCTTGGCGGCAATTACACAAGAATGCTGCGAACTGTATTGAACAAGTTCTGGAGGCAACATGCCACAAAACAGCAACTATACAGTCACCAACTATCCATCACAAAAACTATCCAAGTCGGACAAATCAGACATGTGGGATACTGCTGGAAAAGTAAGGACGAACTCATTAACGATATACTCATGTGAACCCCTTGACGTGGATAAGCAAAGGCAGGATAACCAGCAAGAATATATATATATACAATCGCTCTGTGCCAATACCGGATGTAGCCTTGAGTATCTCTCTGGAGTGATGGTCGATAGAGACAGGTGGCACGAGATGTTGAGCGAGACCCATGCTAGTAGCGTGACATGATGATGATAATAATATGTGTGTTTATATATATATATATATATATATATATATATATACATGGTCCATTCAATAAGTTTCATGACTTTTTTTGTACAGGCATCTAGAATTGTCGTAGACTCTAAAAATTCAATGTTATTGCTGTACATCTTATGAGATGACAGACCAATTTTTATGATTTCAGGTGCAAAGGAACAGCTTCAGCAGGAATTGGAAAACACCCTACTAAAGCCTGATTGTCACAGCTGGTGAATTTCAAAAAAGCAATCTGGACATGAGGACACTTTAGAATAACGATATGCGATAAAATTTTGTTTTAAACTTGGAAAAAATGTCACAGAAACGTATGGAATGCTTCAGACCGTCTTTTGACCATCTTGCATGAATCGAGCATTAGTTTCTGAGTGGCATGAGAGATTCAGAGAAAGCAGGGAGTCTGTGAGGAAAGATGATGAGAGGTATGGGAGGAGTAAGGATGTCAATACAGCAGAGTTGATTGGCCAAAGGGTTAGGGTTAGGCTTAGGGTTACTATGTTGAGGTTTTAAAGAGATTCCGTCGGAAGAGGCCAGCACTCTTCAAATCGGCTCAGTGGCATTTCCACCAGGACAATGAACCAGTCCACAACTCTATCCATGTCACTAACTAATTGACCAAGATAGGCATCAAAACAGTTCCTCACCTCCCTATATTCCAGACCTTGCTCCCTGTGACTTTTGCTTATTCCCTATGCTCAGAGGCTATCGTTATGAGACAATTAAGGAGATGAAAGAGGCTGTGGCGAAGGTCTTTGACACGCTCATAGAAGAGGACTTGAATGGGGCTTTCCAGAAGTTGTTGGAACAGGACAACAAGTGCATTGTAGCCGGAGGAGATTACGTCGAAGGGGATAAGAGTTTCATGTGTGTACTATCAATAAAAGCGCCCATACGAAAAAAAAGTCTGGAAACTTATTTAATGATTCTCGTATATATATATATATCATCACAGAAAAAGTTATCGAAATAATCATGAAAACAATACTTCGAATTGCCTACCAGATTTTCCTGAAATACGTTCAAGCATAAATCATGTCTGATAAACTCAGATAAAAATTAACTTGAAGACTTTGTCAAAACACAAGATATATATCCTATCAAACTTGACAGAAAACAATTTACGAAGAGAAACCTAACGATTAATAAATTACAATATATATGAATCTGCTGGTTCGATGACAGCAAATGAAACAAAAAATGTGACAGCAAGTCTTATCAACAAATCCAGCACTAAATCTTCAACGATACAATGTGAAGCTATTATTTCCAGTTTGAAACATTCAGCTGCAACTTAAAATATTCAGAATCTCAGATTCTATCGACACCATCGTTATACACTGCGACCAAAACTTCTCTGATTTTGAAAAAAAAAGGCTTCTGCAAGGGATTTACTGGCAGTGGAAAATTCGACACAGAATGAAAAAGCCTACACGCATTTCGAACTATTCAAAAACAGAAATACAAGCATTGATTCTGTTGGCAAAGGTAAAGAAATCGTCATCATGGTCACAGATATCAACAATAGCAATAAAAATTGAATCAGTACCTTATGATACAAACACTTAACAAAAGATTTAAGATTCCCAAGCGCTTACACATTTGAGATGAAACTATCCAATTTAACTGGTAAAGAAAGAAATTATTTTTAAGAAAATGCATTACGCCACAAATCATTGTGTCTGTTTACAGGACACTATCCCAGAAAACACACATATAAAATTACCTAATAAATTTTTACTCATATCACAACAAAATAATTGATGGAATAGTTATAGAGTTGTATATTGACCTCCGACCTAGTCGGGCGGTCAAAATAGGAAATGCACCTGTGTAAATAACAGGTGCATCCGGTCGAGGAATATCAGATTATAACCTTGACCGTGAACGGGTTGAATGAGAGTGATTTGTGACCCCCACAAGAAGAAGGTGGACGTTGAACTATTATATAACTCAGTGCGCAGTAAGTTCAATCAGTTGGGGATCAGACGAGTTGGAGATAAGATGCAGTAGAGAAAACCAGCACACAGAGAGGTTGGGCCCAAAGGCCCCCGATTGAGCAGCCCAGGAGAACAGAAAGAGAAACGCGGTTATGGCCAATAGAGTGGGGGGTCAATATGTTGCAGTTCTCTTCGGTCTCCAACTCCCTCTCACACACAACCCTTTCAAATAAAGTGAGGGGTATGTTTTTCTAAAGAACTGTGTCACTCGTCTTTATTGTGTCGTTGTGCTATGCAAACAGATGTATATGTATTGTGTGGCTATACAACAATAGGATTTCATCTTAGAGTCCTTAAGATCATTAGTCCCAAACATCTACATGAGGACGAAATAAATATTAAAAATACATTTGCATTAGCCTACCTAATTCAAACAAGAAGAGGTTTTAGGCTGTCCCCACCCCGAAACACCTAAAAAAAGAAGAACTGTACCTTAAAAATGCATTCGAAATCATCACATCCTAACTTCGTATATATCGTTGTTGGTGCATAATTTATTCGCTTGTATTTGTTTGTTTTGTTTTACGGCATATCAACCCCTTTCAGGTTATTTAATGCCAAATCAAGGCTTTTTGATAAAAACTTTGTTTTAGTTTAGTTTAGTTTGGTTTGGTTTTATGGCATATCAACCATTGTAGGTTATTCAATGTCGAATCCATTTTATACATATAAACGGCTCTATTTCAATAAAATTAAGTTTAACATAAATATACTGTTTGGAGGTACCCGTGGTGTAATGGTTATCATTGTAGGAAATGGACACGGTGACAAGAGTTCAAATCCTGGACAAGACTGATTGCATTTCATATAGCACTAATACCCTTGGGAAAGGTATGAATCCAAATATTCTCCCTCCAGCTATGGGTAAATAGTAGGACAGACTGATTTTCTTAAGCCTTGGTGAGGCAACTAGTCTAGGAGATGGAAAAATCTAAATTCAAATCTGTTGAACTCCGCTTAAAAATTGACCTTGTGTCATATTCTGCCCGAACGGAGGGGTTGGTAAATATGATAAATATACTGTTTAGTTCTATATGACCCATAGATATGACCCTATTAGGTGCTACCACTCTGGACAAGTGTGTAGCTGGGAGCGATGATAATGAAGGGGTACTTCGCATTCCCCAAAGTTCTAGCATTTGTAGAGCTTCGCCATCAGATTGTTTAGTGTCATATCTAGGACACTCGTTGGAGAATCTTACTCCTCTGCAGAAATGCAGTTGGTGTATTTTATAGACTTGATCAACTGGGCAAAGTTTTAGTTCAAGCAATTCGGTTTAGCATAAGTACACTATTTAAATATAAAAGCACTCCTATTTCAAACAATTCAGTTTAGTATAAATAAAGCGTTTAAATGAGAAAACAGCTCTGTTTCAAGTAATTCATTTTAGCATAAGTACACATTTTAGTTTTATTTGACCCATTGATTGGACTCTATCAGTTGCTATCACTCCGGGCTGGGGTGGATCTGGTAAATGGGTACTCTGCATTTCTCCAAAGCTCCAGCATTACTCGAGCCTCACCATCAGATTGTTTAATGTCATATCCAGAATTCTCTTTGGAAGAATCTTTCCTCTCCGCAGAGAAGCAGTCGGTATATTCTTCAGCCCTAACCGACTGGGCTATCGCTTGTATTAATAGATACAGTTTATAAACGTCTAACTCGGTAACTTCCTTTCCATACACGATATCAATATGAGATAAAAAGTATATGTTCCTGTTATATTTTTCTTGAAAGAATATGGTGAACCATTTGTTTACTTAACAAAGCCTTGCCTTCAAAAAGATATACATATTAGAATAATAAACTTGATCAGTCTTGTAACCCAAGTGCAACTTCAGAATATATTCGGTGAAATTCAAAAAGATTTTATCCTTTTCATTCAAGAAGATGTTCGGTACGCCAAAACTTAATATTCCTGTAACTAAATATGGTGCATCTTAAATAAAACTGTTTTCATTTGGATTTTGCCTGATATTTCTATCTTGCATCGCAGAAAAGTAAATTAAAAGGTAAACAGAACTAGGATTCAAACACTCGTACACACGCGAGCGCGGGCGCACACACACACACACACACACACACACACACACACAGATATATATATATACATGAAAAACTTGAAATAAATCTGACTGTATAAAAAGGAACTGAGATGAAAAAACACTAGGTCTTCGAAGGATGATTTTATTTATAGAACTATTGGCCAACCTTTTGGTTTTTAGACACACCAGAACGTGTGGGTTATTAAATGAACCGAAAATATGAGCAAGTTTTAAAACATTATGTTTCCGTTGAGAGCGTTCTGATTCAAATTTGTGTGATGTAATTTGGATTTAAAGAATGTTATTTTAAAAAATCCATGTCACATCTATATCAATATTTATATTATTTAGTTCATATCTATCTATTTTAAGCATTCCATAACATGTATATCCGTCTTAACAAAAATAGCATTCCTTCTATTTCTGTCTGAATTCATCTATCTGTCTCTCCTACTCTCTCTCTTTCTCACTGTCTCTCCCTATCTCTCTATCTCTCTCTCTCTCTATATATATATATATATATGCTTAGAAATATATATATATATATATATATAAATGCTCCATCATTGATACTGAACACTTTTTAACAATGCTGCAACATTTGTTCCTCCATTAACTCACCAAATGAACTAGTAAGAACCAAAAACTTATTTACACACACACACACACACACACACACATATATATATATATATATATATATATATACTCACACATACATGTATATATGTGTATGTGTGAATACCAAATTATTTTAAGGGATTTTAAAACTTTTCAACACAAATCTAACCAAATAAGGTGACAGATTTTAAAAAAAAACAACAAACAACCTTTCTCTGTTATTATTGAGTTGGAAAGGATATAAGATTCAACAATTTTTCGGTGTTTTCTACTGTGTATATAAACTAACATCTAGTAATTCTTAAAATCAAACTTGTGATCAGTTTTTAAATTGTATTTGATCAAACCGTTATTCATATTTCAGTTTTTAAGACTCTCGAATGCGCGTAAATTCGTTTACTGAGACTACAAGAAGATTAACCCATATATATATATATATATATATATATAGTACAATCCAGGCTAGATTTGCGTAAACTTTTGCTCTGAATTCGTCATAGGTATTGTTATTTCTATTATCTAATAACTCACTCGCCCTCAAAAAGAGAAATGGTTTACATTAGCAAATCATTCTATGAATAAAATCATCATATGAAAATTTCGTGTTTTTTCATCTCTCTAAATTCCATGTATGTATGTATAGGTATATATAGAGAGAGACTAACATGGACGCAAACACATAAAACACTATATACATACAAACACACACATACATACATACATATATGATTTCACTTCTTTTTTTTTATTATTAGTTCTTTTTTTTTATTTATGCAGGGTGATCAGTATTTAAACAAAAGGTATACTACATTACTACTACTACTACTATTGCTACTACTGTTGCTGCTGCTGTTATTTCAAGTTGTCGCACTATTACTACTACAAGTAAATTTAATAATAATAGTATACAATACCGAGCAGTGAAAGAATGCTTTAAGTAGCCAAAAATAGCAATATAAATACAAATAACTTAATGACAAACACGAAAAAACACGAAAAATGTCCAAAACAAAACTAGTATGAAAAAAATAACTGAATAGATACTTTAAGTAACAAACCAAGAACATTGCACATGAGATGACTTGAATATGGCAAAGTGAGTGAAGCCTCAAAAAGAGAATCGGAATCTCTTTAAATAGAAGCACAATACAATGCGACGAGAACCAATTTTGTCAAAGCAAAAAACGATGATACGATGAAAAATAGCAAGTGTTGATTATGTGGAGGCAGAGATGAAACGGTTAGCAACATGCAAAATGAATGCAGCAAACTGGTATAAGGGAGATAAAGGACTAAATATGACTGGGTGTGAAAGGCGATCCACTGAGAATTGTGTGAGAGATAAAAATTTGACAATTCTGATGAATGGTAAACGCATGAAACCAAGTCTGTAACCCTTAGAACAATATCGAATAGCCTATAAAAGAGATTACGGGAAATAGAAATCCAGGGAAGAAGTGACACGATTCAGATCACGGCACTACAGATAGAATGCTTATAAGAATCCCAGGGAACAATTTGATCAAACCAAACTACCAAATTGTATAATATCAAACCAGAATCCATTCTGGAGAATGAGACGTATGAACCTCACAGGGATTTCGAGATACAAACGGATCACCTAATCATGACCAGATGACCAGACATGTTGTTTGTTTATAAGAAAAAATAAAAACCAGTCGAATAGTGTACTTTGCTGTCTCAGTAGACCACAGAGTGAAAATCAAAGAAAGCGAAGAGAGAGACAAGTATTTGGACCTAAAGAGAGACCTAAAAAAATTGGGATCTTGAAAGGGACGATCATACTAATTGTACATGGTGCATTTTGAACGGTTTGGAAAGGGGACTGGAAGTGTTGGAATCGGAGGACGAATCGTGACCAACCAAGCTACAGCATTATTACAATCGGCCAGAATATTGAGAAGAGGCGTGAATGCATAAGGAGACTTGATATCACTCTGGCTCTAGTAAAAGACCTTCAGCAAACGGTGGTATAAAAAAACTCGCAAGAAGTAAGATCGATAATAAATCACCAGGGATTGTGTATCAACATGAATAAAAGGAACACAGGTAATACTGTTGGGTATCACCAACATTTTTTTCACACAATGAACTAGTCCATCTGCCATATATAGCAGTAGCTACTAATACCAGGGCAGACTAGAAGGTGAAGAGCAGCTTCTTATAGGAATAGTATAAGAGCGTTGGAGACTGGAGATCGCACTAGATCACCTTACTTGCTACCGTAATAACGGAAGCCAATACTATCGTTGGACTATATCTTTATTCTGTATTCACCAATCCTATGTTCTTGTCTACTAATAGTCTCTCTATTGTAGATACTTTTTCCTGAGAATATATCTCTATTTCCTCTCATATCGTGGTTTGTCCTTTATTTAATATTACAAGCGTTCACTAACCAGAACACGACAAATACATTAAAAAGAGCAAAGAAAGACTAATTACTGCAGCCAGTAACATCAATAACAACATAAGTAGAGACGAAAAACACAAACTAGCACGTCTCTATGCTGGAGTCCATTTGAGATCATTGCTTATGAGATTTCTCCAGCATCTGCCTTGTATACCTTGCTCGTCTTACTTGAATGGTCTGTGAGATGAGATGTGAGTCGCCGTACAGCTGAAGGTCTGTAGCATGTTGCTCTCAGGATTTCTTCAAAACACCATGCTGGCCATGTAATGCATACATATTGTCGTATGAATACAGCTACATCTAAAGGTACCCTCTAATTTTTGCTCACTTGTAGGCTTAATCGCAAAATATACATGCACAATTACATATAAACCCGTCAGAGCCTCGGAAAAAAATCATACCAGTTCTTCACAAACAATCATTAACTTACTCATATCCATATACTCCATAGCCGAGTCGACTGGGGCTGTATAATACACTGACTGCATCTTTGCAGAAGGGTAAGACCACCACCCGAGGAGTGTCTTAGATATGAAACTAAACAATCTGATGGCGAAGTTTCAGCCTTGGAGCTCTGGGGAACTAGGAGTGACCCTTCAATGCCATTCATCCCAGGTTCACTCTGATCCGGAATGGTAGCACCTGATAGGGTCCTATCTATGGGTCAAATAAAACTGTTTGACATTTAAACTGTATACAAACAAATTATATACATTCAATTGAATGGTTAGAAATATAACTGTTTGTTCACTTCACTTTGTGTAAACAAATGTTTAATTGAATTGTTAGTGAGTCATATCAATACTTAAAACAATTTAACTGTTTGCTAACGAATCGATAATGTTAGATAAAATTAGTGTTGAATAGCATTACTTGAATCTCTTTAACTGTGTTCATGAATTGAATTGTAAGTGGTACATAATGTGCAAATATATTTAGATTCGAATATTTGAAACTATTTATGTGAGGAAAAGCAATAGTAATATTTGTATGCAAATGAATTAGCTCCAACTCATTTAAAGGTATGATTATCTACAAACTATTGACTTAAAAATCATATGAAAAACCATTTAACTGAATCCAAACAAATTAGCTCTGGGTCGTTAAAAACTGATACGTGCGTTTACCGATCATATAAAATATGTAGAAAGATGATTTGGTTTGAAATAGCCTACAATGGTTAACATGCCATAAAACCTAATCAAATCCAACCAATACCCGTCTATGCGGATTAGATGACACATGGACCTGTTTGATTCTTGTTGTAACGACAGTCTATGCTGCTAGTGATGCTTCTATTCCATAATGAATGAATGATTCAAATTAGCATTTCGTTGTTATATTCCTTATATCAAGAATTTGAATGATTAAGAAATTAAGTTATGGCAACGTACTAAACATTCAGTTATAAATTAGCCAGCCAAAAGCATTATTCTCAATTTTTATTATAGTAATCTGGTAAAAAAGTTATACTGACTTACACCTACATAAATATATAAAACATAATGAGAACATTCAGAAATTCAGAAATACACACACACACACACAGAATCTTCGCTAATGGCCCAGGATACCGGAGTTCAATTCCAGGTCGAGTAATACCAAAGACTTAAAAATGGAACTTGATACCTCCTTGATTAGCGCTCAGCATTATAAGGCACGTATCAAGGATATGGTGGAGCAATTCAGGAAAAGAAATAGCTCCTTCACCTACACCTCGGTGTAGTAGCTATTGAAAAGGGAGCCTTCCGTTCGTCCTCAACTACACACGCCAACTTTACTTATATATATATATATATATATATATAAACACACACGCACACATAAATACACACATACACGCATAAACGCACACCTAAATACACACATACACACACACACACACACACACACATATATATATATATATATATATATATATATTCAATATTCAGTCATGCTATGAGAATATACACTAAATTGACATGCACATCCCTGACAGTTTTCTGTCGTAATCTTAACAAATGATCAATTTATGACTCTTGTATATTCTATCCAAACTCTTTTGCAAAATGTCACTTTAGATAGCAGATAGAAATGCATTCCTTCATTTTCTCAAAATTGCATGAAGCTGCAAGTAAAATCTGAGAATATGGCTTGCTACTTGTCCAGTGAAAGGTCAACAATCTGTATAAAACACTCAAATTTAGAGCCATTTATTTGTTGGGAAGCTTTCGAAATTCAAGATGAAATCGAGGCTAAGTGGCACGATAGTGAACAATAAATTATGAACAATAATAATGGAAATGTGTTCGAGACTCACTCAGTTTGTGCATCTATCAATAAATATATGAACTTTTCTCACACATTCATATATATATATATATATATATATATATGTGTGTGTGTGTGTGTGTGTGTGTGTGTGTATTTGCACTCGTACACACAACCATGAACACATACGTGCGTGTTCATTAACTCAGCCCCTTTACATGAACGGGATGTGACACAAGGTAATTTTTTTGTGCGGTTTAACAGGTTTGAAATCATTTTTTTTTCTTTTCGACTGATTGCCATACTAAGGTTGACGAACCCAGTCTATCTAACTATTTCCCTATAGCTGGAAGAATACGTTTCTAAAAAAATTTTAACAGCGTCATCCATGATTTAAATTAGCCTCTCTGTGTCTATTTCCAGCGACGATAATTATATACACAGATAGAGTGGAGAGAGATAGACAGACAGATAGATAGACAGACAGATGAATAAAAGAGAGAAATATAGAAGGCTTATTTAAAAAGATATATTTCAGCTTTGTATTTATAAGCAAAATATGAAGTGGTGTATCATAAAATCATTATTAGCTCTTCCATAAGTAAACAAATTATTCAATTAAAAATGAAGGCAGTTATTCATCAAATGAGGAAAATAAACTGAACTTTATATCTGAACTGGGGTAATTCTTCTAATTCCTTTCTTTGCCTGTTTATTTTCAATGAGAAATAATTAAAAAGTAATGATAATATATGTTAATATAAGATAATAATGATAATATATAAAAAGTAATGATAGTATATGATAATAATGATAATATATAAAAACAAAACTTTTACACACGATCATGTAATTCAAACGAAGCATTTTTCAAAAATGTGATGAAGTTTGTTTTCTAAATATTTTTGAAAATATGCACACACACACACACACACACACACACACACACACACACACACACACATATATATATATATATATAAACTGTAGATGTCGTATACTTCGATTAAATCTCTTCAGACTGAGAGACACTCCACCAAACGAATGTCTTGGCTATGACACTAAACAGTATCTGATGGTGAGACTCCAGTTTTGGAGTTTTTGGAGATGTGAGCTAACCCTTCATTATCATTACTCCCAGGTGTACACTAACCCTGAGAAATTATTACCTGTAATGATCCGATCTATGTGTTAGATAGAAATATTCGGTCATTTCTAAGCTTGAAACCATTTAATATAAGCAAACAAATGGCTAACGTAACACTGAATCTGTTAATACTCAAAATATTTGAAAAAAAACAACAAAAAAAAACAAAACTGAAAACAGTAAAATATATTTCTAGCACAACAATATTCGTTTTTATTTCTCACCGACCAGGATACAGCAGGATTGAATTGGATAAGCAGTTTACTTATATTTACCAACTCCTTCGCTAGGGCCGGATATGACACAAGGTCAATTTTTTAAGCCGAGTTTAACAGGTTTGAATTTAGAGTTTTCCTTCTCCAAGACTAGTTTCCTCACCAAAGCTGAAGAACCCTGTCTGCCCTACTATTTACCCGTAGCTGGAGGGAGAATAATTGGAATCACACCTTTCCCAAGGGTATTAGTGCTATGTTAAATGCAATCAGTCTCGTCTAGGATTTGAACTCGTGTCACTGTGTCCATTTCCTACGACGATAACCATTACATCACTGCTTGGATAAGCGGTTTACTGTCCAGAAATGGAGTATTGTCAAGCAGCCATCTTGTCTCCTGCCACACCTTCTTTTGTGATGAGTCAATCATTATCTTAGTATAACTCTCCCTAAACAGATTTTTTAGTATTACATAACAAAACATCGAACCATTTAACTGTGTACAAATTAGACAATTAGAGTTAGAATTCAATGCTTGAAACTATTTAACTGTGTGCAACCAGATGAGTTCTGGCTCGTTTAAAAATAATATCATCGAAAAATATGTTTACAAATCATATATATTTAATATATATATAGGGTGCGGAAGCAAAATATGGAATAATTTTACCACTTTTTCTTTAATTTGATTAGTCCAGTTTTTGAAAAAAAAAACACGATAAATCTAAATTCTCATTATTAGCTCTATTATTCAAGTACGTTTTTATTAAGATTCAGCCAAAAATGAGTAAGAAAAGAAATGACAAAGAGTCTATGATTTGCTTTACGCTGAAATCTAACTTTCTTTATCTACAGTATACAAAGCAAAGATATTTTTTTCAGAAAAAGAGCTTTTTAAGGAAAAAAAAAGGAGTGGAGAATTGAACAAAAACGAAAAGGCTAATCAACTGCTCTTGCAACAGCGATTAAAAGGACCCGACAACGTCGATTAGAAAGTGCACTAATGAATTGAAAGTCCACTCATCATCCTCATCATCAGGTCGTGCCGCCAGCATGGATATCCCTGATCCTCACTCGCCACTCCTCCCTATCGTTCATCGCTTCTGACAGGTCTTCAGGGGTACATCTCGTATCCTCACAGAGCTGCTGTATGTATGTTCAAGCTGGTCGTCCTGCTTTTGCTCGGCCATATGCGGGGTCCATGGGAGTACATCACTTAGTAGCTCGTCCCTGCTTCTCCACCAGTGTCCTACATGTCTGGTTCGTCTAACTTGGATAATTTTTGTGATAAATCCACTAGAAAATTGTAAAGACAGCAATTAAAGAAAATTGAAACCCGGACCTTAACCCCCTTGATTACACTATATGAGGCGTTTTAGAAAAGAAAACAAATGCTACTTCTCATCCAACAATTGGTTCGCCTAAGACTGCTATCATAAAAGAATAGAATTTATTTGAAGGCATGCAAATCGTTTCGAAGATGTTTTTTATACAATAATTGAAAAAAAGGTCGCCATATTGAGTAAATTTACCGTTTTGTACCAATCTTCTTATTCAGTTGTTAAGTTTTAAAAATTTAAATTGACCTTGCTTTATAATACAGACATTTATTATTATATTAGCATGATGCTATTTTTGCTACTGCACGCCGTATATATGAAAAGGATTTTTTTTACCTGTGCTCATTTTTAGATTTTTTTTCATCTATCCTTTTTAATTATCTGTTCCCATTTTGTATTCAACTCTATACGTGGCCTACTCAGCAGATCGTTGTAGCCTAATATATGTGCTGATTCCTTAAAGCCTCTAATCCTTGAATGTTCCGCCCTATCAACTATCTCAACTTTCTCCCATAAGGGCAGATCATTTCCCTTTTCCTTTCATATATGGTCCGCCATACCCGACTTTTCAATCTCACCTCGTACTACTGCCCTCCGATTTTCTTGTAGCCTTACTTTTAGTGAGCAACCTGTCTCACCTTTATATATTTTACCACAACTGCAAGGGGTGGAGTAAACACAGTTCTTGATCATGTTAAATTCTGTCGGTGGCTTGACCCGGAAGAGATACCGCCGGAGGGTGGAACCACTTGTGAATACTGTCTTGATGTCATATGGACTACATATCTTTTGGATCCTTTCGGCTAGTCTTTTGACATAGGGCAGACATACTGTGGTGAGTTTTCGGGTATTATCCTCCACCCTCCAATCTAGGTTTCTTTGAGCCGATGTTATGCGCTCTGGGTAGTTGTTACGATGGAGGTTGAGTCTCAGATTAATCATTTCTTCTTGATATGCATCAGTATCGCTACTAATGGTTTTTGCTCGATGTTTTAAGGAGCGGACTATCCCTTTCTTTACCGTATATGGACGATGGGAGTTGAAATTGTGGTACTGTCCGGTGAAGGTTGGCTTACGGTACACAGATGACCTGAATCCTTGCTCTAATACATCGAGGATGGGTAATTTGTTTCTTGCTCTTTCTCCATAGTGAACTGTATAGACGGTCGGATTGAGTTCACGAGATCAAGTAATATCTGAACATCTTCCTGAAGAAGCCAGAGAATGAATATTATCTACGTATCTAAGCTACATAGATGACTTTAGTGATGTAGATCCAGATGACTTTTTTCAAAGTATTCCATGTATATGTTAGCCAACACTGGTGACAATGGCGAGCCCATAGCCAGTCCTTTTTGTCGGTATATATCAGATCCCACCCCGAAGTAGGTTGTCGCCAGAAGAAAAGTTAACATTTCCATTAGATTATTTATCGGGATACAAATGCATTCTTACTGCAAGGGGTCTGCAACCAGTTTATCCCGTACTACAGAAAGTGTCTCATCAGTAGTATCCGTTGTATTCCGATATGGTAACGATAATTAAAAAGGCTAAATAGAAAAAAAATCTGAATATGAGCACAGGTAAAAAATCATACATAATAGTAGTAATCCTAGTCAAATAAGAACATTAAGTTTATAAGTCCCAAAAATTCACTCTAAACTGTCCAGCAGGACACATAGCGTAACGGTTATAGGGGTTGGTTCCCTAAGCTTCTAAAGTGACAATCATCTGGAGATTGCAGATTCAACCCTGACTGCAGGCGAGTAACAATACAGGAATACTTAACAGTTGTACCCGGTAATGGCTAACGGAATCAGAATAGGTGACCTCCGTGGATTCAATAAAGAACGTAGTTCGAAGTTTCGTGAAGGTTCCCGAGTTTGACAAACACCTGAAAAATGCTTGAGGACATATTGGCCGAAACGTTGTGGAAATAATAATAAAGATGAAGACAATAGTCCGAAAACCCTTAATGTTAAAAATCAACAAGCGTCGTCTCAGAATTTTAGACAACATATGGTCTTGTGTTAAACTACACTATGCTTGGTAAGTAACAACCCAGATGTGACACTATATATATATATATATATATATAATACCATATTTTATATGGAAGTAAATGTTTATTTCCAAAATTGATCGAAATTTTTTTTTATTTAACTTGGTGTAGAGTATAAATGTATTTTTAGAGTAAGTATTTTCAGTGGTCTACAATCTATGTACTCTTTGAAGGCTTTCTATTTTGTATATGCTTATAGGGACACCACTGAGACACGCACTTATATAGCGATTTCTCTTTCTCGCTTTTTTTCGACTTCTTTCGTTTCTTTTTTTCGGCGAACACCATTTTTCACAGCCTCCTTTGGCGTCTCTTTCCAAAACTTCTATTCCTCTTTCCTCTTCGCACTTGTGTCTTCTTAGACACTTAAGCAAAAATAATATTTCCAAGATTCTTCTAAGTTATCAATGTGCTTTCGTTCCTTGATTCCATTAAGTAGTTGACTGCTGCTCTGAATTTGAATCAATTTGTCTTTGGGTCAGAAAGCACGACAAATGTACATATCATACTTCCGAGTATTTCTTTTATTAACCTCACCTGACCCACACACATTCTATTTCCTTAATATTTACATACTTCTGTCTAGCCCTCACCTTTCCTTTTGAGCCCTTCGGTTGCATTTACCATTTCATTGTTATCCCTTACCTCTTTTTCTCTTAGTCATTTCTCTTGTTTCAAATTTCTTTTCTTTTTTTTTTCAATCTCTTTCTCTTCCCTCTATTCACGTGTCGATCCTATTCATCTTTACCCTTTTTTTTCTGTTTATATTTCCTTTCTTTCAGGTGACTTTCAGGATAGCCTCAATCTTACCAATTCTTTTTGTTTTTATCTAATTCATGTAAGTTAACTTACTCTGTTATTTTCTTCACAATTCTCCACATATTCTTCCCCTCGTTTTACGTTCTTTTATAACACCTACAGTGTTCTTCATCTTCGCTTCATTTCTCTTTTAACTCTTCTCTTTTCTCTTTTATCTTCTTCACTTTCTTTCGTTTGTTTTTCCTTCTTCCCTATTATCTTCTTCCACCTATTTCTGCTTTCTCTAAATGTGTCTTCTCTTCTACCTTCCTAACAGTCTTAAGAATATCTCTACTTCCACTCGATTAACTTTTTCTTCTACCTTTCTTCCTTTCATTTTTTTCCTAACCTCTTTCCTTTCTATTTACTTTTTCTCCTGCCTTCCTCAGTTCCGTATTTTTTTCCATTTGACCATCCTCTCAGCTAACCTTTTTTTCTATCTTACTCATTCACTTTCTCTTTCCTTCTCTTTTTACTTTATCTTCTGTCTCTCTAACTCTCTCTTGTGTTTTCTTTGCCCTTACTATCGAAATTTTTTTCTACCATCATAGTTCTTTCCTCTCAATTCATTTTCTCATTGACCTTTGTCATTCTATTTCTCCATCTCTCTCTCTGTCTCGCTATTTCCCAATATATCTCTCTTTTCAATATCTCTTTCCACTCTCTATTTTTTTCTATCTCACTCATTCTTTCTTTACCTCACCTCAATGTTCTTTATCTTCTCCTTTCCTCATCCTTCTCTGCTCTCTCTCTCTCTCTCTCTCTCTCTCTTCCATCTATTCTTCCTTATTTTTTGTTCTATTTTCTCCATCCTATCTCACTCTCTTTTCCATCTCTTTCTCTGTCTCTATCTCTCTCTTCCATTCTCTTTTCTCTCCCTCTCTTTCTTTCTCTCTCTCTCACTCACTTTCCTTTCTCTTTTTGCTCCTTATAGTTTATTTACTTTCTGTTCTTGCTTCCTCTTTTTCTTTCTCTTTCTCCTTCATCTCAGTTAACTTTCTTTTCTATCTTCTTCACTCTCTTTTTCTTCCTTCTTTCCTTTGTCTCTATTTCCTTTCTCTTCAACCTTCTCTCTCTCTTTCTCTTACTCACTCTCTCTCTCTCTCTCTCTCTCTCTCAATTTTTTTATATCCCTCAATTTCTTTCTGTTTTATCTCTCTTCTAACTCATTACTCTCTCTTTAATCTTCCTCCCTTGCTCTCTCTTCAACCTCTCCCTCATCTCAATTCACTTTTTCTTTTATCTCTCTCATACTCCTCTTTTCTCCTACTCTTTCCTTCATCTCTCATTTATTCTCTTTCTCCCTCTCTCTCTGTCGTGTTTGTTTGTGCTCCTTTTCGATTTCCTTATAATTCTATCCTCTCACGAAACAGTGGGAAGTAGGAAATAAGAATAAAAACAAACTAACAAAGTAAAAAAAAAAACGAAAAAAAGTCAAGACAAAAACTTAACGCGTCCTGAGACTAACTCTAAACTGATTGCAAAGCTGGAGCTTTGAGGCATGTGATGTACCACTCTGACCCGGATTGATAGTACCTATTCGGTTACCATCTACGGTCAAAAAAGAACGGTTCAGTCATTTATTAAGGATTATTATTATTACTATTTGTTATTTCGAAGCATTATTACTTTAGTTATTTCGAAGCATAAAGTAAAGGTGGCGATCGAAGTCGAGGTTGACCCGAAGGTTCCCTTTTCAATAGCTACTACACCGATGCGTACGGGAGGGCGCTACTACTTTCCCGGGATTGCTCCACTTTACCCTTGATACGTACCTTATATTGCCGAGTGTTAAGGAAGGCGGTATCAAGTACCATTTTTAAAGTCTTTGGTATAACGTGACCTGGGATTGAATCCAGCTCTCCCGGACCATTGGCGAACACTCTAACGACTTGGCCACATAGGAATACTTGTAAAATAGAATTAATAATGTTAAATAACTATCATTTAACTATGCACAGTCAAATAATTGATATTAAATAGAACTATGATTTTTAGATAGATATACTGGAAATTATTTAGCTTTGCGCAAACAAATGAATTCTAACTATATGTTACCTACAAACCTTTCGCTTACAAATCACGTATATATATGAATAGTCTGGGATTAAATAGCTCAAAAATGTTGATATGCCATAAAATAGCAACCTTCAAAAAATAAAGAAAAGGAAGAGGAAGAAATTGAAAAAAGGTAGATAAAAAGTAAGTTATGAGTAAGGGGCAAGAGAAAAGATAAAGAGGTATTGATGAATGGAGAGAGAGAGAGAGAGAGAGAGAGAGAGAGAGAGATGAGACGATAAAACCGAGAGAAAAGACAAAGGAAGAAAATTGAGAGGGAAATCGACAGTGGAGAGACATAGACATTGAAAGAGACACAAAAAAGTAAATTGAAAGAAAAATACAAAAAAGAAAAAAAAAAGTACTTAGTTGGATTGAGAGGGAAAGCAAACAGAGAGATAGATAGATAGAGAGAGAGAAAGAGAGAGAGGGGGGTAAAAAGGTAAACTGAGGAAAAGGTCAAAGAAAGTTAAAAGTGATGAATTCTCAGTAAAATCAATTTAGAGAAGTGGAAAAGTTTAAAGGAAATTAAGAGAATGAAATTAAGAGTGAGGTGGGGGGGGATTGAAAGAGATGAATAAAAAAAAGTAAATAAAGAGGAAGCAAACGAGAACATATATATATATATATATATATATATATATATATATTCTTTGTTGCTTCTGCTCTGAAGAGAGAGAAAGAGAGAGAGAAAGGGGGGGAGAAATTGAGATTAAAAGATAAACGTATAAAAATGACAAAGGAAATGAACGAGACAGAAAAAGAGAAGATATAAATTTAAAGAAAAAAGAGAAAGAAATTAAGATGAAAAGGAGGAAATTGGAAGAGATGGATAAAGAAAGTAAATAGAGAGGAAGCAAAATAGAACATTTACATATATATATATATATATATATATATATATATATATATATATATATATATATATGACAGGGAGGACGAAGTAATGTAAGAGGGAAACGAGAGAGAGAGAGACTGAGAGGGAGGGAGAGAGATATTAAAAGATAGCTTTACAAAAAGGACAAAGAAAATGAACGAGACAAACAAAGGGAGACAGAAAGATTAAGGAAAATAGAAAGGGAAACTGACAGGGAGGAGAAATAAATGTTTTTTTCCTTTTCTTTTTCCTTCTTTATAATGTTTATTGTCTCCCATACCCTTTTCTATCGCACCTTAGTCTATTCATACGTCTTAAAATGCTGGTTTTCTTTGTCTATGATTTTTGTATCTTTAATTTTTTCTTCCTAGATTTTATTTATTTATTTATTTTATTTTATTTTTTACCTCGATATCGCATGCTACGCAATTTCAATTATGTAAACGCGTATTTTCTTATAGCTCTCATTGTTTCCGTGGATACAGACTGTAATTATTGTTGGATATTCATGTGAGAGAAGAGGAGCATCTTAGACGATTTTGTCTATTCACTTACTTTTGCTAAATGAGCATTTTTTATTCTCTTTCTTAATGAACAATGTGATTTAAAAGTCCTGAATAACATGAAAAAGTTTTACTTATCAGTTGTACATTATCGATTGTGCTTTACTGTTCTTCTTAAAATACAAATCACAAAACAAACATATATATATATATATATATATATATATATATATATATATATATGTTTAGACAAATTCTATTATAACAAACATCGTTATTATTATTCTTTTTCTACATGAAAGAATCTTACATACGAAGTTTTCATTAAAATTATCATAGCTGACTAAATATATATCATTATTATTATATTGTTACTCCTTGAGAGTTTTTCACACTAGTGTTATCTGGTATTTTTCACTGGAGTTTGGGTGACAGCAAGTCTCCTCAATTCTCCAGGACTCCTCTAAGTATTCCGGCTGATTTTTATAATGCTGCCGTCTGGATGGTTTCCACTTCTCCTCTGATTTCTAAGTCTTCTTGTCTGTTTACAAATTTTTGGAGATTGCTATGAGCGCACCAATTACAATTGGTATCACCGCCACCTCTACTTTCCATATTCTTTTTAGTTCTATAGCAAGATCTACGAATTTATCTCCCCTTTCTTTTTCTTCTATCTTTTCTGAATAGTTCGCCGGTACGGCAAAGTCCACGATTCGGCAGGTTTTCTTTTTTTTTCTTTTCTTTTTTTTTGTGAACTTGCACCAAGTCCGTTCGTCTGGCCAGGATTAGATGATCTGTTTATATCTTTAAATTTCAGAGAAGTTTATGCGTTTCATTCTCGAGGACGGATTCTGAGATGTGCATATGCCACTTGTTCACAAGTTAAAATTACAATTTCTTTCACGATTCCCTTTTGATCACCTCGCCCACCGAGTCGTGTGTAGTCTTATACGCTTTTTTAACTAACTTGCTGCATTCGCTTATTATGTAATTGATCATTTCGTCTCTATCAGCACATAATCTAAATTTTCTATTTTTTTACGTCTTATCAACTTTGCTTTGATACAATTAGTCCTTATAGTATTGTTTTGTCCTGCTATTAGAAGAGATTCAGTTTTTCTTTTAAGCTTTCCTTTTGTTAGTCATGTCTACGTTTTCTCGTGTGAGAATTCGCTTCTTTGAAATACCCATGCATTTTGTTATTATTATTATTATTATTATTATTATTATTATTATTATTATTTATCTCTTTTTTGAGTTTTTCACACCTGCGATTAAGTGGTAGCAAGTGTCTTCAAGTCTCCAGGACTTTTTTCAGTATTTTAGGTGATCTTCATAACGCTCTAATTGGGATGATCTATACTCGTTCTCTTATTTGCAAGACCTCCAATCCTTGTACTAATCATTTGGTGACTGTCCCAAGAGCACCAATTACAATAGATATCACCGACACTTTCATGTGCCACGGCTTTTTCAATCCCCTGGCAAGTTCCAGGTACTTAGTTCTCTTTTCGCTTTCTTTCAGTTTTAGCCAGTGGTCGGCTGGGACAGCAAAATCCATTTATACTCTCGGTGTGTTTTTCAATGGAGTCAGAACGGCAGGAAATCTCCTCAAGTCTCCAGTACACTTCAGAATATTCTGTCCAACATCAATAATGCTGTAGTCAGGCTAGTCTGGATTCTTCCTCAGTTTTTTTTCTTCAAGCATTTGAAGACCGTTCTAAGGCATCATCTACAGTTTGTATCTCTTTCACCCTCATGTTTCAGAGGTTCATTTTAGTTCTCTGGCAAGATCCAAGTATTTGTTTTTCACTTTCTTTTATTATCCTTTTGTGAACGACGAAATTCAATAGACGATAAGTTCTCTCTCTCTCTCTCTCTCTCTCTCTCTCTCTGTTTTTTTAATCAACCCTAGTCATCTGGTCGGAATTAAGTGATCTGTTTGTATTCCAAATGCGTCACAATCTTTTGAACGGATTCTGGTACGTGCATATACCATTTGGTAGAATGGGCGAATTTCAATCTTTTTTTCAATTCACAGGGAATCACCTTACCCACTCAGTTGTACCTCATCTTGTACTCATTATATGCTTGCTTACTATACGATATATTGTGTGACAATACCCACTCGGCCTCCTGTTGCATCGACTTCTTCAAAACAATTCAATCTTGGCCGGTGAATCATCTAGTGGTTCCGATAGGGGTATCACACATTTCTTCATGGCTACAAGAAATACAATCAAGGGAGTGGGAGAAAATAACGAAGAACAAACGAACAATATGGGCTTGGGTTAACTCAAGTGCAAGAAGGTTAAGTTGTGACACTCTGCATTCCTGGTGCATCTGTAGACTAACGCTTGCGTGTATTTCAAGCGAAATTTCTACAAAGCTACCAGGAATGCCAACTCATCCTGACTGGCCTTCCCTCACTGCTTCTGGACTCAATCTCATGCCGACTGGTCTTTTCTGCTGTCTGGTGTCGACTGCCAACTGCCCCTCTCCGTCGCCCGTCGCCAACTGCCTCCTGTGGATTCCTTCTTCCTACTGCTGACCCGGGTTTCCTTACCCACTACCGGTCACGTCGAAGTCTCGCGCTCAGGCCTTTGTTTGGTTTCGCGCCAAAACAGACAAAGGGATCGTCTGTTTGGCACACCCCCTTCATAGTGTCACAATTGATCATTTGATCTTTTTCTCCACATGATTTCCACTTGCTATTCTGTTGCGTATTATCGATTATGGCTTAAATATAATTGGTAATTTTAGCGTTCTTTTTGTTGCTTTTCGGTGAGATTCCTTTTCTGTATTAAGGTTTCCTGTGCAAAGTCATGTCTTGGTTTTCTCGTATGAAATCTCTCCAATTTGTCGCTTGAAATATCCATCTCTTTGTTTTTCTTCCCATTTCTATTTCCTCATGTCTGTTTTTGTTTTTTGTTTCTTCTACATTCTTATCTTACCAATGTTGTTAAAGGCCGGTGTAATTAGTTTCTCTTTGCTCTTTTTAATGCAGTACTCGTGTCTTTGTGTTGACGCAATCCTCACTTATTACAATTTTACTCTTTTGAGAGTTATTCACGCCTTTATTAACGGATGGTCTTTCACTGGATCTTGAGTAACGGCAAGTCTCCTTAAGTCTCCATGACTCTTCTTAGTATTCTGGCAGATCTTAATAATGCTGTTGTTTATATGGTTTCCACTTGCCCTCTTATTTTCATATCCTTCAGTCCTTGTATCAATCCTTTGAGGACTTTACCGAGCGCACCAATTTCAATTGGTATCGCCGTCACTTTCATGTTCCATAGTTTTTTCAGTTCTCTAGCAAGATATAAGCACTTGCGGGGTGCATTCAATAAGTTTCCAGACTTTTTTTGTACAGGAATTTAAAATTGTCGTAGACTCTTGAAAATCTACTATGTTATTGCTATACATCTTATGAGATGTCTGACGAATTTTTATGATTTTAGGTTTAAATGAACAGCTACAGTAGCAATTCGAATACACCCGACAAAAGCCTGATTGTCACAGCTAGTGAATTTCAAAAATGCAATCTGGACGTCGGGACACTTTAGAACAACGATATGCAATAAAATTCTGTTTTAAACTTGGAAAAATGCTACAGAAACGTATGAAATGCTTCAGACTGCTTTTGGAGCATTTTGCATGAATCGAGCATCAGTTTTTGAGTGGCATAAGAGATTCAAGGAAGGCACGGAGTCTGTGAGAGAAGATGAGAGGTCTGGGAGGAGTAAGGAAGTCAATACAGCAGAGTTGATTGGCAAAAAGGTTAGAGATAGGGTTAATATGTTGAGGTTTTAAAGGAGTTCAGGGGGAGATTCCGTCGGAGGAGGCGAGCACTCTTCAAATTGGGTCAGTGGCATTTCTACCAGGAAAATGCACCTGGCCACAGCTCCATTCTTGTCACAGACTATTTGACCAAGATGGGCATCAAGACAGTTGCTCACCCTCCCTATAGTCCAGACCTAGCTTTCTGTGACTTTTGGTTATTCCCTAAGCTCAGAGGCTGTCGTTATGAGACAATTGAGGAGATAAAATAGGTTGTGACGAAGGTCATTGACACGTTCACACAAGGGGACTTCCATAGGGCCTTCCAGAAGTTGTTGTAACGATACAACAAGTGCATTGCAGCCGGAGGAGATTATTTTAAAGGAGACTAGAGTTTCATGTGTGTACTATCAATAAATGTGCCCATACAAAAAAAAGTCTGAAAACTTATTTAATGATCCTCCTATCACTCTTTTCGCTTTCTTTCAGTTTTACCGAAACGGCGAAGTCCACTGTTCAGCTGGTTCTCTTTTTTTATTGACTATCAATAGGTCTATTCATCTCGCTAATATTAGGAGAAGCTTGTGCGTTTTATTTTCCTGGCCGGGTTCCGTATTTTGCATATACAAATTGTTCGTAAGGTCAAACTTAATCCACTTGAACAGTTTCCATTTGATCATCTTCCCATCCAGTTCTTACTAGTCTTATAATCTTCTTGTGCTAATTCACTGCATTCACTATATCATTCATCGTTTCGTCTCAATCACCATTTAATTTAAATCTGCTATTTTGTTGTGTCATCTATTTTTGCTTTGACATTGTCATCCTTATGGCATTGTTTTATACGGCTAATTATTATTATTATTATTATTATTATTATTATTATTATTATTTTTATTATTATTATTTTATTCATTGATAGTTTTTCACACAGTCTGTAACAGGTGGTCTTTGACTAAAGTCTGAGTTTCAGCAAATACCCTCAGGTCTCCACGACCCTTCTGAACATTCTAGCCGATCTAAACAATACATTGTACTGCATAGTCTTGATTATTCCTCTGGTTTCAAATTCCACCAGTTTCTTTTCCAAGCCTTCGGGAACCGCCCCAAAGCGCTCAACTTCCAATTGATATCACCACCAGTTTTATGCTCATAGGCTTGTTCAGTTCTTGGGCAAGATCCAAGTAGTTCTCAAGTATTTGGTTATCTTTTCAATTTAGTTAATTGGTTCAGTCTGAACTGCAAAATCCACTAGATTCCATGTTTTTTTCTTTTCTTTTCTTGTTGTTGATCAAGACTAGGTCTGACCTTCTGTACGAGATTTTATCATTATTATCATTTTACTCCTTGAGAGGTTTTCATATCAGCATTTGCTGATGGTCTTTTACTGATGTTTGAGTGACAGCAAGTCTTCTCAAGTCTCCAGGACTCTTCTCGGTATTCTGGCCAATCTCAATTATGTAATAGTTTGGATGGTCTCCACTCGTCCTCTTATTTCTGACTCCACAATTCCCTTTACTAATCCCTCGGTGACTGTACCAAGAGCACCAATTATAATTGGTATAAACGTCACTTTCATGTTCCTGGTTTTTTTCATTTCCCTAACAAGGTCGAGGTACTTATCCTTCTTTTCACTTTTTTTCAATTTTACTCAGTGGTCAGCCGGGACAGGAAAGTCCACAATTTTGCTAGTTCTCTTTTTTTTTTTTTGTTTCTTATAATAAGATCTGATCGTCAGGCCGAGATTAAGTGATCTGTTTGGATGTCAAAATCGCAGGGAAACTTCTGTGTGTCATTATCCAGAAATGATGTTGGGTTGTGCATATACCATTTGTTCGTATGGTCACATTTTAATTTCTTACACAATTCCCAATGGATCATCTTTCCCACCCAGTCGTGTCTACTTTTATACTCTTTCTTTTGTAATTTGCTGCATTTGCTGACGATGTGATTGATCGTTTATCTCTATCACCACATCACCCACATTTGCTGTTTTGTTGCGTCTTATCTATTCTTGCTTTGATATGATTGGTTCTAATGGCGTTGAGTTCCCTAATTCTCCCCCTCTCTCTCTCTCTCTCTCTCTCTTGACATTCGTCTCTATTGTCTATCGCTTCCAGCCGGTCATCTTGACTACATCCGGTGTCCGTACAGGGTTGTTGTTGGTAAGTTCCACTTGGTCGTCCAACACTTACACGGCCGTGTGAAAGGGTTCATAGGAGTATGTCGCTTATGAGTTCGTTCTTTCTCTCTTCAGCAGTGTCCCACATGTCTTATCCGGCTAATTTGGATAATTTTAAAGATGGGAAGCTGGTGGCCGTTCAGCTTCCAGGATTTGTTTTGTATAGCTCGTAGCTTTTTTGTGCAATTGCCATCAGACTTCTTTTTTTTTTTTTTTTTTTTTTTTTGCTATACGCTTTGTTAGAGTCCTTGTGGTGCATCCATACAATAGTATGAACACGACCGTTATTTGGAAAAAATGCGGTTTTTTATCGGATTGGTCTGACTTCCATATGACCGATAACTTGTCAATAGCTGCCCATGCCTTCGCTAGTCGCATATTGATGTCATTTTCCGTAGATGAGACGCCACTTCCAAGGTAGGTGAACTTGTCTACTAGTTTCAGAGAGCTACGGTTTCGTGTGGAGATATCGCGTCTTTGATTAAATCTCGCAACAACACTCTTATTAAAAGATTCCTCTGGGGTATTTTATTCAATATACTGAGGGAGGATGTGCAAATACCTCTCGCATATGATTTCCCAAAGAAACTTATACAGCTATTATGACGCTTTACAAAAACATGATGGTCATTATTTGCTCATATGATGATCTCTGTTTTCTTTGGCATTATCGCTGGAGTTTTTGACGTGGTCATCACTTTTATTCATAATCTACTAACATTACGAACGTCTAATGAAAGAAAACAGCTTCACACTAAAAAGACAAGAAGACGACAGAAAAGATTAGATTAAGTCTACAACGATAATTTAGCGCTTCTTGCAAAAGGACCAGCTCAAGCCAAATTTCTGCTATATAGCCTGGAGCAGACACCAAGAGCCATTGATCTCTCGGTGAATACAGAAAAAATGCATGTATTTTAATCATAATGGTGCCATCTCCTCATTAAATCAGAAATCTCTGAAATTGATCAACCAATTCATATACCTAGGTAACGATATCTCATCTGTTCAAAGGGATGTAAACGTACCCATAGGTAAGGTATGAACTGGTATTAACAGGTTATCGGTCATGTGAAAATCTAATCTCTCAAATAGAATAAAACGGGATTTCTTTCAAGCTGTAACCCCGTCTGTACTATTGTATGGCTGTACCCCTTTAACTCTAACCACATGCTTCGGGAATAAGCCAGATGAGAACTGCACAATGATTCTAAGCCCTTTTGTTTTGTGAAAATCCTGGTAGCAAAATCCTACAAAAGAACAACTGCATGGCTACTTACATCCCATCGTACAAACCATTTAAATAAGGAGAATAAGACATACTGGCCAGTGATGGTGAAGTATGGAGGAACACATAAGTGACGCTGTCTAATAGACTATTATATATGGACACACCTGTGTTGGCCGAACATCAAAGACGTAGATTCATCAACACTGTCCAAACAATGGATACCGTCACGAAGACCATCCAAGAACGATGACCGATAGGGACAGATGGCGAAAAAGAGTCGAAAGAATCCGTTATATCGACGAGACTTCATGATGATTTATATAACCAAGTTGTATTTTACATATAAGTAGATTATTGATCCCAATATTAATATCATCATAATCATCATCATTGTCATCGTTGTTGTTTACAATTCAAATAATTGGATGTTTACTTGTGTTTGCATTCTTGTAAAATATGCTCATATCCGCATTCATAAAAGGAAGTTTCCATAGGCTGTAATTTTATGGATGCAGCAATTAATTCTAAATTGCTCCAATGAATTTGAACGAACGTTTTCTTTAACGTCATTTCCTGGAGTCTCCGAAGATAAAATGGTGATTAAAAATGTTTGCGTGGATGGGTTGGATTCTTCACAATGTCAGCAAACTCCCAACAATTTTGTTAATATTCCAAGCGAGAAGTAGTTCATTTTATTGAATTGGGCTGATCAAAATTGCAGTCACTCCTTTTTCTACAGACATGCCGCTCTTCAGAGAAGTTAAAATATATTGTTTGACTTGTTTCTAATTTTTTTTCCACTCTTAATCGCCTTTCATCGTTAGCTTTCGTTATTTTACGCATATCTTTCTTGGTTGTATCGTTTTTAATCTCTTTTTCATATTTTGGGCGTTTATCTTTCACTCTTTGGAGAAATATATAGCGAGAATAATTTCAAAAAGCAGAATGACTGCGATACACCGAATCAACTGAGACATTTCAGAACTCTTGTAGAGAAAGCTGTGGTAAAGACCAATATGTAGATTTAGAGACGTAAAAGGAGCAAATTGTGTCGATAAAATATTTAGTGATTTATATTTTCTGAAAAAGGATAGGCAAGGAAATAGACTGAGGAAGAAACTATGGAACATTCAAGTGTCAGTGATACTAATTTGGTTTAGTGCCTTTGGTGCAAAAGGTCTAGAAAAGGAGATTTGGGGAACAGGAGACCAGAAAAAGAATCAAGACCATCCACACCACAGCACTTTTAAGATCAACTAGAATACTTAGAAAAGACCAGTAAACTTGAGGAGACTTGTTGTCACTTAGACTTCAGTCACAAACCACCGATTAAAACTGGTGTGAAAAACTTGCATAATCCATATTTACCAACCCCTCCGCTCGGGCAGGATATGACACAAGGTCAATTTTAAGCGGAATTTGAATTCAGAGTTTTCTTTGTCCTAGACTAGTAACCTCACCAAGGCTGAACAACCAAGTCTCTCCTACTATTTACCCATAGCTGGAAGGAGAATAATTGGATTCATACCTATCCCAAGAGTATTAGTGCTATGTGAAATGCAATTAGCTTGGTCCAGGATTTGAACTCGTTTCGCCGTGTCCATTTCCTACGACGATAACCAATACACCATTTATGAAAAACTTGCATAATAGTAATAATTATTATAACTTCCGGCGAATAATAAAGTAAAACAAAAAGAAAGCGAATAGATTAACAAACACTTGGACCTTGCCACAATGCTTAAATGCTGCGAGACATTATTGTTACAGTGGTACCAATTGTAGTTGTCGGCCAGTCGACAAGGGTTGCAGAATACAACAACTGAATCTCTGCAGAGGGGTAAGAATCCCCAAACGAGTGTCCTGGATATGTCAATAAGCAATCTGATGTTGAAGCTCCAGTAATACAGGAGCTTTGGGGAATTAAGAGTACCCCTTTATTGCTATCGCTCCCAGGTCCACTTTGGCCAGGAGTGATAGCACCTGATCGGGTCCTATATATGGGTTAAATGAAACTAAATAGTGTACTTATGCTAAATTGACCAATTTGAAAAAAAATGTTTTGAAATTTAGGCTGTGTACTAATGCTAAACTGACTTGTTTGAAATAAAACTGTTTTCCCATTTAAACTTTGTACTTATGCAAAGCTGAAACGTTTGAAATAAAACTGTTTTTACATTTAAACTGTGTACTTATGCTAAACTGAATTGCTTGAAATATAACATTTTTTTAAATTTTAACTGTTTATTTATGCTAAACTGAATTATTTGAAAATGGATAAAAAAAAGAACTAAACTGCGTACTTATGTTAAACTGGACTTTTAAAAATAAGTCTGTCTATGTATAAAAAGGGAATTTGGCATTAAATAACCAACAAGGGTTGATATGCCATAAACCAAACCAAACCTAACCAATTGTCATTTGTCGCTGCCCCCTACCAGACAGTACTCGATACAAGGTCAATGACCCGAATGCCGATTGTAGTGGGGATTTAGGAGAGGGGGTGGTCGGTCACGGGCCGAGGCTCGAATCCTACTGATCTGTGCTGCTCATCAACCCACTAAGTGTAACGAGGGCCAAAAGAGCCTTGCTTGTCTTGGACCCAAATCTGGGTCCAGGCACGTATGCCTGCTATTAGCTTAAACTGGACAGAAAGGTCCAGTGCTATACAAGGGGGACAAAGATGTCAATGTTGCAGCTCGCCTACCTGAAGATGGTCCTGCAGAAGCTGGGGGCTTTTCGGCCTCGAATCTGCCATTGATTTCTATACCCCATCTGGCACGAATGCCAGACAGCCCAGCCAAGGCTACGTAACCAATTGTTACTGGTACGCCTGAAACCATCACCAAGAGCTTGCTGAAGGAATTGGAAGAATTAGAAAACAATAGACGAATCGAGACCATCCAGATAATAGCATAGTTATGATTGTGCTAAATATTCTGGAGAGTTCTGGACACTTAAAGGGAGTTGCTGTCTCTCAGACTCAAATGAAACACCACCAACTAACGCTGGTGTGAAAAAAATCGTATTGGTATAATAATAATAATAATAATAATAATAATAATAATAATAATAATAATAATAAAAGATAAAGTGTTGACACATCGATACAATGACTCAATAACTGCATAGAAAAACGCGGGAGGAGACTAATTTCAGCTACCAGATACAATGTTGACAACACGAGGATTAACAGAACGGAAATAACTTGAAAACAAAGAGGGAAAGAAAAACAAATCTATGGACGTTTTAAGCGACTAACATCAAGAGAGAAATAGAATCTCTCCTAATAGCATTAGGAATATACAATCGATATATAGGAATGGAATTTGGCGTAGAAAAATGCGCCAAGTTAGTAATGAAAAGTGGCAAACGACACATGACGGAATGAATCGAACTACTAAGTAGTTATCAGAACGCTCGGAGAAAAGGAAATCTACAAATACTTGGGGATATTGGAAACTGACACAATCAAGCAAGTGGAAGTGACAGATAAAATTAAAATGGAGTATCTCAGAAGAACCAGAAAATTACTCGAGACGAAACTCTGTAGAAGAAACTTGTCGAAAGGAAAATACCTGAACTGTTCCCCTCGTTTGATACTCAGGACTATTCTTGAAGTGAACCGGAGAAAAACTAAATCAAATAGACCAGAGAACAAGAAAACTAATGACCGTGCATAAGAGAAGATGTTGATAGACTATATGTGTCAAAAAGGTTGGGAGGAAGAGGACTTGCCAGTATTGAAGACAGCATTGACGCATCGATACAACGACTCGAAGACTACATAAAAAAGCGCGGAGGAAGACTGTTTACAGCCACCGGAAACAATACCAACGACACGAGGACTAGCGTAGAGACAATAACCAGAAAACAAAATGGTGAAGAAAAACAACTCTATGGATATTTTAAGTGACTAACAAGCGACACGAAAAAACGTGGCTAAGAAAAAGAAATCTTAAGATAGAAACTGTATCTCCACTAATAGCAGCCATAAGGACTAACCATATCAAAACAAGAACAGATAAGACGCAACAAAACAACAGATGTAGGTTATATGTTGATAGAGACGAAACGGTCAATCACATAAGCGAATGCAGCAAATTAGCACAGAAAGAGTATCAGACTAAGCAGGACTGGGTAGGCAAGGCCATTCAGTGGAAATTGTGCAAGAAATTGAAGTTTGACCATACGAACAAATGGTATATTCACAACCCAGAATCTGTCCTGGAGAATGAAAGACCCAAACTCCTCTGGGATTTTGAGATTAAAACTGATCACTTAATCTGTGGTCAAACAACCAGACCTTATTGTTGTTATTGTTGTTGTTGGCAACCGTAGTCGAGGGCAACCAGAAGGCTCCCTTTTCAATAGCTACTACACCGAGGTGCAGAGGAAGGCGCTACTCAAAGAGAGAACTTGCCGGATTATGGACTTTGCTGTCCAGCTGACCACAAAGTAAAATTGAAAGAATGAGAAAAAAGGGATAAGTAACTTGACCTTGCTAGGGTACAGATTAAAATTGAAAAAAAACGTGGAACATGAAAGTGACGATTATACCAATTGTAATTGGTGCTCTTCGTACAGTCACCAAAGGATTGGTACAACGACTGGAGGCCTTGGAAATAACGGGATAGTTGGAGACTGTCCAAACTGCAGCATTGTTAATATCGGCCAAAATACTAAAAAGAGTCTTGGAGACTTCCGGAGACTTGCTGTCACTCAAATTCCAGAAGAAAACCATCCGCTAACGCTGATGAGAAAAAACTCTCAAGGAGTAAGATAATAATAATAATAATAATAATAATAATAATAATAATAATAATAATAATAGATAAAGACACTTGAAAATTGATGACTATGCACTAGCCTTTCACCTGAGGGATGCCAGAAACAGAAAAACTCGAATGATATACAAAAAAGAATAAGAAATACTTATTACAGCAGCCAGTTTATGAAATATCTACAAACAGGAAAACAACAATATGAAAATCTACCAAAAATTTTGCAAAAATACAATATGGATACCTTAAGCGACAAACTAAAAGAATTGCACGTGAGATGACCTACTCATGGCTTAAAAAAGGGAAAGAAACTGAATCTCTTTTAATAGCAGCACAAAATAATACTATAAGAAAAAATAATGTCACAGCATAATTGATTATACGTGAAGAATGATAAATGTATGCTATCTGATGAGAGAAATGAGATCATATGATAAGCGAATAATAAGCAAAGAGGAACAAACATGACTGCTAGACTGGGGGAAAATAAAATCCACTGGGAAGAGCAAGAAATTAAAATTTGATTATACTAAGAAATGCTATATGTACAAACCCGAATCACTTCTAGAAAATGAGACGTATGAAATTCTCTAGAACTTTGAGATACAAACGAACCCGACCTAGAGTTAAGAAGAAAAGAAATTGCCATCTAATGGATTTTGCTGTTCTGCATGACTATAGATAGAAAATAAAAGAAAGCAAAAAGCTAGAACAATAATTGGATCTACCTTGAGAAATGAAAAAAAAAATCTGGAACATAAAGATGAGGGTGAAGGTTAAACCAACTTTGGTTGGGTCCCACGAAATCGTCTCCTAGGCCTGGCAAAGAGACTGGGTGGGGTGAAGATTAGAGGAGGAATCGAGTAATACTTAGATGAGATGTGAAAACTGGTATGAAAACTCACATAGAGAAAAAAAATTGCAAAGATGCTATTATCTTCGGCATGCATATCTACTTGATCCACTTTGTGAAATAAAAAAAAACGGTCGGTATTTTTATTTATTTATTTAAACTGCAAAAAAGTTCTCAAAACGAATAAATGCAAAAAATAAAATAGATAAATAAAATACAAATGTGATACAAAAATGTAGCATTCTAAAACTCACGTTAAATTTTTATCCCAATTCAATTTTTTTCCTTTTTTTTTTTTTTCGCTTTCACTTTTATTTTTACTTGGCTTCAATAAGCACTCGTGGTGAAACAAGTATTGTCGTGGGAAATAGATACGGTGACTTAAGTACAATTCCTGAAGGAGATTGTTTGCATTTCACATAGCGATGATACCTCTGAGAAAGATAGGAATCTAGCAATTCTCCTTCCATCTATGGGTAAATAATAGGACAGACTGGGCTCTTTTACCTTGGAATGGCAACCAACCGAGGAGAAGGAAAACTATGAATTCAAACGACTTAAAACTAACCTTGTATCGAATCTTGCTTGTGGCAGAAAGTTTGGGTAAATAATTACAGAGCATCTCAAAACTCATTGGTATGATAGTGATTAGTTTCAAAGACAAGCGCAATGGCGATCATCTGGAACACCTACTTTCAACCATCTAATCAACGTTTTTTTAATTGCTGTTTTATCATATTTACCAACTCCTCCGCCCGGGCAGGATATGACACAAGTTCAATTTTTTAAGCGGAGTTTTACAGGTTTGAATTCAGAGTTTTCTTTCTCCTAGACTAGTTACCTCACCAAGGCTGAAGAAACTAGTCTGCCCTACTATTTACCCATAGCTGGAGGGAGAATAATTGGATTTATACCTTTCCCAAGGGTATTAGTGCTATGTGAAATGCAATCAGTCTCGTCCAGGATTTGAACTCGTGTCGCCGTGTCCATTTCCTACGACGGTAACCATTACATCACGGGCACCTTCACTTTAATTGTTATTTTATAAGCTTCCGTGACATGCAATCTTTTTTGAGTTTCTTGTCTCAGTAATAAATCCTTATCATATTAATAGGTTGCATCTATTTTAAGACAGTTTTGAACTATTCTCCAAATAAGTAAGTAAGTAAAATTGGCGACCTTAGTCGAAGGCTCCCTTTTCAATAGCTACTACTCCGAGGTTTAGGGGAAGGCGCTACTCAATTCCCTGGATTGCTCCACTACCCTTGATCTCAACCTTATAATGCTGACTGTTAAGCCGGGCGGCATCAAGTACTATTTTTTGAGTCTTTGGAATGACTCGACCTGGTATTAAACCCCGGTCTCCCGGACCGATGGCGAACACTCCAATGGTCCGATTTCCAAATAAGTGGTGACGCAAAATATTTTTCTCTCTTGTCCAAGGCCTTGAGATCGAGAATTGTTGTTAATGGTTGTTTATGTAGGCTTTTTTCAAATCTGAAACACAAAAGAACGCAACATTATCATTAGTTGTATTAATAACAGTCACATTGGTCCCATGTATATTGAGATACTCTGTACTCAATTTCAGGTTGCTTTATGTACCTGCTGTCAGTAAGTCGTCACCCAATACTGAACATTGTTGCTTAACTACTGTGATCTGGTAGAGACCTGAGCGTGATTTGAGCGTAATTCGCCATTATCATATACTCTGCAATCAACATATCTCATCCTTTTTCCTCTCTTATTTTTCTTTCTTCTTCCATATTGATTTATATCTCCGTTTGTTTCCTTTTCTTTTCTTACATTATTTTTACGCTCGTTCTTTCCTATATGTTCTTCATTAAGCGCTTCAGTATCTTGTTTGATTATACACTTAATTATTTGGATTGTTCTATGCATTCTCTCTCTCTCTCTCTCTCTCTCTCTCTCTATCTCTCTCTCTCTCTCTCTCTCTCTCTCTTATTCCATTTTTATGAAGAATATTCTTCCTATGCTCTCTTGTCTTTAGTTTATTCTGGTTTGGTTTTGTTTCTGAAATCGGATGGAGAGCAAACTAGCCGGTAATTTTAGTCAACTTTTAACGAATTCCGAGCGCGCATTACAACACAGAACTTGAAGCTGGCTTGCTCATAGGATGATTAGTTGTTTCTGAGGCTAATAGAGAATAATGGCATGACTGCTGATAAAAAGCGATTGTATAAATAACCCCTGCCAACCACGAAAGGTTAAAAAAGAGAAAAGTCTTTCAACATGAATAACAAAGACTTTTTTAGCGTTATTGAACTGCTGAAACATTATTTGTTAGTATTATACAAAATTCACATTTCACAAAGAAAGGACAGAATTAAAAGGTCACTGGTTATGAATAGAAATAATCATAGTCATGAAGAGGAAATGAAAGATGGTAAAGACGAAGTAGAAGTGAAACAGGTACATAAAAATTTCTTCGATATTTACCCACTTTTTAATTATTATAAACACCATTCTTGCAAATTATACCCTAACGCAAATCAACAATTTTATCTTGCAGACTATTTATTACATCTTAAGTAAGTTCGACCCTTAATAGGTGCTCAAAACCGAAGCCCGTGTTCAAAAGTAAGCCAGACTTATTGCTAAAGTCTACTCTTCCCGCAAGGAGTCCCATATTTCCCTACCTTATCGGTGTGACGTAGAATACACTGACTGCATCCCCTACAGAGGATTAAGTCACCCCCAAAATGGTGATCAGGGTATGGCACTAAATTACATCAGATAGTGAGGTTCAAGTTATGGAGATTTGGTTTGATACAATACCCCTTCATGGTTATTATATAGTAATACTTATTTGGATCCCAACTAAGGGTCTAGTTTTTAAAATGTTTGTATTCGATGGGACCATATGCAAAAAAGAAATGAATAAAAAAACTCTTAAGAAAAAATTGTAAAATTATTGCTATATCTTTAAAAATGAATTGCTAGCTAAGTTATGTAGTATGAAAACTCTATGTCACCTAATACATGTCATTCTACGTAACATGAGTTGCGTGATGACCTAAATGTTACCCCTATATCGTCTGGTGTAGAGAGAAAATACAATAGCCATAAAAACATGTACTGTTCCAGAACCTAAGGCACCTAAATATGTTACACCCGTGCATAGGCGTGATCCCGGGGAAAGAATACAAAATTTTGAATGAAGATACGTTCTACTTGGGGTTACAAGTTAATAGCAAATTCCTCTCGTGAAGATAATTAGCCTTAAACTCTACATATGTAACTGACAAAGCAATAACTTTTGTTCATTAGCCAGTTCGTGTTTTTCCATACAAGCTATAACCTAATTTACGTTTCCCATTATTCTGGTTTTTCATCGATCAAAAGGCAGAAATTTCTAAAATCCCTCTCCTATTAAAATCATTCTGTATCTCTATTTTATTCTGCTTTATTCGCTGCGACTTTTGATTCCTCTGAATGCACCTCCGCAGACGAGTAAGACGTTTGTTCTGGATATACATATTTACCAACCCCTCCGCTCGGGCAGGATATGACACAAGGTCAATTTTTAAGCGGAGTTTAACAGGTTTAAATTAAGAGTTTTCCTTCCCTTAGATTAGTTGCCTCACC
>OY757906.1:100291731-100368152 GCA_963585895.1 Sepioteuthis lessoniana | reverse complement strand
TGTTATGCTGTATTTTGTTTGTAAAATAATGCTTAAACTATGCGTTTTAAATGTAAAGGCACGCTTACTCTACTGTAAAGCCAATTTGATATTAAGCCTATCCACATGTCAGCGAACAAGGCAGAATGTTTTTAAATATCTTCTATCGAATAATTTAAAAATTCGTAAAGAAAGCCCTAACAGTAGTTTAGAAGAAAAAGCCTAGAATGCTACTACAGCCCCCCCCTCAGAAAAGGAAAAAGAAAGAAAAAAAAAAAAAAAAAACCCAACAAAAACGAATTGTCCCCTTCACCCCACTAGACCGCCCCCAAAGCTACCTAAAATATCAGTAGTAAATAAAAGTCCCAACGAAGAAGACGTATTTGAACTCAGGAGCCAAGTGGAAGAAATATGTCAATATTGGTCAGTATGTCTTTAATTCCAATTTAAAATGCTGAATTTTACAAAATGTTATGCTGTATTTTGTTTGTAAAATAATGCTTAAACTATGCGTTTTAAATGTAAAGGCACGCTTACTCTACTGTAAAGCCAATTTGATATTAAGCCTATCCACATGTCAGCGAACAAGGCAGAATGTTTTTAAATATCTTCTATCGAATAATTTAAAAATTCGTAAAGAAAGCCCTAACAGTAGTTTAGAAGAAAAAGCCTAGAATGCTACTACAGCCCCCCCCTCAGAAAAGGAAAAAGAAAAAAAAAAAAAAAAAAACCCAACAAAAACGAATTGTCCCCTTCACCCCACTAGACCGCCCCCAAAGCTACCTAAAATATCAGTAGTAAATAAAAGTCCCAACGAAGAAGACGTATTTGAACTCAGGAGCCAAGTGGAAGAAATATGTCAATATTGGTCAGTATGTCTTTAATTCCAATTTAAAATGCTGAATTTTACAAAATGTTATGCTGTATTTTGTTTGTAAAATAATGCTTAAACTATGCGTTTTAAATGTAAAGGCACGCTTACTCTACTGTAAAGCCAATTTGATATTAAGCCTATCCACATGTCAGCGAACAAGGCAGAATGTTTTTAAATATCTTCTATCGAATAATTTAAAAATTCGTAAAGAAAGCCCTAACAGTAGTTTAGAAGAAAAAGCCTAGAATGCTACTACAGCCCCCCCCTCAGAAAAGGAAAAAGAAAGAAAAAAAAAAAAAAAAAACCCAACAAAAACGAATTGTCCCTTCACCCCACTAGACCGCCCCCAAAGCTACCTAAAATATCAGTAGTAAATAAAAGTCCCAACGAAGAAGACGTATTTGAACTCAGGAGCCAAGTGGAAGAAATATGTCAATATTGGTCAGTATGTCTTTAATTCCAATTTAAAATGCTGAATTTTACAAAATGTTATGCTGTATTTTGTTTGTAAAATAATGCTTAAACTATGCGTTTTAAATGTAAAGGCACGCTTACTCTACTGTAAAGCCAATTTGATATTAAGCCTATCCACATGTCAGCGAACAAGGCAGAATGTTTTTAAATATCTTCTATCGAATAATTTAAAAATTCGTAAAGAAAGCCCTAACAGTAGTTTAGAAGAAAAAGCCTAGAATGCTACTACAGCCCCCCCCTCAGAAAAGGAAAAAGAAAGAAAAAAAAAAAAAAAAACCCAACAAAAACGAATTGTCCCTTCACCCCACTAGACCGCCCCCAAAGCTACCTAAAATATCAGTAGTAAATAAAAGTCCCAACGAAGAAGACGTATTTGAACTCAGGAGCCAAGTGGAAGAAATATGTCAATATTGGTCAGTATGTCTTTAATTCCAATTTAAAATGCTGAATTTTACAAAATGTTATGCTGTATTTTGTTTGTAAAATAATGCTTAAACTATGCGTTTTAAATGTAAAGGCACGCTTACTCTACTGTAAAGCCAATTTGATATTAAGCCTATCCACATGTCAGCGAACAAGGCAGAATGTTTTTAAATATCTTCTATCGAATAATTTAAAAATTCGTAAAGAAAGCCCTAACAGTAGTTTAGAAGAAAAAGCCTAGAATGCTACTACAGCCCCCCCCTCAGAAAAGGAAAAAGAAAGAAAAAAAAAAAAAAAAAAAACCCAACAAAAACGAATTGTCCCCTTCACCCCACTAGACCGCCCCCAAAGCTACCTAAAATATCAGTAGTAAATAAAAGTCCCAACGAAGAAGACGTATTTGAACTCAGGAGCCAAGTGGAAGAAATATGTCAATATTGGTCAGTATGTCTTTAATTCCAATTTAAAATGCTGAATTTTACAAAATGTTATGCTGTATTTTGTTTGTAAAATAATGCTTAAACTATGCGTTTTAAATGTAAAGGCACGCTTACTCTACTGTAAAGCCAATTTGATATTAAGCCTATCCACATGTCAGCGAACAAGGCAGAATGTTTTTAAATATCTTCTATCGAATAATTTAAAAATTCGTAAAGAAAGCCCTAACAGTAGTTTAGAAGAAAAAGCCTAGAATGCTACTACAGCCCCCCCCTCAGAAAAGGAAAAAGAAAGAAAAAAAAAAAAAAAAAACCCAACAAAAACGAATTGTCCCCTTCACCCCACTAGACCGCCCCCAAAGCTACCTAAAATATCAGTAGTAAATAAAAGTCCCAACGAAGAAGACGTATTTGAACTCAGGAGCCAAGTGGAAGAAATATGTCAATATTGGTCAGTATGTCTTTAATTCCAATTTAAAATGCTGAATTTTACAAAATGTTATGCTGTATTTTGTTTGTAAAATAATGCTTAAACTATGCGTTTTAAATGTAAAGGCACGCTTACTCTACTGTTAAAGCCAATTTGATATTAAGCCTATCCACATGTCAGCGAACAAGGCAGAATGTTTTTAAATATCTTCTATCGAATAATTTAAAAATTCGTAAAGAAAGCCCTAACAGTAGTTTAGAAGAAAAAGCCTAGAATGCTACTACAGCCCCCCCCTCAGAAAAGGAAAAAGAAAGAAAAAAAAAAAAAAAAAAAAACCCAACAAAAACGAATTGTCCCCTTCACCCCACTAGACCGCCCCCAAAGCTACCTAAAATATCAGTAGTAAATAAAAGTCCCAACGAAGAAGACGTATTTGAACTCAGGAGCCAAGTGGAAGAAATATGTCAATATTGGTCAGTATGTCTTTAATTCCAATTTAAAATGCTGAATTTTACAAAATGTTATGCTGTATTTTGTTTGTAAAATAATGCTTAAACTATGCGTTTTAAATGTAAAGGCACGCTTACTCTACTGTAAAGCCAATTTGATATTAAGCCTATCCACATGTCAGCGAACAAGGCAGAATGTTTTTAAATATCTTCTATCGAATAATTTAAAATTCGTAAAGAAAGCCCTAACAGTAGTTTAGAAGAAAAAGCCTAGAATGCTACTACAGCCCCCCCTCAGAAAAGGAAAAAGAAAGAAAAAAAAAAAAAAAAAAAAACCCAACAAAAACGAATTGTCCCCTTCACCCCACTAGACCGCCCCCAAAGCTACCTAAAATATCAGTAGTAAATAAAAGTCCCAACGAAGAAGACGTATTTGAACTCAGGAGCCAAGTGGAAGAAATATGTCAATATTGGTCAGTATGTCTTTAATTCCAATTTAAAATGCTGAATTTTACAAAATGTTATGCTGTATTTTGTTTGTAAAATAATGCTTAAACTATGCGTTTTAAATGTAAAGGCACGCTTACTCTACTGTAAAGCCAATTTGATATTAAGCCTATCCACATGTCAGCGAACAAGGCAGAATGTTTTTAAATATCTTCTATCGAATAATTTAAAAATTCGTAAAGAAAGCCCTAACAGTAGTTTAGAAGAAAAAGCCTAGAATGCTACTACAGCCCCCCCCTCAGAAAAGGAAAAAGAAAGAAAAAAAAAAAAAAAAAAAAACCCAACAAAAACGAATTGTCCCCTTCACCCCACTAGACCGCCCCCAAAGCTACCTAAAATATCAGTAGTAAATAAAAGTCCCAACGAAGAAGACGTATTTGAACTCAGGAGCCAAGTGGAAGAAATATGTCAATATTGGTCAGTATGTCTTTAATTCCAATTTAAAATGCTGAATTTTACAAAATGTTATGCTGTATTTTGTTTGTAAAATAATGCTTAAACTATGCGTTTTAAATGTAAAGGCACGCTTACTCTACTGTAAAGCCAATTTGATATTAAGCCTATCCACATGTCAGCGAACAAGGCAGAATGTTTTTAAATATCTTCTATCGAATAATTTAAAAATTCGTAAAGAAAGCCCTAACAGTAGTTTAGAAGAAAAAGCCTAGAATGCTACTACAGCCCCCCCCTCAGAAAAGGAAAAAGAAAGAAAAAAAAAAAAAAAAAACCCAACAAAAACGAATTGTCCCCTTCACCCCACTAGACCGCCCCAAAGCTACCTAAAATATCAGTAGTAAATAAAAGTCCCAACGAAGAAGACGTATTTGAACTCAGGAGCCAAGTGGAAGAAATATGTCAATATTGGTCAGTATGTCTTTAATTCCAATTTAAAATGCTGAATTTTACAAAATGTTATGCTGTATTTTGTTTGTAAAATAATGCTTAAACTATGCGTTTTAAATGTAAAGGCACGCTTACTCTACTGTAAAGCCAATTTGATATTAAGCCTATCCACATGTCAGCGAACAAGGCAGAATGTTTTTAAATATCTTCTATCGAATAATTTAAAAATTCGTAAAGAAAGCCCTAACAGTAGTTTAGAAGAAAAAGCCTAGAATGCTACTACAGCCCCCCCCTCAGAAAAGGAAAAAAGAAAGAAAAAAAAAAAAAAAAACCCAACAAAAACGAATTGTCCCCTTCACCCCACTAGACCGCCCCCAAAGCTACCTAAAATATCAGTAGTAAATAAAAGTCCCAACGAAGAAGACGTATTTGAACTCAGGAGCCAAGTGGAAGAAATATGTCAATATTGGTCAGTATGTCTTTAATTCCAATTTAAAATGCTGAATTTTACAAAATGTTATGCTGTATTTTGTTTGTAAAATAATGCTTAAACTATGCGTTTTAAATGTAAAGGCACGCTTACTCTACTGTAAAGCCAATTTGATATTAAGCCTATCCACATGTCAGCGAACAAGGCAGAATGTTTTTAAATATCTTCTATCGAATAATTTAAAAATTCGTAAAGAAAGCCCTAACAGTAGTTTAGAAGAAAAAGCCTAGAATGCTACTACAGCCCCCCCCTCAGAAAAGGAAAAAGAAAGAAAAAAAAAAAAAAAAAAACCCAACAAAAACGAATTGTCCCCTTCACCCCACTAGACCGCCCCCAAAGCTACCTAAAATATCAGTAGTAAATAAAAGTCCCAACGAAGAAGACGTATTTGAACTCAGGAGCCAAGTGGAAGAAATATGTCAATATTGGTCAGTATGTCTTTAATTCCAATTTAAAATGCTGAATTTTACAAAATGTTATGCTGTATTTTGTTTGTAAAATAATGCTTAAACTATGCGTTTTAAATGTAAAGGCACGCTTACTCTACTGTAAAGCCAATTTGATATTAAGCCTATCCACATGTCAGCGAACAAGGCAGAATGTTTTTAAATATCTTCTATCGAATAATTTAAAAATTCGTAAAGAAAGCCCTAACAGTAGTTTAGAAGAAAAAGCCTAGAATGCTACTACAGCCCCCCCCTCAGAAAAGGAAAAAGAAAGAAAAAAAAAAAAAAAAAAACCCAACAAAACGAATTGTCCCCTTCACCCCACTAGACCGCCCCAAAGCTACCTAAAATATCAGTAGTAAATAAAAGTCCCAACGAAGAAGACGTATTTGAACTCAGGAGCCAAGTGGAAGAAATATGTCAATATTGGTCAGTATGTCTTTAATTCCAATTTAAAATGCTGAATTTTACAAAATGTTATGCTGTATTTTGTTTGTAAAATAATGCTTAAACTATGCGTTTTAAATGTAAAGGCACGCTTACTCTACTGTAAAGCCAATTTGATATTAAGCCTATCCACATGTCAGCGAACAAGGCAGAATGTTTTTAAATATCTTCTATCGAATAATTTAAAAATTCGTAAAGAAAGCCCTAACAGTAGTTTAGAAGAAAAAGCCTAGAATGCTACTACAGCCCCCCCCTCAGAAAAGGAAAAAGAAAGAAAAAAAAAAAAAAAAAACCCAACAAAAACGAATTGTCCCCTTCACCCCACTAGACCGCCCCCAAAGCTACCTAAAATATCAGTAGTAAATAAAAGTCCCAACGAAGAAGACGTATTTGAACTCAGGAGCCAAGTGGAAGAAATATGTCAATATTGGTCAGTATGTCTTTAATTCCAATTTAAAATGCTGAATTTTACAAAATGTTATGCTGTATTTTGTTTGTAAAATAATGCTTAAACTATGCGTTTTAAATGTAAAGGCACGCTTACTCTACTGTAAAGCCAATTTGATATTAAGCCTATCCACATGTCAGCGAACAAGGCAGAATGTTTTTAAATATCTTCTATCGAATAATTTAAAAATTCGTAAAGAAAGCCCTAACAGTAGTTTAGAAGAAAAAGCCTAGAATGCTACTACAGCCCCCCCCTCAGAAAAGGAAAAAGAAAGAAAAAAAAAAAAAAAAAACCCAACAAAAACGAATTGTCCCCTTCACCCCACTAGACCGCCCCCAAAGCTACCTAAAATATCAGTAGTAAATAAAAGTCCCAACGAAGAAGACGTATTTGAACTCAGGAGCCAAGTGGAAGAAATATGTCAATATTGGTCAGTATGTCTTTAATTCCAATTTAAAATGCTGAATTTTACAAAATGTTATGCTGTATTTTGTTTGTAAAATAATGCTTAAACTATGCGTTTTAAATGTAAAGGCACGCTTACTCTACTGTAAAGCCAATTTGATATTAAGCCTATCCACATGTCAGCGAACAAGGCAGAATGTTTTTAAATATCTTCTATCGAATAATTTAAAAATTCGTAAAGAAAGCCCTAACAGTAGTTTAGAAGAAAAAGCCTAGAATGCTACTACAGCCCCCCCCCTCAGAAAAGGAAAAAGAAAGAAAAAAAAAAAAAAAAAACCCAACAAAAACGAATTGTCCCCTTCACCCCACTAGACCGCCCCCAAAGCTACCTAAAATATCAGTAGTAAATAAAAGTCCCAACGAAGAAGACGTATTTGAACTCAGGAGCCAAGTGGAAGAAATATGTCAATATTGGTCAGTATGTCTTTAATTCCAATTTAAAATGCTGAATTTTACAAAATGTTATGCTGTATTTTGTTTGTAAAATAATGCTTAAACTATGCGTTTTAAATGTAAAGGCACGCTTACTCTACTGTAAAGCCAATTTGATATTAAGCCTATCCACATGTCAGCGAACAAGGCAGAATGTTTTTAAATATCTTCTATCGAATAATTTAAAATTCGTAAAGAAAGCCCTAACAGTAGTTTAGAAGAAAAAGCCTAGAATGCTACTACAGCCCCCCCTCAGAAAAGGAAAAGAAAGAAAAAAAAAAAAAAAAAAAAAACCAACAAAAACGAATTGTCCCCTTCACCCCACTAGACCGCCCCAAAGCTACCTAAAATATCAGTAGTAAATAAAAGTCCCAACGAAGAAGACGTATTTGAACTCAGGAGCCAAGTGGAAGAAATATGTCAATATTGGTCAGTATGTCTTTAATTCCAATTTAAAATGCTGAATTTTACAAAATGTTATGCTGTATTTTGTTTGTAAAATAATGCTTAAACTATGCGTTTTAAATGTAAAGGCACGCTTACTCTACTGTAAAGCCAATTTGATATTAAGCCTATCCACATGTCAGCGAACAAGGCAGAATGTTTTTAAATATCTTCTATCGAATAATTTAAAAATTCGTAAAGAAAGCCCTAACAGTAGTTTAGAAGAAAAAGCCTAGAATGCTACTACAGCCCCCCCCTCAGAAAAGGAAAAAGAAAGAAAAAAAAAAAAAAAAAAACCCAACAAAAACGAATTGTCCCCTTCACCCCACTAGACCGCCCCCAAAGCTACCTAAAATATCAGTAGTAAATAAAAGTCCCAACGAAGAAGACGTATTTGAACTCAGGAGCCAAGTGGAAGAAATATGTCAATATTGGTCAGTATGTCTTTAATTCCAATTTAAAATGCTGAATTTTACAAAATGTTATGCTGTATTTTGTTTGTAAAATAATGCTTAAACTATGCGTTTTAAATGTAAAGGCACGCTTACTCTACTGTAAAGCCAATTTGATATTAAGCCTATCCACATGTCAGCGAACAAGGCAGAATGTTTTTAAATATCTTCTATCGAATAATTTAAAAATTCGTAAAGAAAGCCCTAACAGTAGTTTAGAAGAAAAAGCCTAGAATGCTACTACAGCCCCCCCCTCAGAAAAGGAAAAAGAAAGAAAAAAAAAAAAAAAAAAAAAACCCAACAAAAACGAATTGTCCCCTTCACCCCACTAGACCGCCCCCAAAGCTACCTAAAATATCAGTAGTAAATAAAAGTCCCAACGAAGAAGACGTATTTGAACTCAGGAGCCAAGTGGAAGAAATATGTCAATATTGGTCAGTATGTCTTTAATTCCAATTTAAAATGCTGAATTTTACAAAATGTTATGCTGTATTTTGTTTGTAAAATAATGCTTAAACTATGCGTTTTAAATGTAAAGGCACGCTTACTCTACTGTAAAGCCAATTTGATATTAAGCCTATCCACATGTCAGCGAACAAGGCAGAATGTTTTTAAATATCTTCTATCGAATAATTTAAAAATTCGTAAAGAAAGCCCTAACAGTAGTTTAGAAGAAAAAGCCTAGAATGCTACTACAGCCCCCCCCTCAGAAAAGGAAAAAGAAAGAAAAAAAAAAAAAAAAAAAAAACCCAACAAAAACGAATTGTCCCCTTCACCCCACTAGACCGCCCCCAAAGCTACCTAAAATATCAGTAGTAAATAAAAGTCCCAACGAAGAAGACGTATTTGAACTCAGGAGCCAAGTGGAAGAAATATGTCAATATTGGTCAGTATGTCTTTAATTCCAATTTAAAATGCTGAATTTTACAAAATGTTATGCTGTATTTTGTTTGTAAAATAATGCTTAAACTATGCGTTTTAAATGTAAAGGCACGCTTACTCTACTGTAAAGCCAATTTGATATTAAGCCTATCCACATGTCAGCGAACAAGGCAGAATGTTTTTAAATATCTTCTATCGAATAATTTAAAAATTCGTAAAGAAAGCCCTAACAGTAGTTTAGAAGAAAAAGCCTAGAATGCTACTACAGCCCCCCCCTCAGAAAAGGAAAAAGAAAGAAAAAAAAAAAAAAAAAAAAAACCCAACAAAAACGAATTGTCCCCTTCACCCCACTAGACCGCCCCCAAAGCTACCTAAAATATCAGTAGTAAATAAAAGTCCCAACGAAGAAGACGTATTTGAACTCAGGAGCCAAGTGGAAGAAATATGTCAATATTGGTCAGTATGTCTTTAATTCCAATTTAAAATGCTGAATTTTACAAAATGTTATGCTGTATTTTGTTTGTAAAATAATGCTTAAACTATGCGTTTTAAATGTAAAGGCACGCTTACTCTACTGTAAAGCCAATTTGATATTAAGCCTATCCACATGTCAGCGAACAAGGCAGAATGTTTTTAAATATCTTCTATCGAATAATTTAAAAATTCGTAAAGAAAGCCCTAACAGTAGTTTAGAAGAAAAAGCCTAGAATGCTACTACAGCCCCCCCCTCAGAAAAGGAAAAAGAAAGAAAAAAAAAAAAAAAAAAACCCAACAAAAACGAATTGTCCCCTTCACCCCACTAGACCGCCCCCAAAGCTACCTAAAATATCAGTAGTAAATAAAAGTCCCAACGAAGAAGACGTATTTGAACTCAGGAGCCAAGTGGAAGAAATATGTCAATATTGGTCAGTATGTCTTTAATTCCAATTTAAAATGCTGAATTTTACAAAATGTTATGCTGTATTTTGTTTGTAAAATAATGCTTAAACTATGCGTTTTAAATGTAAAGGCACGCTTACTCTACTGTAAAGCCAATTTGATATTAAGCCTATCCACATGTCAGCGAACAAGGCAGAATGTTTTTAAATATCTTCTATCGAATAATTTAAAAATTCGTAAAGAAAGCCCTAACAGTAGTTTAGAAGAAAAAGCCTAGAATGCTACTACAGCCCCCCCCTCAGAAAAGGAAAAAGAAAGAAAAAAAAAAAAAAAAACCCAACAAAAACGAATTGTCCCCTTCACCCCACTAGACCGCCCCCAAAGCTACCTAAAATATCAGTAGTAAATAAAAGTCCCAACGAAGAAGACGTATTTGAACTCAGGAGCCAAGTGGAAGAAATATGTCAATATTGGTCAGTATGTCTTTAATTCCAATTTAAAATGCTGAATTTTACAAAATGTTATGCTGTATTTTGTTTGTAAAATAATGCTTAAACTATGCGTTTTAAATGTAAAGGCACGCTTACTCTACTGTAAAGCCAATTTGATATTAAGCCTATCCACATGTCAGCGAACAAGGCAGAATGTTTTTAAATATCTTCTATCGAATAATTTAAAAATTCGTAAAGAAAGCCCTAACAGTAGTTTAGAAGAAAAAGCCTAGAATGCTACTACAGCCCCCCCCTCAGAAAAGGAAAAAGAAAGAAAAAAAAAAAAAAAAAACCCAACAAAAACGAATTGTCCCCTTCACCCCACTAGACCGCCCCCAAAGCTACCTAAAATATCAGTAGTAAATAAAAGTCCCAACGAAGAAGACGTATTTGAACTCAGGAGCCAAGTGGAAGAAATATGTCAATATTGGTCAGTATGTCTTTAATTCCAATTTAAAATGCTGAATTTTACAAAATGTTATGCTGTATTTTGTTTGTAAAATAATGCTTAAACTATGCGTTTTAAATGTAAAGGCACGCTTACTCTACTGTAAAGCCAATTTGATATTAAGCCTATCCACATGTCAGCGAACAAGGCAGAATGTTTTTAAATATCTTCTATCGAATAATTTAAAAATTCGTAAAGAAAGCCCTAACAGTAGTTTAGAAGAAAAAGCCTAGAATGCTACTACAGCCCCCCCCTCAGAAAAGGAAAAAGAAAGAAAAAAAAAAAAAAAAAAACCCAACAAAAACGAATTGTCCCCTTCACCCCACTAGACCGCCCCCAAAGCTACCTAAAATATCAGTAGTAAATAAAAGTCCCAACGAAGAAGACGTATTTGAACTCAGGAGCCAAGTGGAAGAAATATGTCAATATTGGTCAGTATGTCTTTAATTCCAATTTAAAATGCTGAATTTTACAAAATGTTATGCTGTATTTTGTTTGTAAAATAATGCTTAAACTATGCGTTTTAAATGTAAAGGCACGCTTACTCTACTGTAAAGCCAATTTGATATTAAGCCTATCCACATGTCAGCGAACAAGGCAGAATGTTTTTAAATATCTTCTATCGAATAATTTAAAAATTCGTAAAGAAAGCCCTAACAGTAGTTTAGAAGAAAAAGCCTAGAATGCTACTACAGCCCCCCCCTCAGAAAAGGAAAAAGAAAGAAAAAAAAAAAAAAAAAACCCAACAAAAACGAATTGTCCCCTTCACCCCACTAGACCGCCCCCAAAGCTACCTAAAATATCAGTAGTAAATAAAAGTCCCAACGAAGAAGACGTATTTGAACTCAGGAGCCAAGTGGAAGAAATATGTCAATATTGGTCAGTATGTCTTTAATTCCAATTTAAAATGCTGAATTTTACAAAATGTTATGCTGTATTTTGTTTGTAAAATAATGCTTAAACTATGCGTTTTAAATGTAAAGGCACGCTTACTCTACTGTAAAGCCAATTTGATATTAAGCCTATCCACATGTCAGCGAACAAGGCAGAATGTTTTTAAATATCTTCTATCGAATAATTTAAAAATTCGTAAAGAAAGCCCTAACAGTAGTTTAGAAGAAAAAGCCTAGAATGCTACTACAGCCCCCCCCTCAGAAAAGGAAAAAGAAAGAAAAAAAAAAAAAAAAAAACCCAACAAAAACGAATTGTCCCCTTCACCCCACTAGACCGCCCCCAAAGCTACCTAAAATATCAGTAGTAAATAAAAGTCCCAACGAAGAAGACGTATTTGAACTCAGGAGCCAAGTGGAAGAAATATGTCAATATTGGTCAGTATGTCTTTAATTCCAATTTAAAATGCTGAATTTTACAAAATGTTATGCTGTATTTTGTTTGTAAAATAATGCTTAAACTATGCGTTTTAAATGTAAAGGCACGCTTACTCTACTGTAAAGCCAATTTGATATTAAGCCTATCCACATGTCAGCGAACAAGGCAGAATGTTTTTAAATATCTTCTATCGAATAATTTAAAAATTCGTAAAGAAAGCCCTAACAGTAGTTTAGAAGAAAAAGCCTAGAATGCTACTACAGCCCCCCCCTCAGAAAAGGAAAAAGAAAGAAAAAAAAAAAAAAAAAAACCCAACAAAAACGAATTGTCCCCTTCACCCCACTAGACCGCCCCCAAAGCTACCTAAAATATCAGTAGTAAATAAAAGTCCCAACGAAGAAGACGTATTTGAACTCAGGAGCCAAGTGGAAGAAATATGTCAATATTGGTCAGTATGTCTTTAATTCCAATTTAAAATGCTGAATTTTACAAAATGTTATGCTGTATTTTGTTTGTAAAATAATGCTTAAACTATGCGTTTTAAATGTAAAGGCACGCTTACTCTACTGTAAAGCCAATTTGATATTAAGCCTATCCACATGTCAGCGAACAAGGCAGAATGTTTTTAAATATCTTCTATCGAATAATTTAAAAATTCGTAAAGAAAGCCCTAACAGTAGTTTAGAAGAAAAAGCCTAGAATGCTACTACAGCCCCCCCCTCAGAAAAGGAAAAAGAAAGAAAAAAAAAAAAAAAAAACCCAACAAAAACGAATTGTCCCCTTCACCCCACTAGACCGCCCCCAAAGCTACCTAAAATATCAGTAGTAAATAAAAGTCCCAACGAAGAAGACGTATTTGAACTCAGGAGCCAAGTGGAAGAAATATGTCAATATTGGTCAGTATGTCTTTAATTCCAATTTAAAATGCTGAATTTTACAAAATGTTATGCTGTATTTTGTTTGTAAAATAATGCTTAAACTATGCGTTTTAAATGTAAAGGCACGCTTACTCTACTGTAAAGCCAATTTGATATTAAGCCTATCCACATGTCAGCGAACAAGGCAGAATGTTTTTAAATATCTTCTATCGAATAATTTAAAAATTCGTAAAGAAAGCCCTAACAGTAGTTTAGAAGAAAAAGCCTAGAATGCTACTACAGCCCCCCCCTCAGAAAAGGAAAAAGAAAGAAAAAAAAAAAAAAAAAAACCCAACAAAAACGAATTGTCCCCTTCACCCCACTAGACCGCCCCCAAAGCTACCTAAAATATCAGTAGTAAATAAAAGTCCCAACGAAGAAGACGTATTTGAACTCAGGAGCCAAGTGGAAGAAATATGTCAATATTGGTCAGTATGTCTTTAATTCCAATTTAAAATGCTGAATTTTACAAAATGTTATGCTGTATTTTGTTTGTAAAATAATGCTTAAACTATGCGTTTTAAATGTAAAGGCACGCTTACTCTACTGTAAAGCCAATTTGATATTAAGCCTATCCACATGTCAGCGAACAAGGCAGAATGTTTTTAAATATCTTCTATCGAATAATTTAAAAATTCGTAAAGAAAGCCCTAACAGTAGTTTAGAAGAAAAAGCCTAGAATGCTACTACAGCCCCCCCCTCAGAAAAGGAAAAAGAAAGAAAAAAAAAAAAAAAAAAACCCAACAAAAACGAATTGTCCCCTTCACCCCACTAGACCGCCCCCAAAGCTACCTAAAATATCAGTAGTAAATAAAAGTCCCAACGAAGAAGACGTATTTGAACTCAGGAGCCAAGTGGAAGAAATATGTCAATATTGGTCAGTATGTCTTTAATTCCAATTTAAAATGCTGAATTTTACAAAATGTTATGCTGTATTTTGTTTGTAAAATAATGCTTAAACTATGCGTTTTAAATGTAAAGGCACGCTTACTCTACTGTAAAGCCAATTTGATATTAAGCCTATCCACATGTCAGCGAACAAGGCAGAATGTTTTTAAATATCTTCTATCGAATAATTTAAAAATTCGTAAAGAAAGCCCTAACAGTAGTTTAGAAGAAAAAGCCTAGAATGCTACTACAGCCCCCCCCTCAGAAAAGGAAAAAGAAAGAAAAAAAAAAAAAAAAAAACCCAACAAAAACGAATTGTCCCCTTCACCCCACTAGACCGCCCCCAAAGCTACCTAAAATATCAGTAGTAAATAAAAGTCCCAACGAAGAAGACGTATTTGAACTCAGGAGCCAAGTGGAAGAAATATGTCAATATTGGTCAGTATGTCTTTAATTCCAATTTAAAATGCTGAATTTTACAAAATGTTATGCTGTATTTTGTTTGTAAAATAATGCTTAAACTATGCGTTTTAAATGTAAAGGCACGCTTACTCTACTGTAAAGCCAATTTGATATTAAGCCTATCCACATGTCAGCGAACAAGGCAGAATGTTTTTAAATATCTTCTATCGAATAATTTAAAAATTCGTAAAGAAAGCCCTAACAGTAGTTTAGAAGAAAAAGCCTAGAATGCTACTACAGCCCCCCCCTCAGAAAAGGAAAAAGAAAGAAAAAAAAAAAAAAAAAAACCCAACAAAAACGAATTGTCCCCTTCACCCCACTAGACCGCCCCCAAAGCTACCTAAAATATCAGTAGTAAATAAAAGTCCCAACGAAGAAGACGTATTTGAACTCAGGAGCCAAGTGGAAGAAATATGTCAATATTGGTCAGTATGTCTTTAATTCCAATTTAAAATGCTGAATTTTACAAAATGTTATGCTGTATTTTGTTTGTAAAATAATGCTTAAACTATGCGTTTTAAATGTAAAGGCACGCTTACTCTACTGTAAAGCCAATTTGATATTAAGCCTATCCACATGTCAGCGAACAAGGCAGAATGTTTTTAAATATCTTCTATCGAATAATTTAAAAATTCGTAAAGAAAGCCCTAACAGTAGTTTAGAAGAAAAAGCCTAGAATGCTACTACAGCCCCCCCCTCAGAAAAGGAAAAAGAAAGAAAAAAAAAAAAAAAAAACCCAACAAAAACGAATTGTCCCCTTCACCCCACTAGACCGCCCCCAAAGCTACCTAAAATATCAGTAGTAAATAAAAGTCCCAACGAAGAAGACGTATTTGAACTCAGGAGCCAAGTGGAAGAAATATGTCAATATTGGTCAGTATGTCTTTAATTCCAATTTAAAATGCTGAATTTTACAAAATGTTATGCTGTATTTTGTTTGTAAAATAATGCTTAAACTATGCGTTTTAAATGTAAAGGCACGCTTACTCTACTGTAAAGCCAATTTGATATTAAGCCTATCCACATGTCAGCGAACAAGGCAGAATGTTTTTAAATATCTTCTATCGAATAATTTAAAAATTCGTAAAGAAAGCCCTAACAGTAGTTTAGAAGAAAAAGCCTAGAACGCCAAATTCTACCACAGAGCTCTAATTCCTGAAGCCTGCTAGGTCCCCAACTGTAGGATGGGGAGAAAAAAAAAAAAAAAAAAAATGAAAAGCCCTTGGAAAAGTCCCAATACAGCAAAAAAGTGTAAGTCAGTATTAGTGAAAGTCATAAGAAAGTACCTTAATGTTGGACTTTAACTAAGTTAAAACTTAAAACAAATTTCCCCCCCTTTTTATTTTATATTTTTATTTTTTTATTTATTTTTTTTTTTTATGTTTATTTTACTATGTACACATGGGAAGCAGCATGATGTACGTTAAGGTATTTGAATAAACCAATGGACGACCAAAGTCAATACCCAAATGGGTCCTGGACGTGAGGTTGACGACTTTTCGCTCAGGATCGACAGTTCGATCGGGGAACTACTGCTGCTCCTCTATAAGAGTGGCTTCTATAGAAGAGAACAAAACAGCCATCGAAAGATAACCATGACCCACACTCAAACCACTTACACAAACCGCATCGCTCTTCGCGCGGGTAAAAAAGGGGCGCGTCCTGCTGAGGTTGGAGCCCTGGCCTCGGTGTTCGAAAAATCAGCTACAGAGCTCAAACAATCAAAACTACTAAAATGCAAGCAAACACTACAAATAGCCACATTTAACGTAAGAACCTTAAATAGAATAGGACAACTCCCAGAGCTAATCGCATCGGCCGAAGAACATAAAATAGACATAATATGCATACAAGAACACAGATACACACACACAGAAGATATCAAATATCACGAAACTAGCAATGGATGGTCGCTCGCCACTGTATCCGCATGGAAAAACTCTGTCAACGCCGCAGTGGGAGGGGTAGGATTGCTTATAGGACCTAGAGCACTAAAAACGCTTAATAGCATAGAGAAAATACAACCTAGAATGATGGTAGCTACATTTAACGGAAACCCCAGAGCAACAATCATCTCATGCTACAGCCCCACCAATGTTAGTGAAGAAAATGAAATAGTCACCTTCTACGATGAGTTATCCTCATTAGTGCGTAGCATCCCGAAACACAACATGTTAGTCATTGGCGGAGACATGAATGCACAAATCGGGAAAAACGGAAACAACAAATACAGCCTCCACAACACGTCAAATAGAAATGGACAACATCTAACAGATTTCATGATAGAAAATAGATTAGCATGCCTCAATACAAACTACCAAAAAAGAGAGGGCAAACTATGGACATACACGTACGCAAACAACACTAAAGCTCAGATAGACTACGTCCTTATAAACAAGAAATGGAAGAATAGTGCATTGAATTGCGAGGCATACTCCTCTTTTGAGGGTGTGTCCACCGATCACCGAATAGTCACAGCGAAAATACGGTTAAGCCTACGAAAAAACGCCAAACGAACAGCGACCACCAAACACTATGACTGGGCCCTATTAAACAACAAAGATGTCAGAGATAAATACGTATTAGAATTGAGAAACAGATTCGAAACACTACAAGAAAAGACGGAAAAAAGTACACCAAACGACGAATACGAAAATTTTGTCAATGCACACCTTGAGGCAGCAGCAAAATGCATTCCAACAAAAATTAAAACTAAATATAGAGTCCCATGGGAAACCTTAGCGGTGAGAGAAAAACGTGCACTAGTGAAAACAGCCTCCAAAAACTATCGAAAAAACCCAACAAACACAAATGCCTTAAAACTAAAAACGGCACAATATCAATTAGCAGGCATATATATAAAGGAACAGACAGAATACATTCAAAATCAGATAGATAAGATCAGAGACTCGGTAGAAGATAGACAATCTAGAATTGCCTGGCAAACAATAAACGAAGTGAGCAGAAGAAAGAACACAACCAAAGCAAAACTTAAAGCAGCAAACCAACAAGAAAGAATAAAACTGTGGAAACAGCACTTCGAAAACTTACTTGGAAACCCACCAAAAATAACGCATGAACCAATCACCAGAATAATTAGCAAACAATTAGACATTAAACTTGGACCGTTCACACAAGGAGAACTCGACTCGGTTCTCAGAAAAATTAAAAATAGGAAAGCTGCAGGACTGGACGAAATTCCCCCGGAAGTATGGAAGACCAGACAATTCGACGACATACTGCTCCGACACTGCAACGCAGTATACAATCAAAATCCGATAGATAGATGGACGAAGGGATGCATACTCCCCTTCCCTAAAAAGGGAGACCTCGGATTAGCCAAAAACTACCGAGGCATAACACTTACATCCATAGCTGCCAAAATCTACAATGCCCTACTACGAAACCGCATAGAACCCAAAATCGACAACATACTTAGAAAAAACCAAAATGGCTTCCGAAGAAATAGATCTACGACCTCCCAAATACTAACCATCCGCAGAATCCTTGAGGGTGTACGGGCAAAGAACCTACAAGCGACATTAATATTTGTCGACTTTACCAAGGCTTTCGACTCCATTCACAGAGGAAAGATGGAACAAATCCTACTAGCGTACGGCATACCTAAAGAAACCGTAGCGGCAATAACGATTCTCTATAGAAACACTAAAGTAAAAGTACGATCACCAGATGGAGACACAGAATACTTCGACATTGTAGCAGGAGTACTACAAGGGGACACGCTGGCTCCGTATCTCTTTATCATTTGTCTAGACTACGTACTTAGAACATCGATTGACAAAATCAAAGAGAATGGCTTCGAACTGACGAAGAAAAGAAGCAGAAGATATCCCGCAACAACAATTACCGACGCCGACTACGCCGATGACATAGCGATACTGGCAAATACACCTGACCAAGCCGAAACACTTCTGCATAGCCTGGAACGAGCAGCAGCAAGCATAGGCCTCCATGTTAATGCACACAAAACGGAATATATGTGCTATAACCAAACAGGGGACATCTCCACTCTAGAAGGAACCCCTCTTAAACTAGTAGACAAATTCACGTACCTAGGAAGCAGCGTCGAATCAACCGAAAAGGACATCGAAACGAGGTTAACGAAAGCATGGACAGCTATCAATAGGCTATCGACTATATGGAAATCAGACCTAACCGATAAAATGAAACGCAGTTTCTTCCAGGCAGCGGTCACATCGATACTGCTATATGGATGCACTACATGGACGCTAACAAAACGGCTGGAGAAGAAACTAGATGGCAATTACACAAGAATGCTGCGTGCAATCCTCAACAAGTCCTGGCAGCAACACCCCACAAGACACCAACTGTACGGACACCTGCCCCCTATCACGAAATCTATTCAAGTTAGGCGAACCAGACATGCAGGACATTGCTGGAGAAGCAGAGATGAACTCATAAGAGATGTACTCTTATGGATCCCCACACACGGCCGCGCAAAAGCAGGACGACCAGCACGAACGTACATTCAGCAGCTATGTGAGGATACAGGTTGTTGTCCTGAAGACCTACCTAGGGCGATGAACGATAGGGAGGAGTGGCGAGAGAGGGTCAGGGATATCCGTGCTGCCAGCACGATATGATGATGATGATGACAAGAACCTACCAACAAAAGCTCTGTACAGACACAGGATGTAGTCTTGGAGACCTTCCCAGATCGAGAAATGAAAGGAATGAATGGAGAGAGAGAGAGTGAGGGAGAGAGAGAGAGTTAGGGAAATACGTGCTTGCAGCACGATGTTATGATGATAATGATATATATATATATATATATATATATATATAAAGATGTGGCAAAAACCTATGAGTATCGATATGTTGCAAGGATGATAGCTTATCAGCTTTATGTTTCGTTATTTTTATCTGTTGAATGCCTGCAAAAAAACTATCTGAATGACTTTGACAAAACAAATTCTTATAGTACATATGTTAATCCTCTATCCCCATACACGTTTTTAATTTTGAGGCTAACAATGATCAAATCAAAGCATTACTTCAGAATATATAACAGCAGAGCCAATCGATAAAATTATATACTAATCAAGCGTTTAAAATTCTTGGCCCAGAGTGGTGGCACTTGGCAGATCAAATAGAAATGTTTGACATTTAAACTGTGTACTTATGCTGAATTGAATTGAAATAGTGTTACATAGCCATATACACGAATATGGCCATGTGCGAAATGGACATATAATGTTCATAACGATAGAACATAGGAATCTCGAAATTCGAAAACACGTAACGACTTCTTGTTCAGGTACTAAACCTTTTTATTAGCTTTGAGTTAAAGGTTTCGACGTAAGGAGGAGAGACACAATCTTGCTATGCTGTCTTATTCATTTGGCCCCCATCTCGAGCGGCCCCCCATAGGGCGCAAGTTCGCCTCGCGTCTGCGAGCTCCAAAAGTCGATCCTTCTCGTTTGGCGTCTAGTACCCAACTCGCTAACTTCTTCAGATTCTCACAAAACTTCCGCGCGCTTCCGGTGCGTGACGTCACCCCGTTTCGTCTCGGACAATTATGACATCTGAGTGACACCTCTATCCGCCCGCGCGCGTCCGCGTTAACACCTGCCTCAATGTTGCACCTAACTAACCCATGTGCTGAGCCGAAAGGTTCTCTGCCTAACTAAACTCAAAGGCATGAACAGAAATCCCTCGGCTATTATATAACAATAGAACTGTTCGGCTATTTAACTGTGAGTAAACAAAATACTGATGTTTAATTGAATTATTAGTAATACATAGCAATACTTCGAACTATTCAACTTGATTGACTTATGCAAAAGGATCCGGCATTAAATGAGCCGAAATGGGTTGATATGCCGTAAAATAAAACAACCAACCAACCAACCAACCAACCAACTAACCAAATCTTTAGATTCGTTCTCTTATGCACACGAGCTTGATAATGTTTTAAAATTGTAAAATTGATACGTGCCTTGAACCTTAATGAAAAGAAACTATTCTAACAGAAATAGAAAACAACGTAGAACGACCGAGCTTGGTTTAGGATCAAAATAAGCCCCTAATATTTGTTGATCTTCCCCTGATAGAAAATAATGAGTATATGGTGATAGTCATTCCACAGAAAGAAAATTCTAATTTGAACATGCATAACTTGTCTTTAATTGGAATCATTTTGAGATGAGTCTTCTTAATCTGAGAATTAATTTTTTTATTTATTGCGGACTTTTTGTCCTCATCTTGGTAGTTTTTTTGTGTGTGTGTGTGTGTGTGTGTGTGTGTGTGTGTGTGTGTGTGTGTGTGTGTGTGTGTGTGTGTTGTTTCTTCTTTCACTACGTTTCGGCCAAATTTCACCTCTGGCCTTCTTCAAAAAGTCCGCAATAAATAAAAAAAAATTAATTCTCAGATTAAGAAGCCTCATCTCAAAATGACTCCAATTAAAGACAAGTACAAAATTTCGGTACGAACCCGACTCTGGAAGACCAGATAAGGATTTATAAGACCAAAAAATCCATTCTTGATCGTGCTTCGGGGTCCGTGGCACAGCAGATAAATAGAGGCGTTGAGTCTCTACGGTTCCAGGTGAGCATTGTCAGAAGATAGCGGTTTCAAATCCTACCCAAGTCGGCCAGAGGTTTACTTGGTCAAAAAACGTGGTGCGATAGACAACAACTATGGAAGGCAGTAATTACTGGGGATACGGTTACAAGACTCAGCATTCCTATCCAAGGTCGCGGTAAATCACCTGAAGAAGGCCAGAGGTGAAATTTGGCCCAAACGTAGTGAAAGAAGAAACAGCACAAAAAAAACTACTAAATAAAAAAGAATTAATCCTCATGCATAACTTATATTTATATCAACTAAGGCAACATTCGACAAAAATTAATAACTTTTCGAAAAGATTAATTAATACATCAATATGTGTGCAATGGAAAATACTAAATAGCTCTTGACTCTAACTTTGAACGGGGAAAATGCCAGATAAAATATTGATTATTTGAAAGAAATACGAACACATCAATGCAAACATGCAAAATGTTGTTGGACTAGTCGGCTGAGGCTGCAGAATATACTGACTGCATCTCTACAAACAGGTAAGAATCCCTGACTAACGGGTCCCCTGCATATGACACTAAACAATCTGATGGTGAGGCGCCAGTAATGCTGAAGCTTTGGTGTGCGGAGTAACTCTTTATTGCCATCGCTCCCAGGTCCAGTCTTGCTCTGAACCGTAGCAGCTGATTGGTCAAATAGTAATGTTTGACATTTAAACTATGCACTTATGCCAAACTGAATTGTTTGAAGTGGAACTGTTTCTATATTTAATTCTGTGTGAACAATTAACTGATGTTTAATTGAACAGTTGCTAATGCATAGCAATATTTGGAACTTTTTATTTTGATTTATGCCAAATAATTGATTGAAATAAAACTGTTTCTATATTTAACTTTGTATAGAAATAACTGATGTTTAATTGAATTGTTACTAATACGTAGCAATACTTGGAATCATCCTACTTTGTTGACATGCTAAACTGAATAGTTTGAAATAGAACTGTTTCTAGATTTAACTGTGTAAATAAATGACTGATGTTTACTTGAACTGTTACTAATACATAGCGTTACTTGGAACCATTTAACGCTGTTGACTTAAGCTAAACTGAATTGTTTGAAATAGAAGTGTTTGTTCATTTAAATATATGATGTATAAGTATATAAATTATTAATTTTAATAGTAATACTTGAAAACATTAAACCATGTATAAAAATAATAAAATGAAATTATTCGTATCAGATAGAAATAAGTAAAAACAAAATAAAACAAAACAAAATGAAAATGATGTTGCGTGGTTTTTTAAGACTCAGTGAATATAGATATCGTTTTCCAAAGAGTCAGGTGCATGTCCTCGTGGTGTAATGGTTAAAGCTATGGACTGTGGAATCGTAGTAAGCGAGTTTGTACTCCCGTCGCGCTATTACGTTCACTTTCGGGCAAATACCCTTGGGAAAGGTATGAACACCCTTATCCTCCCAGCTATGGGCTAAATAGTACCACTATTGTTCTTCTCGGAGAATAACTTTGGCATTAAATAACCTACAAAGGTTGATATGCCATTAAACAAGGAAACCAAACCAACCAAATCGTCAAAACTTACAACTAAACACTCAGAAAATATATTCTAGGGAGACTTAAGACAAAAAAAGATGAATAATATGCAGGAAGGTTCGACCTCTATTGTAATACTACAAGAATCCACATCTCAATTCGTTGGATAGCATAACAAAATAGGAAGCAATATCTTCTCTACAACACTCATGTTTGCGAGGCGTGTAGGGTTTTTTATGGTTGTCGAAAATGCATAGATTCCGTCGGAAAAGAGTGTTCATTAGCTGAAAACTTAATTAGTACAACGGTGCTTATTTTTTTACATGGAATGTTTCGTTGAAACAAATAGATGGCAAATTTTTTAGAACGTATATATATATATATATGACGACTGCCACATCTTGACAGATGATAGCTGACTTTACCAATAAAATTACAACGCAAACAACTTGCGAAAAGATGACTAAGATGATAAGGAAGTAAGACATCTGTACGTCGTTTCATTATAGTAACATACATTTGTATGAGACTTATGTTACACAATGGGCATACAAAGCTAAAGTCGAGTGACAAGCATATAAGTATAACTGCTGACTATGGAAATTACAGGGTTTATTTGAGAGTACCTTCTCTTGTTGGTGACCGTAGTCGAGGGCGACCAGAAGGCTCGGCTCATTGTCCAGTGGGTAGAGTGTTCGCCAATGATCCGGGAGACCTGAGTTCAATCCGAGGTCGCGTCATACCAAAGACTTTAAAAATGGTACTTGATACCTCCTTGCTTAAATCAGCAATATAAGGTACGTATCAAGGGTAAAGTGGGGCAATCCAGGGAAAGGAGTAGCGCCTTCCCCTACACCTAATAGCTATTTAAAAAGGAGCCTTCTAGTCGCCCCCGACTACGGTCGACAACTTTACTTACTTACCTTCTCTTAGACTTTACCGTCAAATGATACCTACAAGTTAGCATGGGTTTGATACTGGGGCTTCCTTCTCCAGTTTTTAATTTGGAGTTAACTTCTCCGAGAAGATTTGCTTTTACCCTTGCTTTGAGATTATATAGGTGAACCTCCTACTATATATATATATATATATATATATATATATATATATATATATATATATATATATATATATATATATATGTGTGTGTGTGTGTATGTCTTCAACGAAACAGAATATGCTACTTATGCTATAAAAACCCGGCTACATATTCTGGAACGAGCAGCTGCAGGCATAGGCCTCCATGTCAATGTACACAAGTGGAATTTATCAAAATCAAACAGGAAACATTTCTACACTAAACGGTAGCTCTCTGAAACTAGTAGACAAGTTCACCTACTTAGGAAGCAGTGTCTCCTCAACCGAGACAGACATCAACACACGACTAGCAAAGGCTTGGGCAGCTCTTGATAGGCTATCAGTCCTATGGAAGTCAGACCTGACCGATAAAATGAAACAGTTTTTTCCAAGCAGCGGTCGTGTCGATACTGCTGTATGGATTCACCACATGGACGCTAACTAAACGTATGGAGAAAAGGCTAGACGGCAACTACACAAGAATGCAGCGAAGTCCCGGAGGCAACATCCCACAAAGCAGCAGCTGTACGGCCACTTACCACCCACCACGAAAACTATCCAAGTAAGACGAACCTGATATGCGGGACACTGCTGAAGCAGAAGGAATGAACTCATGAGTGACATACATCTGTAGACCTCTTCACATGGACGAACAAAGGCAGAACGACTATCTAGAATCTACATACAATAGCTCTGTGCCGATACGGGATGTAGCCCTGAAGACCTGCCGGAAGCGATGGACGATTGAGAAGAGTGTCGAGAAAGGGTCGGGGATATCTGTGCTGATGGTGCGACGTGATGATGATGATGATGATATATAAAGCCTAGCTGACTGGAGCTTTAGAACATTCATTGCATATCTGCAGAAGGGTAAGACCACCACCGCTAATTAGTTTCCTAATATGACATTAAACCATCTGATAGCGGAAATGTGGAGTGTCTCTTCATTATCATTGTTCCCGTGTTAGTGTCCTAATAAGATATTAAACCATCAGATGGTGCAGCCCCAACCGTGGGAATTTGGGAAATGTGGAGCACAACTTCATTGCCAATACTCCCAGGTTCACTCTGACCTGAAGTGGTAGTACCTGATCGGGTTCTATCAATGGGTCAACACACAACTCTTTGACATTTAAACTGAATGCAAAAAAATGACTTAGAGTGAATTGTTAATTAAAAATAGGACTGTTTGATAATTTTACCTGTGTGAAAACAAATGACTGATGTTTAATTAAATTGTTAGAGATATATAATAATATTAGGATCCATTTGACTGTGTGGAAATGAATGAACAGTATTCAATAAAACGTTTAGCGGTAGATAGCAATGCTTGTAGTCATTTTACTGTCTGCAAACACATGATTAATATTGAATCAAATTAGTTGTGCAACATACCCATCATACGGATATGTGAAATAGACATAGGGAATCCGAAAACATGAAAAACTTTACGACTTCTTAGTTCAGGCACGAAACTTTTATTACCTTTGAGTTAAAGGTAATTCGACATGAAGAGAGAGAGACACACAATCTTTCTATGCTGACTTTTCCATCTGCCACAAACCACGTGCGGCCCCCGCCGCAAACTACTGGTCTGGCCTCGACGAGCCCCGAAAGTCAACCTTCTTCTTCCGAGGCAAGAACTCAAATCACTGCTTTTTCTCAAATTCCCAAACCCACGCTTCCGGTTCGTGACGTCACCCAAATACCCTGGTTCCACTTCTTACCTGGGATTTTTATTTTGACATCTCCGAATGACACATTCTCTCCGCACGCGCGTGAACACCTGCGTTAGCGTTGCACCTAACTAAACCACGCACTAAGCGAAAGGTTCTCATCCTAACTAAACCGAAAGGCAAGATATATAAAACGAAATCCCTCCGCCATTATATTACAGTTGTGTTAGTAATAATTGAAACCATTTAACTGAGTAGAAATAATAGATATTGGGTTGAAAGAAATTAGTTCTAACTCAATGAAAAATAAAACTACCAACAAACTATTCATTTAAAAATCATATCCATAAAAATGTGTACAAACAAATGGCTGATGATAAATTGATACTGTTACTTAGCAATAGTTGATACTATTTAACTTTTTTCAAAAAATGATTAAAAGTTAATAGAATTATTTGTATAAGATAGCAATACTTTAAACTATTTAAGACTGTTAAAAAAAATAGGCCCGTCTATTGCCCAGTCGGCTGGGGCTGTAGAATACACCAATTACACCTCTGCAGATGCGTAAGACCCCCCCCCCTCTCAATGATTGTCCTGGATATGAAACTAAACAATCTGATGATGCCGGGGTTTTGGGGAATACGGAGCACCCCTTCATTGCCATTGCTCACAGGTTAACTTAAGCCCGGCTTGGTAGCACCTGATAAGGCCCTATATGTGGGTTAAATTGAACTAACGGCATATTTATGCTAACCTGAATTTTTTGACTAAACTGAATTGCTTAAAATAGAAATGTTCTTGGCAATTAAACCGTACTTACATTTAAACTGCGTGTTTAGGCTAAACTGAATTATTTGAAATGGAACTGCTTTTTGACATTGAAACTGTATGTACACTAAACTGAATTGTTTAATTTGGAACTGTTTTGACATTTAACTGTGTGTAAACAAAATCTGTACTTAGGCTAAACTGAATTAGCTTAATTAGAACTTTTTGAATAAATGGAATAGTTTGAAATAGAAATGTTATCGACGATTAAATTATGTACTCATGTTAAACTGAATTGTTTGAAATAGAACTGATTATTTACATAAAAATGGATTTGGCGTTAAATAACTTAAAAAGGTTGATATGCCATAAAAAATAACCAACCAACCAGCCAATCAAGCTGGTCTAAAAATATTATCAACAAAATGTGTTTACAAATCTTATTTCTAATATATGTTGTGACAGTGCCTAAAATTTTTATCCCAGGACGGGAGTTTATTTTACGCACGTGTGACGTCGGGGCAGTCTGGCACTTGATCCCTCGCAAAATAAGTCATAGTTAAGATTCCTTTTTCGGGCACATGGGAACCAGACTGACCGCCGCTGGCAAGGGAGTTTCCAAATTTTACGTTACACACACCCACCAGGCCACTTCGTCTTCCTACCCCTTGGCTAACGGAAGACATGGACCTATAGGTTGAAATTATTATTTACCGTAGTCGACAATTCCAATTTCCCGTATAATTTTTTTAAAGGCGAATAAGACATTTAGCGAGAATAAATTGAGGCGAAATGAAGCCGAAAAAGATATACATGCAAAAGAAAGCAACTCGCTGGGTAAATAACACAACAAATAAATTTCAGCGAGGGTACATTTAAAATATAACCAAAATTTTAATAGTCAAGGTCCAAACAAATATTTATGGGGGTCGGCTATGTTTCTCCGGCAAACAGTCTCCTACATAAATGTCTCTTTCTTCTTTTTTCTTTTCTGAATACTTTTCTATCTTTTCTCTTGAACCATAAAAACGTGGCAAAGTCCACTCATATGTTCACAGTATATGAAATGAATCTTTCCATTCTATTTCTCTTCTTTTCTTAATGCATACAATTCTTTATATGCTTCTTTCTTTAAATTGAGAGAGAGAGGGGGGATATAATTGCAATATTTAGGATGGTGGAGGGCGTAAACGGTTTTAAGGTTTACTTAGCTTTTTCGATGGGTTTCTTCGCAGAGTATTTTCTTTAACGGGCTAGTGGGATTCTATAGAGCTCGGCTTGAAGGAATCTGTCATCTCCTGTCCAAGAACTCTATTTCGCTTCTTCGCCCGGAGTTTTTGGCTGCAGCCTCAATACATCTTGCCTCAATACATCTGCTGTCCCAAAACTCAATTCCTTTCACGGGTGAGCTTGCCCGTATTTTTTTTTTTTCATTTTTTTGGCATCAGGTCCGCACGTCCTCTGACGGCGACCTCCGTCCTAAAAACTGAAATTCTTTTTTCCTATTTCCTCTGAGGAAAAGAGCACTACTTCCGGCTTTAGAGTTCTGGCCAACCATTTGGCCTCTTTCTTCTTCCTCCACCTCCCCCAGTCATGCTATTCATTCGGGCTACTATACTGACCTCTCTATCCCCTTCTCTGTCCAACTCGGTCAGAGTGTAGGCAGCTCCTGGCTTTCATTCTGACCTGGATTCCTTACTTCGTTCAACAGGCAGGCCAAGGAGTTGACCTACATTCCTATTCCTCTATTAACGGTTAATCTTTGGGGCCTGTTAATTCAAACACGGAGGGGTAGGAGAAATTGATCTTACCTCTCTCCTCTCAGTGGCAGACCACGTGACAATGTAAAAATAAGAATTGGAATTTAATAGCCTACAATGTTGGATAAGCCATGAAAGCCAACCAAATCAAATAGATATATTTTGGTGGGTAAAAGAGAAAGTGATTGAATAAAAATCCGAATTACAAATTTTGAAATTTAATTTCTTTAAACTGTGTGAAAGTTTGCTAAAAAACAAAACTGCAAAATCTTTTGATGTAACCAAAGATAAAATTTGTCTGATCATAAATGTTTTTATATACATAGTTACGATTCGTGAAATGAAGTATAGCAGTAGCTGTTAGCTAAAAATAGAAGAACATATTTTGCATCAGTAAAACATATGTGTATAATTTTGTCACTATGAGAGAGAAAATTGAATTTATGCTTTAAAGTATCTGTGGTAATTTACTAAGCTTTTTGCTTAGATGTAGCACAAGGCCGCATGAATTGGGCACCTAAGGAGAATCGAACTCATCTGTGGCTGCTGCCGTTATTTTATTTTCTGGGGATAGGGGAGCATTGAAAACGCTGATAAAATTGTAAATAAACATTCATTCAACGTAAGAAAAAAAGTAACAATGTTGAAATTAAAAGCATTCTTGAAAATAAAAGTATATTGATCTTCACTCAAAAGCAATAAATCAGAAGGTTGAGCAGACAATTGTATAAAACCCATTCCTACAACTAGTTAAGTAAATGATAATTCCATACTTACCGTTGATATAATTAATTCTTCGCTTATTTATACAATGTAGATAGGATCTAAATTAGATTTTATAAAAAGTCGATGACATATCTATGATTCTTCTCTGCTATAAAAATGTATTTTTAATATTATTGGAGGAAAAAGATTTCTTAAATTATTTTAGACTTAGATCCTCCAAAATTTCAATGGCAAGTCAAATGTTGTCGTCAGCGAAGTATATTGAAATTTAAAAAACTAGCACAAATACAACAATTGTTCGATGAATGCAAAAATACAGACAGAAAACATTAAAGTTTCTCAAAATTAACACTTTTTTTAGAATGGAAATCATTTCATTTCCCGCCCCCATATATATATATAAATATATATTGTGACATGGTATGCTACAGAGAGAGGGAAGGGGAGGTCAATCCCCTTACCCTCCGTTTATTTGAATCATCTGGCACTAAGACTAACCGTTAAAACGGTAGGGGAAGAAGGCCAAGCTACCTTCACTCTGTGACCTGTAGTCTGTTGAACAAAGTCTAGGTCAATCGAGTAGCGAGACCTGGCAGGATAGTGGAAGAGAAAAAATCGAATGATTGGGTCACAGACTCTTCACACCAAACAGCCACTATCCGTCGGAGAAATTTGAAGAAGAATCTTCAGAAGTCAGCATTAGACAGACTTGCTGATTTTCAGCCGATTCCGGGGACAGTCACCTGTAAAAAGAGTAGAACAGAGTTTTTGGAGAGAAGTCAGCGAGAGAAACACGCTGATCTCTGCCAACTCCGGGAGGTCACTCACCCGTAAAAAGGAGAGAAAGGAATTTGAATATTGAAACTCGTCAAAGATAAGTACAACTTAAACTGTTTTCCTTCTACTATTCCTAAATATTAGAAAGTTATATGTATTCAAAAAAGAAAGAGAGAAACTGAAAAGATTCTGTTTCATCAATAGTTAAATTAGAGAATGAACTTTGTTACAGGCTTCAGTCCGGCGACTTAGACATTTTTCTCAAGTAAGAGAAAAAAGAAAGAAAAAAAAAAAAGAGAAAGAAGAAGAAAGGACTGTTGAGAGACATTTCGGTTTGATGCTTTCCTGTTGACTTAACATTTTGTTATATTGTAAAAAGAAAAGAGAACGGAAAAAGAAATGTTCTGAAATCTCATCATTATTTGTTGGGTCGTCGCCTTTTAAAAGTTTGTTGTATTTTAACAGCACCCTTGTGTTGAAATCTTTTGGTTGTGTTATTACCTCTATCGATTCCTCTTCTTTTGCTCTCATCTGTTTCAGCGTCGTATCGCTTTCATTAATTCTCGCTAAACGTCTTATTGCCACCATAAAACATTACAAGGGAATTTTGGAAATTTGACTACAGTTAATATTTTCTCACCGCGATGTCCGTTTTTCCGCTATCTGAGGGGGTATGAAGACAAAGGACTTGGTGGTGTATGTGAAAGTGAACTGGTACCCCCTGACCAGCGTCGGAGATCAGTCTGGCTCCAAATTAACCTCCACTTTCTTTACCGGTTAATTATTTATGCAACGTCACAATATATATATATATATATATATATATATATATATGTGTGTGTGTGTGTGTGTGTGTGTGTGTGTGTGTGCGCGCGCGTTAAAATGGCGTTATCTAAGTAAAAGGAATATAATAACATATATCAGTAGATTATGAAATGTGTTCTCTTTTTTTTATTTATATTTAGACTCTAAGTAAAATCTATATCAAAATAGCTTTTTTACCTGCTATATGAACAGTTTATAAATGCAAAGATATTTAATATTCCTGCGTATGTTTGTTTTTTAAACAGATTTCTTGTAAAATTTAGGTAATAGAGTTAAAATGAAAGACTTAGTATACATTTGAAAACGTAAGGGGCACGTAACTCTGCATGTACAATTTATACACACCATCTATGCACTTTTTTATTTTTTATTTTGTTTCTTTTTACAGATCAGGCGACTCTACTAGTACACTTGTTAGATTGGCGTATAAAGAAACTGTGTAATTCAATCATATGAACGAACCGTAAATATCATATTTTTAATAATGGATGATTTTTTTATATTGTTTCTAGTAGTGTTACTACAAGTGAAAACCATTTTTTTTCTAATGTAATCCACTGTCCAATACTACACGGAGGTTGTACGGAGAGTTTTTCAAGGTAGACAAGAATAGTGTCCATGGTCTGACCTTGAGATAATTACATTTATTAGTGAATAAATTCCGAAAACGAAATTAATTAACTATTGATGATATTATTAAGAAAATACAAACAGTTATTATTGGGAAACATAATGCTATTATTAATTAGAAAATGCAAAGTATAATTATAACGAAAATCATGCCATAAGGAAGAAAATACAAACAATAAGAAATAATTAAGTAATTATTAAGAAAATAAATACAAACAATTCTGAAAGTATATGCAGTTCTCAGAAAACAGAAAATTAAATAGATTCATCTAATTTCTCATCAAGTTTTACTTTACAAAGATGATAAAACATTAAAAACGTCATTATTCTATAATTTCTTTGTTTGCGAATTAATATTCATTAATATTCCTTTTCATAATAAACGTTATATTTGGTTTGTTTCTTTGTTTAATGGCATAATTAACTTTGTGGGTTATTTAATGCCAAAGATATCATACTAAAAGGAAGAACACCTATTGCTGTGGAAGTGGATAAGGAGGTTCATCCGAAAGTGAAAGTAATAGTGCGACTGAATTTCGAACTTGTTTGCAACAATGTTGTTGACCAGCACGTTAGCCACAACACCATGGGAATTCAATCCTCAGAATGTTATTTAGTTGTGAAATGGTTATCGTCGTAGGAAATGGACACGGTGACACGAGTTCAAATCCTGGACAAGGCTGACTGCATTTTTCATATAGCACTAATACCTTTGGGAAAGGTATGAATCCAATTTTTCTCCCTCCAGCTATGGGTAAATAGTAGGGCAGACTAGGTTCTCCAGCCTTGGTTTGGCAACTAGTATAGGAGAATGAAAACTCTGAATTCAAACCTGTTAAACTCCGCATAAAATTGACCTTGCCTCATATCCTGCCCGAGCGGAGGGGTTGGTAAATATGGTTATGCTGCCTCAATGTTATATTTCCTCGTTTCGATCTTCATTTAAATTCGAAGGTGTGAAAGACATGGGAGACAATTAAACTGTTAAAAGTAAAATCTGAAAATTGTCATTTGGACACCCCAAAAGTACCTCGGTAGCCGAATCGACACAAAACCAATTTCTCACCGGTTACATCAAGGATTACCTTATCATTGAAAAGTTAATGCTAAATGATTACATTTCCACAGCAATTTAGTAACATGCAAATAGACTGAGAGATGATATATATATATACATATATATATATATATATATATAATATCTACTTAAATCGGGCAGACATTTCGTTTTTGATAATTTCCTAATTTATAGATTCAAAGATTCGTATTTCATTTGACTTCTGGATAGAATGAATTCAAGGTGTTATATTTTCCCAGGTATATTCGGCCCCATCTCGAGCAATCTTCAAGGGAACGAATAATGAAATGACAAGCACAATTACAAACATATCAGTAAAGTAAAGTGGCGACCGTAGTCAAGCTTCCTTTTTACTATCTACTACACCGAGGTGTAGCGGGGGGCGTTGTTCTTTTTCCTGGATTGGTCCACTTTACACTTGTTCCATACCTTATAATGCTGAGTGTTAAACAAGGCGATATCAAGTACCATTTTTTGACTCCTTTTTGTGACTCGACCTGGGATTGAACCCTCGTCTCCCGGGCAATAGTAGAAAAAAAAACATGTGAGGTGAATTTATGGAAGAAAATGAATCTATAAGAGGTAAGGGGAAGAATTGGCGGTAAAAGTGTTAAAATCAATTTAGAATGTGGCTACTTTGTTCAAAGTTGATTTTGTTTAAGTAAGTTTGTTATTATTTATGTAAAGGGTTTCAAGAATTTGGATATTTTTCTTTGTGTAATACGGTGTTTGTTTGTTTTTTTTTTTTCGGTTTGATTTTTTCTATATTTGGCGGAGGGACACGAAGTAATAGGAAATGGCGGATAGATAAAGTGTTAAACGTTTCGACAGTGTCATTGTTTTCAGACCGATGTAGGCACTTGTTTTATTGGAGGAGCATTCTCCTATTGGACATTTAAAGTGGATCATGATAAAATAAGTAGAAACAAAGTGTATGTTCTATTTAATATATATATATATATATATATATATATATATATATATATATATTAGAGAGATCGCCCCCCCTGAATTTATATATATATATATATATATATACTTCAGGAAATCTGTCAAAAAGTAAATATTGAACTTGTTTAGTATCAGAATTTTTAAAAAGCTTTTTTTTCTTTCCTGAAGATTGTATACGATTACAATTAACTGTAAAAATAATTTTGATCAGTTAAATCTTCACAGTGTTCTATAGCCAGCATTACAGAGCAACATCCCAATATTTTCAACAATAATATAGAATAACACTAAAAACAGGATAAAAAGTCATGACGATGTGTTTCACGCTTCGGGTACTCTGGTGTGCCAGAATCAGCACGCGTCGACATAAGTCTGTACTGGCCCATCGGATGATCAGCAAAATGAAAATCAATGTCTTGAGTTTTGTCTTGATGTTATTGTCATTCTATGTTAATGTTGCCCCCAACACACACACACACACACACACACACACACACACACACACACACATATATATATATATATATATATATATATATATATATACACGAGGTGCATACGATAAGTTTCATAATTTTTTTCGTATGGGCATTTAAAATTGATATAGACGCTTGAAAATTCAAGATATTATTGCTATCCATCTTATGAGATGACAGACCAATTTTTATGATTTCAGGTTCAATTGAACAGCTACAGATGGAATTGGAATACACCCAACTAAAGCCTGATTGTCACAGCTGGTGAATTTCAAAAATCCAACCAGGACATGAGGAAGATCGATATGAAATAAAATTCTGTTTTAAACTTGGAAAATATGTCACAGAAACGTATGGAATCCTTCAAGCTGCTTTTGGAGCATCTTGCATGAATCGAGCATCAGTTTTTGAGTGGCATAAGAGATTCAAGGAAGGCAGAGAGTCTGTTAGGGATGATGAGAGGTTTGGGAGGAGTAAGGAAGTCAATACACCAGAGTTTATTGGCCAAAGGGTTAGGGTTACTATGGTGAGGTTTTAAGGAAGTTTAGGAAGAGATTCCGTTGGAAGAGGCCAGCACTCTTCAAATCGGGTCAGTGGCATTTCCACCAGGAAAGTGCACCAGCCCACAACTTCCTCCTTGGCACAGACTATTTGAGCAAGATAGGCATCAAGACAGTTCCTCAGCCTCCATATAGTCCAGACCTTGCTCCCTGTGACTTGTGGTTATTCCCTAAGCGCAGAGGCTGTCGTTATGAGACAACGGAGGAGATGAAAGAGGCTGTGACGAAGGTCATTGACACGCTCACACAAGAGGACTTCCCTGGGGCCTCCAAAAAGATATTGGAACGGTACAACAAGTGCATTGCAGAGGAGATTACTTCCAAGGGGACTAGAGTTTCATGAGTGTACTATCAATAAAAGTGCCCATACGAAAAAGACATATATATATATATATATATATATATATATATATATATATATATATATTCAGTTTCAGTTGGGTTTAATATTTATTATTGTTCTTGAATCATGACATTAATCTGAATAATTAAATAATGCCAATAGAAATTGTTATAATTCAATTTTTATGAACTTTTTGTTGTTCATTAAATTTCGTTTTGTACGTAACGCACAAGAGTTGATTGTAAATTGAATAACTTAAAAAAATATAATTTGTCATTTAGGAGGTAATGTGATGCATTTGATTTAATCTTTATTTACTATTAATTAGCTTTCATTCCATTTATAATATCATAACAATGTTATTTGCTAACCCCAGCATAATTTTCCGGACACTCCACTAGAATGTATATATGTATGCTACTGTAAAGAAACTACCAACTTGCTCATTGGATTTTATCGTTTTTAACGATTAGAACCACTGCTGCTTACAATCAAAAGGTGAGCTTTGCGTAGGAAATAAAATCAGCAAACCGTGTTCAATTCCTAGACGAGGCTGTTTGTTTTTCACTCAGTGATAATGTCCTCTGTTATTAATCAATCCGTTCTCCTTTAACTATGCGTAAATAGTAAAATATTTTTGAAATACAAATGGATCGTCTTTTCTTCGCCAGAAGATCGGACGAAAAAACAACAAATCCAGAAGGAACACTTTAACGTCAAGCCAACTTTACACCAGTTTAAAAAATGACCTTGTGTCACATCCTGTTGTAGTGGTGGTCTGAGGGGGCGGTAAAATGCGTTCATTCCGCCCAGGGAATCCTCATTTCTACATCATTATAAATGTCTATATTTATAAAAAAATCTTTTAATTTTACATATCATATGTGATTTCATTATTTTACAATAATGGTTTTCATAAAATTTGATAATTCTTATGACTTAGAGTTTATTTAATCCACAGGGGTAAATTGTTCTAATTCTGTTGAAAAATGGCATCACGGATATAGGTGTTTGTTTGAGAAGGGCTTCTAAGCGAAATCATATGGAGGTCGCAGGTTCAATCCCAACAACAGATAAATTACAAGGAATACTTATTATAGCTTAACGCTTGTATCCTGTAATGGTTAATGGAATTTGGACAATCTACCTTCTCTGATAAATTAAAGGCTTCTTTTCGAAATTCTGTGAGGACTCCAGAGTTCAACATGAAACACCTGAAGGAAGCCGAAGGACGCATTAGCCCGAACTTTGAGAATATAACAATGAGGATAAAGACGATTGTCCGAATCCTCTTAGTGATAAAAACAGCCAATAAAATACTTACATTCTGTTAAAAAACAGATTACAACAGGAACTCAGGATGAGTAGGGATCTGGTGCGTGGATTGCCTGGGTTTCTAAGGGTTAAGCAGTGATTATATTTTGCCGGTAAAAATAACTCTTTTATGAGTCCTTACTTTTTATGTTGTTGTTACGGACTGAACTTACAAAGCCCTCAATACTCATATCTTCTCTGACTTATTTAATAGAAAGTGATATTTAAGCTAGTGTTAAAAGATATTGCAAGAGATATTAAATCTCTCTCTCTCTCTCTCTCTCTCTCTCTCTCTCTCTCTCTCTCTCTCTCTTCATTGAAGTATTGTATCCTTTGGACCCCCACACATGGCTGTGCAAAATCAGGACGACCAGCACGAACATACATTCAGCAACTATGTGAGGATACGGGATGTTGTCCAGAAGACCTGCCTGAGGCGATGAACGATAGGGAAAAGTGGCGAGAGAAGGTCAGGGATATCCGTGCTACCAGCACGACATGATGATGATGATGATGATGATGATGATGCTTCTCATATTTGATCAACGTTTGTTTGAGTATGAATTACGTTTTATCGTCTATTGGTTTTTGACCTCATCACAAAAATCAAGGAATAAATCATGGTTACTTATGTTCCCTATGGCTTCTTGCCAAAGTAAATATAGTGCATCAAATATCTGTATAAATATACATTGATAAACAAATTCTTGCATAGTTTATATACATCAAAAACAATTAGTACAGTAGCTGCTTCTGGCTTTATTATTTATTCATTTATCAAAATTTTCTTCACCTCTAATTTCTTGGCACAGCTTATTCGTGTCCTTGTGTGTACTCTTGAGTGAACAAGTATGTGACATGAGAGAGAAAAGAATACATTCCCTCTTATGTCTCCACCCCCAACGGTCTCTCTCTCTCTCTCTCTCTCTCTCTCTCTCACACACACACACACACAAAATCTTTCAATTCTAGTTTCTTAAATAGTCCTAAGTTTTCTACTTTTCTTTTAACTACTTACAACAAGTGATTGGACGGCTACATGGAAGCGTTTATGGTATAATAAATACCGTCAAAGACAATGGACAAGGCGACTCGAGTTCAAGATCGAGACAAGACTATATACATTTCACATAGTGTTAATACCCTTTGGAAAGATACAAATCCAACTGTTGTCACTCCAACTTTGTGTAAATAGTCGGACAGACTTGCTCTTTAACATTTGTGTGACAACTAGTCTAGGAGAAGGAAAACTCAGAATTCAAGCAACTCAAATTAAAAAGTACCGCATCCTGCTTTAGCGGAGGGGTTTAGTAAATACATGCATATATTATTATCACTTTTGACGATTGTTCTACACATGTAGTTTTGGTTTGGTTTTATGGCATATCAATCATTGTAGGTTATTTAATAACAAATCCGGTTTATACATATTTTTTAGATATATATGATTTTTAAACATGAGGCAAAGGTAAACATTTCCAAGTATTGCAAGGTATCACTAACAATTCAATTTAATATTAGTCATTTGTTTACACACAGTTAAATGATCAAGCAATTCTATTTCTGACAATATAATTTGCGTAATTCAACGGTTGTAAATAGTTCCAAGTATTGCTATGTATCACAAACAATTCAAGTAAACATCAGTCATTTGTTTACACAAAGTTAAATGATCAAACAATTTAATTTAGCATAAGTCAACAATTGTAAATGGTTCCAAGTATTGCTATGTATCACTAACATCAGTCATTAGTTTACAGAAAGTTCACAGATAAACAGTTCTTTTTTAAACAATTCAATTCAGCATAAGTCTACAAAGTTAAATGGTTCCAATTATTGTTAGGTATCATTAACGATTCAATTAAACACCAATCATTTGCTTACACACATTTAAATAATCTAACTGATATATTCTAAACAAATTTATTTTGCATAAAGTCATTTGTTTGCGCTAAGTTTAAATGTCAAACATTTCGATATAACCAATAGATAGGGCCCTATCTTGTGCTACCACTCCGGGCCAGAATAGACCAGGAAGCTATGGCAATGAAGGGGTACTCCGTATTCCCCAAATCTTCAGCCTTACTGGAACCTCACCATTATATTGTTTAGTGTCATATCTAGGACAATCTTTAGTTAGGTACTTACCCCTCTGCAGCGAAGCAGTCGGTATATTCTTCAGTCCTAGCCGACAGGGCGGACACAATTAGTAATATGTGGTTAAACACTCAAGTCCGAACAACAATTCTCCTGACTTTTATAATTTTCCGGCTGATCTCAGAAATGCTCTACTCTGGGCTGTTTGAATTCTTTCTCGCATCTCAAATTTCACAGTCTCTTTTCCTGGTTTTTAGGGATTTTTCATATTGATTTTTATCACTGTCCTTCATGTTTACAACATTCAGGTATTTTTCCAATTTCTGCTTTCCTTTAATTTCACACTGAAACAGTAAAATCCGCAAATGGACAATTTTTCTTCTTGTTACTTAAAACAACGTCCGATCTTCGGGTGAAGAATAGACGATCCGTTTGTATATCAAAAATCCAAAATTTTGACTAATTCTCCTGGACATTACAACATTCAGTTGGCCGGAACTGTGGAATACCCCGGCTGCTTCTCTGTAGACGGGTACGACTCCCCCAAAGCGTGTCGTGTATGCTTTGAAGAATGTAGAGTACCTCTTCATTGCCATCATTCACTGGTCTATGCGTGTACATTTATCAGTAGGGTCAAATTTTTGTTGCTTGAAGAGTTGTCATTTGATCATCTCTCCCAACAGGTCGTGTCAGGTTAAAACTATTTAATACCTTCGGGTGGATTAAAGAATCCCTGAATAGAATTAAGCTTTGTGTGTACACGATGTTTTGAATTAGTGATATGGTTGTTTGTAACCTAATTCTGGTCTCACTAAAGCAAGACGGCTGGGATTGCAGAATACACCGACTGCATCTCTGTGGAGGGATAAAACTACCCCTACGAGTGTCCTAGATAAAACACTAAAAATCTGATGTTAAGGCTCCAGTAATACTGGAACTTAGGGTAATGTGGAATACCCTTTTATTTCCACTGCTCCCAGATTAACTCTAGCTCGGAGTGGTAGCACCTTATTGGGTCCTATCTATAGGTAAAATAGAACCAAACAGTGTACTTATGCTAAACAGAATCGCTAGAAATAGAACTGTTTTTGACTTTAAAACTGTATACTTATGTTAAACTGAATTGTTTGAAATACAAATATTTATATGTATGAAAAGAATTTGTCATTAGATAACCTACGATGGTTGATATGCCATAAAACCAAACAAAACCAAATCCTATATATTTAATATATATGTATAAAAAGGATTTGGTATTAAATAACCTACGGTGGTTGATATGCCATAAAACCAAACAAAACGAAACCTAATTAAAGGTAGACCAATGCTTCATTATTTTCTTGATTTCTTTTTTAATTTATTGTCTTTTCTTTCTTCTTCTTTATCCTTTCTCTCTTTCTCTATTAGTTTTTTCTTCTTTCTAAAACTAGTCAAATTGGACAGATTCTTCCTATATTCAAAGCCTTCAGCACAATATACAATTATCATTGATTTCACTACGCAATAAATATATTGGGTGAAGGATTTTTATGGCATTGTGGCTAACGAGCTGGACTGCGAAATCGTAGTAAATTATTTCGAACTCCATTTGTGCTATTACATTCACTTTCAAACCAATATCCTTTGGAAAAGTATAAAACCCTTTATCACCAATCTAATTAGTAACTCTACTGTTCTTCTAAAAGATGGTTTCGACATTAAATAACCTACGAAGATTGATATGCCATTAAATAATCAAACCAAACTAAACCAAATCAAATCAAAGATTTCTATTCCATGATGGCCCAGTTGGCTGGAACTGTGGAATACCCCGACTGCTTCTCTGTATATGGGTACGACTCCCCCAACGCGTGTCCTGTATGTGACACTATACGATCTGATGAAGAGACTCCAGTAGTGCTGGAGCTTTCAGGAATGCGGAGTACCTATTCATTGCCATCACTCTCAGGTCCATTCTGGCCAGGAGTAGTAGCACACGATAGGATATTATCTATTGGTCAAGTTGAACTGTTTGACATTTAAACTGTGTAGTTTGACATTGTTTGACATTTAAACTGTGTAGTTTGACATTGAAATTGAATGCAAACAAATGACTTACGCTAAAATGAATTCTTTGAAATAGAACTATTTAATCATTTAACTCTGCGTAAACAAATGACTTATATTTAATTGAATTTTTAATGACACATAGCAGTACTAGGAACTATTAAACTTTGTTGATATGTTAAACTGAATTCTTTGAAATAGAACTGTTTGATCATTTAACAGCGTGTAAACAAATGTTTGATGTCTGATTGAATATTAAGTGTTAAATGGCAATACTTGAAATTCTTTAACTGTGTGCCAAAAAATGAGCTCTTGTTCGTTTAAAATGTTATCTACAAAACGTGTTTAAATATATATATATATATATATATATATATATATATATATATATATATATATATATATATGCCCTAAGAAAGCTTTCAGTGTTATGTGCCACTTTCCCGTGTTAGAGTAACAAATATACATAAATCTGATGATTACAATAAATACATTCGGCTCTGACGTCTATCATGATTTTCATTTTGTATTAGATTATTTGATCTGGGATATCGTTTAGTTTAATTTTGAAAAGCCCTGACAGAAATTTTATTTATTTCAAGTTGCACTTTTAAACGCTTTCTAGAAAAACTACAAAATTATCATTAAAGTTTTGTGGGAGTTTTACTAATTTTTTTTTTACTTTTGATTGTTTTTTATTCTAAACATGTTTCCTTAACTCCGGAGCTTTCTTCTCCGTATTCTTGCTGATCTCAGCATGGCTATCGTCTGGACGATTTCAATTCTACCGTTGATTCTTAGTTTTCCAGTCTTTTTACAATGTTTTTCGATATTTTTCCGAGTGCTCCAATAATGATTAGTATCACGATCACCTTTATGTTCAACGGCTTTTTTGCCAAGTCAATTGGGCTGTACAATGCACCGACTGCACCTCTACAGAGGAGTAAGACCCCACCCACACACAACGAGTGTCCTTAGTATGACCCTAAACAATCTGATGGTGAGATTCCAGTAATGCTGGAGCTTTAGGGAATAATGAATACTCCTTCATTGCAATCGCTCCCAGGTCCACTCTGGCCCGGAGTGGTAGCACCTGAAAAGGGTCCTATCTATAGGTTAAACAGAACTAAACCCTCGTTTGAGTTGACTGTTTTTGCATTTAAACTGCGTATTTACGCTTGACTAAATTGTTTAAATTAGAACTCTTTGACTAAACTGAATAGCTTGAAATAAATATGTTTTTGACAATTAAACTGTACATTTTAACTGTGTGCTAAGGCTAAACTGAATTGTTTGAAATGGAACTGTTTTTGACATTGAAACTGTACGTACGCTAAACTGAATTGTTTTATATAGAACTGTTTTGACATTTAACTGTGTGTTAACAAAATCTGTACTTATACTAAACTGAATAGCTGAATTATAACTGTTTGAATAAACTGAATTGCTTGAAATAGAAATGTTTTGATAATTAAACTGTGTACTCATACTAATCTGAATTGTTTGAAATAGAACCGACTATTTGCATAAAATGGATTTTGCGTTAAATAACCTACAAAGTTTGATATGCCATAAAACCCAAACAACCAACCAACCATCGATAGCTTTTCTCAACTCTCAGACAAGGTTAAAATATTTATCCAGTTTTTCGCTTTCTTTTTATCTGATGGAACATCGGTGTTTGCAATTTGACAAGTTCTTTTCGTCTAATTTCCTTTCTTTTCTCATAGAAAAAAAAATTGGAAAACTAAATATCATTAATCACCATAATTATGTACTTATTTGGCTTTTTTTAACGTGGGGTGGGTGTTTTTGCATGTTAATGAAATTCCGGACATTCAATTAAAAGATTTTATCTTTTTAAAAAGCTGTTCTTGTTTAGAAGCGGTACTGTACATATTACTTCGGTTGGCAAAATAAATTTTGTGTAGTTCATGTCTACAGGAGATGAATCGGAATGTAAAGTGTACCACATTTTCCCCTATTTAGCAATTTAAATGTAATTAAAAATTTAGTCTAATAGGAATCTTAATTATTCCCTTAATATTCATGTATATAAATATGACTTGCTGCTCATAAACTGATATTTCAATAAGAAAATATATTCTGTTAAAAGTGACTGCCGCATAACAGTGGAAAACACAAATACTTATAAAACATATAGGGTCTTATCCAAAAGTTCGAGGAGCTGGAACACTGTTAAAATTTCGACCCTAAGACCTAGTTTTCATCGTCTCCTTCGAAGTAGTTCCCTAGTTATTTATTTAACCAAACTTAAAAGAAAATGCCGTCTTATGTTACAGTCTCATGTGCTGCTAATTGTTTTATCAAGATTTTGGATTGCCTATACATATGTATATATATGTAAGTTGGCGACCATAGTCGAGGGTGACCCAAAGGCTCCCTTTTCGATAGCTACTAAACCAAGGTGTATGGGAGGGTGCTAATCCTTTCCCTGGATTGCTCCACTTTACTCTTGACCCATACTTTATAATGCTAAGTGTTAAACAAGGAGGCATCAAGTACTATTTTTTGAGTCTTTGGTATGATTCGACCTGGCATTGAACGCAGGTCTCACGTGCCATTGGCAAACACTCAAACCATTATGCCAATGTCCCATTAAATGTTTATAATGAGGATACCTTTGAGTTTCTCTCCCTTTCCTTCTTTCTCTCTTCATCCATCCCTATAGTCCATAGCTCCTGGCAGGTCTTCGAGACTGTATCACATGTTCTCACAGAGAATGTGTAAGTCCTTGCATGTCAGCCAATACTGTTTAGTCCATGCATACGAAAACGTCGCTTATTAGTTCGTCCGAACTTCTCCAGCAATGCCCCGCATATCTTGTTTGTTTTGCTTTGCTGGTTAGTGAGAAGAGATGCAAGTGGCCGTAGCTGCAGTGTTTTAGGATTTTTTTCCACGATTTATTCAAAACAGCATTTAGCAATTTTTGTATTTCACATCAACCTTTCTTTCTCTGCCTTTTGTTAGAGTCCAGATGGTGCATCCATGCAGTAATACCGATACGGCTAATGCTTAGAGGAAAGCCCGTTTTATTTTATCAGAGAGATCAAATTTCAATAGATCGAGCACTAGTAAATAGCAATCCACATCACTTTTATGGGTATATTGACATTGCTTTCAGTAGATGAGACGTTGCTGCCGAAGTATGTGAACTGGTCTATTATTTTCCGAGGCTTTCCCTTTAATGTGGAGATGGCTCTGTCTTGATTAGAATGAATGAACTCTGTTTTATCTGTGTTCACATAGAGGCTAAATACACTTGCAGGAGGATTCCGTTTGCGCAGGTGTATTTAAGAGAAGCGCTAGATCATGAGCGTAGACTGCGTCTGCTATAGTTTCTTCGGGATATCATCTGTTTTTGTCTTGATCAATATTCTTAGTGCTTTGTCTAACTAGATTATTAGTAGATATGGCACAAATGTATGTCCTTGTAAGAATCCAGCAAAAATGTCAAAATAGTTGATTGTGTGTGTGTGTGTGTGTGGAGGGGACTTAGCTTTACGGTTATTATCGTAGAAAATAGTATTGGCGACCCGAATTCAAATCCGATACGAGGCTGTTTATGTTTTTCTTTCCCGTAACGCCATTGCGAAAGGCATGAATCCATCTGTTCTTTCCGTCAGCCCTGGGTAAATAGTTGGGTGCACTGGATTCTTTAGCCTTGGTTTGGCAAATAGTCTAGAAGAATGAAAACGCTGAGTTCAAACCAGCTATACTCCGCTTAAAAAATTGGCTTTGCATTTAATCCTGCTCAAGTGTGTATGTGTATGTATATACGTGAATCAAGAAAAAGAGAAGACTGACACAGAAGGGCAGAGAGACCTACTGAAATGAACAAAAAACGAGAGTGTAACGAGAAACAGAGAGAAGATGTGTTCGTTTGTAGAGACACAAACAGCGAGAGAATGACAGAGAGAGAAAGAACTGAAGATTATGTAAACGAAAGCGTGAAAAAAGGAAAAAAAAAATACCGATGAGGGAGAGAATGAATTTTGCCCCTGAGCTAATACAAAAGCTCTATTTTTTTTTAGCAGTCAATGAAAAACCAACTCGTTGAAAGTACCTTGTGATACATCATTCCTCATCCCATCACTACAATACATACGTACACCTGCACGCACATTTAAACTCACTATATATATATATATATATATATGCATTTATATATATATATATATATAGTGAATAATTTGTTTCCCATAGCAAGTATTACATAAATTTGTACAAATCAGATAAATATGGACCTTTTTTATAATACCCTCCAGCAACTTTCCGAAGGTCATGGTTAAGTTGGTGAAAAATTCTTAAAAGTTTCAATTGCTTAAAGCAGTTTCCATTGTAAGCATCAAAATGTAACTCCTTTAATATCTATGTTGAAATTTAAAATCATTTTCCTCGGTAAAATTTGTCTGACTGTTCATATCTGGGGGTAAAAGTATATGTTTATATTCCCATAAAAATACACACGCATAGACGTATGTACATATATATGTAGTTGGCAATTCGACTTTAAAAAATTCATCAGTTTGTTTAAATTTTCCGAATCTTGTATATAACACACACACACACACACACACACACACACACACAAACAAACAAGCAAACAATCTTTAACTGTATCCCCAATGGAAATTAAAGTCCACATTTTTATACTTTCCTTCTCGAGGGATCGATTGATTTTTCTACTATTTTAGAGAAAAATGATTTCCAAAATATATTCCAATTAATATATGCTATTTTATTTATTTATGTTGTCGCTCCTTACTTTTTTCAATATTAGCATATTTTTTATTCATTTGGTCTTTGATAAGTTTTCACACCAGTTTTATCAGTTGTCTTTCTGTGGAGATGAAGTGACAGCAAGTATTTTAACACTCCAGCACTCTCCTCGGTGTTCTAGATGGTTTTATTTATTTTCTATTCTGGATTCTTATGTTTTTATTGTTCTTCCCTCAGATTTCAATTTTTTTTAAACTCTTCACACGGCTGTAATAAAATAACCTTATAACCATATGTATCAACACAACGCTTCCGACTTGAGAGAGATTTTACGCAAGGTCCATTTTTAAAGGGAAGTTTTATTACAGGTTTGAATTGGGAGATTTCTTTATCTTAAACTGGCTGTCAAACCAATATTAATAAGCCGAATCTGTCTAACTATTTACCCACGGCTAGGGAGAGTAAATTTAAACTCATAATTTTCAGAAGGGATTAATGCTATTTGAAATGTAAATAGTCTCGATCAGGATTTGAACACGATCTGATGTGTCCACTTTCTTCGACGATAACCACTACACTGCAATCATTAGCAACAGCAGTAAATAATGGTATATATGTTTATATATATATATATATATATATAGAGTGGAACGGTAAAATTGTATCCCTAGAAAAGACGACATGATTCCATTTCCGTTTAACGAAAACCGGTTTTCTTCTTTTGTTGCAGACCATCTGCTAGTTGGTCAGTTGTGTACAAATCCCAAGAGCGATAGGAGCCTTCTATCATGTCTGAAAGTGACACAATGTTCAATGAGCGAGATCAGAGATGCGCCGCTCTACAACTCATACTCTCTATCGATCCAAGTTATGACAACAGGGCCATTGCCAGCACCCTCAAAATGCAAATCTGGATTACCACGAATAACAGGGACGTACCCGGAGTGATGAAAACAAAGTTTCCGGCTACGGTTATGGTCTTTGGTGTGGTTTCAAGTGAGGGCCACATCATACCACCCCACATCTTTGAAGTCGGCTGTAAAGTCAACACCAAAGTGTACCTGGATGTGCAAAAGAGTGTGGTGATCCCCCGGTGCAATCAGGTGTCTGGTGGCAGACCCTGAGTGTGGCAGCAGGACTCGGCGCCGGCCCACAACTCCAAAGGGACCCAAGCTTGGCTTCAGAAGGTGTGCAACGACTCTGTACCCTTCTCTCACTGGCCCCCTCCTTTTTTTTCAATAAAAGTTTTAAAATAAAGCTGTAGTGTTGTTTTCTTTAGGACGACAATTTTATCGTTCCACTCTATATATATATATATATATATATATATATATACGTGGATCATTAAATAAGTTTCCTGACTTTTATCGTATAGGCACTTTTATTAATAGTACACATATGAAACTCTAGTCCCCTTCGGAGTAATATCCTCCGGCTGCAATGCACTTGTTGTACCATTCCAATGACTTCTGGAAGGCACCATGGAAGCACTCTTGTGTTAGCGTGTCAATGACCTTCGTCACAGCCTCTTTCATCTCCTCACTTGTCTCATAACGACATCCCCTGAGCTTAGGGAATAAGCAAAAGTCAAAGTGAGCATTTTTTACTTCTGTATATATATATATATATATAATTATAATAAAGGCTCAAAGCGTTTTCAATCAGTAAATTCTTAACAGTGTTCTAGACATAAAAACGTAAATATTGCTATATTTTCTAGTGTAAAATGAAAATGAGTTAAAAATATGTTTTATGGCATATCAATCATTTTAAGTTATTTAATGCCAAACCTTGTTTATACACACACACACGCTTGTGCATGCAAACTAACTCACGTATATATATATATATATATATATATATATTCCCTCGCCGCCATGTGCCCCGTGGGCTTGCAGAGTGCCGTTCGTTCCAGCCAAGTCCACCAGTTAAAGCGGGGCCCACACGTAGGCTGTGGTTCGCCAAACATTATATAATGTTACAGTTATCACCAATTACTAGCTGAACCATATTTTAAAGCCACTAGGTGAATTATAGGTTAATTATTAAAAGTCAACACAGCAAACTGGCTAGCTTTCACCCTCAAATACCAGGTCTTCGACAAATACAATGCTTCTACAACAAAAGAAAGACTTTTACTGCCATGTTTGGGTTAACAACATTAATCACAATATTCTTTTATTCAATAAAAGAAAGAAACAACCCTGCCAAGAAACAAAGAAAAAACAATCCAGGTAAAAGTCAGGAGCGAGAAAGTCTTTCTGTATCTCGGAAGAGCCTCCATTAAAATATCCATGTCCTGGATGAGGTCCCCATTTAATATGTTAAAGGCGGAAGGTGGGAATATAGTTCGACAACGGCAGACGCGTTCCGCTTTCCTTCGGGCTTCGGGATTTAATGAAAGAGTTCGTGCTCCAAATCTCATGTTTATCATCGGGGAAATATTCCCTCTTTTCTCCTCTATCTTATCAGAGCTATTCTTTCCTTCCGTTATTGATCTTTTATTCACGTCAGCGTAGATGCAGCAAGATAAATTTGAATATAATTAAATTGTATGTTCACTTACTTGGGATTTTCTGGAGTTCATTCTCTTCTCCTTTTCCCCTCATTATTGTGTTTCCATAACACGTTGGGAGAAGGATACGTGTCTTGTTTCAGATAAGACCAAGATTAATGATTATCTTTTTTCTCGTGGACAAGTCTTTTCTTTGGGTATTCGTTTAACGAGGCTAACCATACCGCGGAGTTTGAATTCATTCAAAGGAGAATTTTTTTTTCTTTTCTCTCAATGTTCCCTGCACGGCATGACTTCGGAATTTGGGTTTCTTCCATAACCCAAATTCTGTTCTTCGCTTTTTCAACAAACAAAAGTCAACTCCTAATGTGTCTTCATCATTCGACGAATAAATGGCAACTAACTAGTTTCCGTAGTTTGAAAACTCACCACGTGTTTGCTTTTTGGCCGTTTTTCCTCAGTATCAATCATGGTCGCAGGTCTGCCTCTCCGCCGCTGACGCATACATGGCAGATAGAGAGTGAGGTTCTCCCATGCCCATGTCGGCCTGTATTTTTTCAGAGGGTGAGAGAGAGAGACGGCTTTTCTTTCCACCATTCTGCTTACTACTATTGTCAGCTAACGGCTAGCGAGTGGCACCTCCTTCCCCCATAACCCGGAGAATGTATTAGGGTGTCATATTTCCTTGTCACAATATATATATATATATATATATATATATGTGTGTGTGTGTGTGTGTGTGTATTAAATCTTTATGAATTTTAAATGAATTATTTCTTGGTAACATTATTTTAAGAAGAACCAGGACTTATTTATTTGGACACCATTCAATGATTTTTTATTTGCACAGAGTTAAATAGTTTCAATCATTGCTATCAAACACTAATAATTTAATTTAAGATTGATAATTTTTTTGCATACAGATAAATGATTTCAAGTATATATATAGTTATCCACATACAGACTGTTTCGCTGTATCACAACTCATCAGTTTGGATAGACACGCAAGATGCTTCAAGCTGGGATTGAAACCCGCCCAACTTTACGTTAGACTTAGTATCATACCGCTCAGCCACAGTCGACATTCGTCAGCTCGGGAATTTCAAGGCTTTATGCAGTAACTTTTCTTACCGGATACCAGAGTGCTCAATTCATACAAAGAACTTTGCATTATCTATCTATCTATCTATCTATCTATCTATCTATCTCTATATATATACATATATATACAAATGAGAGAGCGAGAGAGAGAGAGAGAGAGAGAGAGAGAGAGAGATAGAAAAGTCAAAGACTGATGGCTGCAGACATAAAAAAGAAAGATTGTTGAACAGAAAGAGAGTCTGAGACAGAAAAAAGAGGATTTATGAGCATAAAATCAGAATGACTGATACTCTGATGGAGTAAATATCTTCTATGCTTCAATCCTCAAAACTTTTGTATTGTTGTCGGCTTTTGTGAAATGACTTTCCCATCTTCATTAGGTGACTTTTGCTATTCCGTACCCAGCTAATCTGAGCTACTTTATAGCGACGAACAACATACCACCCTTATGTAAATAATATCTAAGATAAGTTATTTTGAGAGCCAGTTATTGAGCTATTCTTAGCATGCCAAGTTTGCAAACCCTTGCTAATGAGTTAGCCTATTATATTGGCCATTTTGAAAAAGGATTGTTTAAAATTGGTGCTTTATAGTTACGTCTTTAGGACAAGATTGAATCCATCAAATCTGCGACTGAAATCTAAAATTAAAACTCTACGCTTCATGTTATTGCGTTTCTATTTTTGCAATAAAAGAATAAGAAAACACAAATATTTGTTTGCTTTTTAGCAGCTATTCATGTATTAACCAATCCCTTTGCATAAACGGGATGTGACACAAGGTCAGTTATTAAGTTTAGTTTCACTGGTTTGAATTCAGAGTTTTCCTTCTCCAAGACTGGTTGCCATACTACGTTTAAAGAGCCTTGTTTATCCTAATAAAAACCCATAACTGGATGGAAAATTGTTGAATTCATACTTTTCCCTAGGGTATTAACGTTATGTGAAATTCAAACAGCCTCGTTCTGGGTTTTGAACTCTGATAGATGAGTCAATTTCCCCAATGACGATAACCAAAATGACAACCAAAGGGTGAATTCACACTTCCAAGAGCTCTAGAATGGATGCCTCACTACCGGATGCAGTTTAGCGGCATGTTCTAGACTCCTCTATTTTTTGGTGTCTTACTTCTCTTTACGCGCGCCAGACACGGTTTGGTACTTCGTTTACATAAATGAATTATGCATTTTAAACTCGTTGACATTTAAACCGATTTGTCTTTAACTTATTTGAGTTGTTTAGCAGATTAATTGAACATCAAAAATATCCTGTCCATTCAAGAAAGGAATCTTTTTTTTTTCTGAAAGACTGAAGGAACTTGAGAAATGGTATGCCAAATGTGTAGAACCTCCGGAAAAAGATGTAGCATGATATATCAGATTCCTAGCTTTTGGCCATTTATTTCTTGGTCCGGCCGAGAACATTATCACTCCCCGTCTATGCTGTACATGTACCAACGTAAATATTGGTATGTAAATATTTGCGTATACGTACATTTCTACATGTATGGTTAACATAATTATATACATATATTTACACAAGTATATGTCAATATATATATATATATATATATAATCGTCTTGGTATCTCCACTTGCACCCACATAATAACAAGACGCATCGTCTAATTTTGTGATTCCTAGTCAGAACATATACTCATTAAATGATATGCGAAGTCCATTTATGTAATGACAATATTCATTAGCTTTCACGCATGCGTGCTTTGCTTTCGGCTTGCAATTTCACCCTCTAAGGCAAACACACAGGAACTTAATTCAACGCAATGCGAACACAAATTCAACGTCAAGGAATTCTGAAGACAATGAAGATAGAAATCGTGTTCACATGCATTAAGAATACACAGAGAGATAAATATATGTGCGCACAAACTTATGCCATGTGTGTTCGTTCAAATAAATAATTCTTAGAATAATCAAATTCTCTGAGATATAGTTAACGGAGCATAATTAAATATCCATGGAGACATATTTCAAAGAAAAATTATCGGAAAAGTGTAATGGAGAAATTAGAACGTACGCAGAATTATAAACACACACACACACACACACACACACACACACACACACACACACACACACACACACAGACAAACAAAAAAACTTCCACGAACACATACCCGTATGTGTTTGGTTTGGTTTGGTTTGGTCTGGTTTTACGGCATATCAACCATCGTACATTATTTAATGCTAAATCCTTTTTTAAGCATATTTATCAAATATATGATTTCTAAACATTTTGTAGATAACATTTTGGCCACCCAGTTAACTGATTTCACTTATTTCTATCAAATACGAAGTATTCTATTTACTAATAACCCTTTGTTGGCACAGTGGTAAATGTTTTTTAAGTATTTCTATTTAACACTAAAATTCAATTAAACGTCAGTCATTTGTTTACCCAAAGTTAAATGATCAAACATTTCTATAATAGGGACCTCAATTTAGTATAAGTCATTTGTTTGCACTCAGTTTAAAAGTCAAACAGTTATATTTAAACCATTGGTAGGACCCTATCAGATGCTACCATCCTGGGCCTGTGACTGATAGCATTTTTCACATAGCACTAATACCCTTGGGAAAGGTATGAATCCAAAAATTCTCCCCCCAACTATGGGTAAATAGTAGGACAGACTAGGTTCTTCAGCCTTGGTGAAGCGACTAGTCTAGGAGAAGGAAAACTCTGAATTCAAACCTTTTAAACTCCGCTTAAAAATTGACCTTGTGTCATATCCTGCCCGAGCGGAGGGGTTGGTAAATAGGACTATCCTGGGCCTGAGTGGTCCTGGGAGTGATGATAATGAAGGGGCACACTGCATTTCCCAAAGCTCCAGCATTACTGGAGTCTCACCATCAAATTGTTTAGTGCTATATCTAGAATAATCATTAGGTGGGGTCTTACCCCACTGCAGAGATGTTGTCGGTATATACAAATACATTGGGCCAGTATGTGTATATTTTATAATCAATATTATTTTACTCGTCCCATGAAATTGATTTTTACCTACATGTCAACCCGATAAGAATATTCCATGCCTTGAGGACGGGAAATCGCGATAATTGAACGTTCCTATGTACATTTATGGTAAAGTTGTTTTTTAAGAGGCTTTTTTGGCACACGGCCTTATCAAAGACTATCTATTTGATCGATACGTGAGACCATAGCAGTTTCTACCACTCTGAGTGAAAGTGAACCAACGAGTAATAGCAACAAACGGATTCTTCACATTGCCCCGATCTCAAGAACCTCACCATCCAATGCACTTTTATGAGATACTCATGTGATACTACAGTTTGGTCCGGTTACTCGTTGCAAACAAGATGCTTAATATGTTTGCACGGTAACAAATGTAGTACCATCGCTTAGCCGCGGGTTTTTAGGGTCGAATTCTGTTTATGGCTACACTGCAGTTTTTTAGGGTCGAATCCTACGTCTGGCTGTGCCGTTGATTATCAGGGTCGAATCCGGGTAACGGTTCCAAATATAACATCATGTTTGGCTCCGCCTGGGTCTTATCATGGGCACAGTACCAAATATAGTACCATTGCTTGGCCCGGTACCAATTTTAACATTATTACTTAGTCCGGTACCTAATGTATTTCCAGATATATATTTACCAACCTCTCCGCACGGGCAGGATATGACACAAGGTCAATTTTTAAGCGGAGTTTAACAGGTTTGAATTCAGAGTTTTCCTTCTCCTAGACTAGTTGCCTTACCAAGGCTGAAGAACCTAGTCTGTCCTATTATTTACCCATAGCTGGAGAGAGAATAATTGGATTCATACCTTTCCCAAGGGTATTAGCGCTATGTGAAATGCAATCAGTCTCGTCCAGGATTCGAACTTGTGTCGCTCTGTCCATTTCCTACGACGATAACCATTACACCACGGGCACCTCCAGATAGGTTGTTTATCAATCTTCTCTGTGCCCACGCTGTGTTTGAAAGATCCACAGATAGGGAATGACACAATCCATCCGGAACTTCTTCTGACGGTCTGATCCGTTGCAACAAAGTTAGCAACCCAAAAACAAGAACTCTTCGTCAATAATCATTTATTGTTCGATGTTCAGACTGCATACAAGAGAGAGAGAGAGAGAGAGAGAGAGAAAGGAGAAAATCTGTAAGGGCTTATGAGCCACATGCTCCCCCATCCCGACCGAACTCTTTGAACGCAAACTTCTGACAACTTTTTAAAAATTCGCTAATATAATATAATATATTTAAATTCAGGATATCAGTACGGTGATGTCATCTTGCTAAATTGTTGCAACATCTCTCACGTGTCCCAAATTCACTGTTTTTCATTTCCCCAATCAAACCTTTCCCAGACGAGATATGAATCAATTTTTTTAACATTTGGCTTTCCTGTGTTGATCGTTATGTACTCACTTAAACTTTTCAATTTGACTTACATTTCCGCTCAAAGATTTTAGTTAACTTAACAGCTAACAGCTAACTGAAAAACTCGCGGCCGAACCAAACCAGATAATAAAATAATTCACCATCACGGCAACTGTTTTACACCCAAAACACTTCTTTTTTTTTTTTTTTTTTTTTTGGTGGGGGGCACGTCTTAATCCTCTGCAGGGTATGCTGTCAGCTTATTGCAAAACGCACCGAGTTAGCTGGAGGTCTTCACTCTAACTCAGGCTAAATCAAGTCTCCTTCGTTCTCTAGGATTCTTCTCCCTATTACAGAGGATTTCAGTAGTGCCGTGCTCTAAACGGTCTTCTCCAAAATTCCAGGGTCTTCTTTTGTTTGAACTGATTCCACTATTATTGGTATCATTGTCACCTTCAATTCTCATAGTTTTTTTTTTTTTGTTAATTTTCCGGCTAAGATCTAAGTATTTATTTAGTTTTCCGCTTTCCTTCAATTATACTTTCTTGTCCGTTGGTACAGCAAAGTTCACTAACTGACAAGACCTTTTTCTTTGTATAAACTGTAATGATTTTTGGTCTTCTCGCTAGAATTAGTACCTCAAAATTAGAGAATATTTCATGATACTTATTTTCCAGGGCAGATTCTGTTTTTTTGCGTATACTATTTATCAGTATGGCAAACATTTAGGCGTTTACAGCGTTCACAGCAAATTAGCTTCTCCACACAGTGCTTCCAAAACTAGTTCTCTTCTTTGGGCATTTGGCTGCATTTGTTCATATGGTTGACTGTTTTATATCCTTCTCTACAATCGCAATTCTCATGAATTTTACTTTTTTTAGCCTTTATATAATTGGTTCTTGTGGCATTGTTCTGAGCTGTTATTAAGACCGAGTTTCTATCTTTAGATTTTTTTTTTCAGCGCAGTCATATCCATGTCATCTCTTTCGTAAATTCTTTAGTTTGTCGTCTGAAGTGCCAATGTTTCTTTTTTCTCCAATTTTTATTTTCTCCGTTTTATTTCTGTTAGACATTGTGTTATTGTTGTCACAGTTTTTTTTTAATACGTCTCTTTTCACCCTTTTTTTGCGAATTTTTTTGTAGGTTCCCTAAATTGCAACGTCAATACAATTCTTAATGTTGGTGTGTTCTTTTCCCCTTTCACTTCTTCCTTCTCCTTTTTTTTTTTTTTGTCAATTAGTCTATCAGCGTAATCTCTCAGGTTTAAGGCCTTGTGCATAGTCATCAGTTTTCTATTTCTCTGGATCAACAAGAAAACAAGAGAAAACAAAAATCTAAAAACAATAAAAGAAAGGAAGAAAAGAGTTGTATGGATTCTTCAAGCGACAAATTAAAGAAAACTGAACATGAGATGTCCTGGACACGGCTAAGAAAGGGAAACTTGAAAGTGAAACTGAAATTCTTTCAATAGCAGTAAACAAAATAATATAAAAACTAATTATGTCAATTCAAGAATTGATGATACGCAAAAGATTAGTATGTTTACTTTATGTGGTGTAAGCGATGAAACTATTAATTTGCATAATAAGCAAATATTTCGCAAACTGGTCGAAAAAAGAACGGAAATGAAGACATGACGGAAAATGTGATCCAAGGAGAATTGAAAAAGATATTCAAAGCTGACTATGCTACCAAATGGTGTATATACATATATTTTTTCTTTAAGAAAAAACAAAACCGGTCACATTAGGATTATAAATTTCTTTCCATCCTGTTATGTGTTGTTTTGTTTTTTTTATAAAATCAAAAGACAAGAAAAAAAAAACAGGACTTCTTCAGAACTAATGGATAAAATAAATTAGAATAGACACAGGAAAGAAGAGTGGGAAGGCGATAGAAGAGGGGGGAAGAGTTATCTCCTCATTTACCCCACTTCCGTTTTTTTTTAAATTTTATTGCCAGTTAGAATTATAGTAAATTAATTTTTTTGAATTTTTTATTTCATAAAATTCAAATTTCATTTCGACTTAAAACTCCAGATTTAATACTAATTTAGATAAAATGACTTTATTCAATAATAAAATTTAAATGTTCACAGGTGAATTTTTTTTTCTCCTGATAGAATTCCTCCCAACCCCGGTTTAACTGGACTGAATAATACCTATATAAATATATACATATACTTCTACCTGATTTGAAACGAGTTCAAGTTTTATGAGGAGTTAAACTGTTATGGTAGATATATTCATACATATAAACATACACGATCGTTCATCTGTATATCCAAGACCTAATATTTAAAAAGTATGTAAATATATGTACACAAGAATACTCTTTCGAAGAAGACGGGGAAACCCAATTCTTAGAGTAATTATTTCAAGTTATATCATATATGTATGTGGTGCCACCACTAAGTTTCTAGACTTTTTTGTACAGGTATTTAAATTTGTTGTAGACTCTTGAAAATTCAGTATGTTATTGCTATACATTGTATGAGATGGCTGACCAATTTTTATGATTTCAGCTTCAAATGAACGGCTACAGCAGCAATTGAAATACACCCTACTAAAGCCTGATTGTCACAGCTGGTGAATTTCAAAAATCTAATCTGGACGTGAAGACACTTTAGAAGAATGATATGCAATAAAATTCTGTTTTAAACTTGGAAAAAATGCCACAGAAACGTATGGAATGCTTCAGACTGCTTTTGGAGCATCTTGCATGAATCGAGCATCAGCTTTTGAGTGGCATAAAAGATTCAAGGAATGCAGGGTGTCTGTGAGGGATGATGAGAGGTGGGGGAGGAGTAAGAAAGTCAACACACCAGAGTTGATTGGCCAAAGGGTTACAGTTAGGGTTAGGGTTACTATATTTGGGTTTTAAGGGAGTTCAGGAAGAGATTCTGTCGGAAGAGGCCAGCACTCTCCTAATTGGGTCAGTGGTATTTCTACCAGGACAATGCACCAGTCGACAACTCCATCATTGTCTCAGACTATTTGAGCAAGATAGGCATCAAAGGCAGTTCCTCAGTCTCCATATAGTCCAGACCTTGCTCCCTGTGACTTGTGGTTATTCCCTAAGCTCAGAGGCTGTCGTTATGAGACAATTGAGGAGATGAAAGAGGCTGTGACGAAGGTCATTGAAACGCTCACTCAAGAGGACTTCCCTAGGGCCTTCGAGAAGTTGTTCGAACGGTACAACAAGTGCATTGCTGCCGGAGGAAATTACTTCGAAGGGGACTAGAGTTTCATGTGTATGCTATCAATAAAAGTTCCCATACCATAAAGGTCTGGAAACTTATTTAATGATCCTCGTATATATATATATATATATTATCCCTGTGCAATAATGGTCTGAGTCTGAGTCAATTGTCCGGGAGACCGTGGTTCAATTCCATGTTGAATCATACCAAAGACTCAAAAAACTATACTTGATGCCTCCTTGTTTAACACGCTGCATTATAAAGCACGGATCAAGGGTAAGTGGAGCAATCCAGGAAAAGAAGTAGCACCCTTCCCAATAGTGTTGTAGCTATTGAAAAGGGAACATTCGAATCGCCCTCAACTACAGTCGGCCACCTTGTCTTTTTTTACCGGTCAATTGGCATAATGGTTTGTGTTTCACAGTCGTCTTGGAGAATAGGTTCAATTCCAGGTCAAGTCATACCAAAGACTCAGAAAATCGAACTCGATGCCTCTTTGCTAAGCACTCAGCATTATAAGGTATGGATCAAGAATGAGTTGTGCAATCCAGGAAAAGGAGTAGCGGCCACCCCTACGTCTCGGTGTCGTAGCTCTTGAAAAGGATGCCTTCGGGTCAACCTCGACGACGGTCGGTCGACTTACTAACTAATATATATATATATATATATATATATATATATTATTTGATGCTCGAAAATAAAATTGAAATTAAAAAAATTTAATTTTAATTTTAAATCTTGAATTTAATTTAATTTAAGTATTACTGTATCCTTACGTAAAGTTATCAAATAAAGTTATGTTATCTAAATTAGTATTAAATTTGGAGTTTTAAGTCGAAAATTAATTAGTTTACTATAATTCCAACCGGCAATAAAATAAGAAAAAACGGAAGTGGGCTAAATGAGGAAAAAACTCTTCACCCCTCTTCTATCCCCCTACCTTCTTCCCTGTGTCTATTCTGAATTATTTTATCCATAAGATCTGAAGAAGTCGTGTAAATTTTTTTCGTGTTTTTGATTTATGTCAAAAACATATAACAGGATGGAAATAAATTTATAATCCTATTGTGACTGGTTGTATTTTTTCTTATATATATATATATATATACTTTGGGAATGTTCGTAGTGTAATAGTTACCATCGTAGGAAATGGACACGTTAACAAGAGTTCAAAATCCTAGACGAGACTGTTTGATATTTTACATTGTGCTAATACACTTAAGAAAGGTATGAATTATATTCTTCTCCCTACATCTATGGCTAATAATAGGGCAAACTGAACTCTCCTACCTTAGTATGGCAACCGATATTGGAGAGGGAAAATAACCTTGTGCCGAGGTGTGGATGAATATCTATCTATGATCGCATAGGTGTAAGATTGACAGTCACTAAAGGCCGTTCTCACAGTGTCTACGTTAGATATAAGCTCGATCCTCCATATTGAACACGTTTTTTTTATTTTATTTATAAAGCAAATTACACACACACACACACACGCATACACACACACACACATGTATATATATATATATATATATATATATATATATATATATATATATTAAAAAGGTAGGTCCACGAAGACATTTGTATTTTTTGAATTTGTTTATAAAATAAATTATTTATTTATAAAATTAAAAAAAATAAATTCAAAAAGTACCAATCTCTTCGTGGACTTACCTACTTTAAAATGTATTTTATTCTTTCTTTCGACCAACACACACACACACACACACACACACACACATATATATATATATATATATATATATATATCGTCAGATAGATAGAGACAGACAGAGAAAGGTAGAATCGTGTAGAAACGCGATCTCTAAGTGCGTTGACTCTGTATCTATGATATTCTAGTATAGATGTAAACAGACTGTATAACTGATATTGAACATAGTTTATTTATAAATATACAAAACTATTTTTTTATATATGTTCCCACCGGACGATTGCGCTTTTTTTCTTACTTTGAAACGATTACATAAAACTGGCATTAATCTGTCAGTCAGGCACATGTGAGTGAATCATACTTTATTTAAATTCTATTCTACCCTATTGATTGATATTGATCCTTTTTTGATATTTTCAAAAACTTTCTTGTTTTAAAATTGTTCACTCCTCGGGAGTTGAGAACTCTGGCGAAGTAATTTACGGCTTCCACTCGTATAATAGAAAGCTCTTCGAATAAATTGAGCACTCTGGTATCCGGTAAAGAAAAAATGTAAACAAACGAAAGCTACTACATAATGCCTTATAATTCCCGAGCTGATGTCGTTCGCTTGCTGACTGAGTGGTATGCTACTAAGTTTAACTTAAAGTTGGGCGGGTTTCGATCCTAGCTTCAAGCGTCCTACATGTCTAGCCACACTGAAGAGTTGTGATACAACGAAACAAACTGTCTGTTGATAACAATATATATATATATATATATATTCTCATATGATCCGAAGTGGAAATCCAAGGGGTAGGAATATCAAATTTGTGTGCACAATGCCAACGGCTATTGATGTATAATTAATTTACGATTAAGAATACATTAACACTCAACGTGCAGAGCTAAAAATCCTTTTATATAAAAACGAAAAGAAAAAAAATTCACTTCCTTGGTATCATTATAAATTTATTTCAGATTAAAAGCTTCATCAGATGAATAATCAATTTTTTTTATTATTTGGGTGTGTTCATATTGCTTCTGGCGAGAATGAGATTTTAAGTAAATTTCTTATTTTTATTTTTTTTAATTCAAAATAATTTTTCTAATCAAAATATATTTTTTACATATTTCATATATTTTTAATCAAAATATATTCTAAGCGTTAAAGGTATTATATCCATTATAATTATTTATTTATACAATGTTTGTACAAGCGTATAAAAAAAACGAAAAAACGTTACCCCTAATTTAAATACGAGTGAAAATTCAAAAAAAAATATCCCGGAAAACATAAATAGCGGTACGCGACTGATTTAAATCTACTTTCATTATGTTTTATCAATATTAAATAATATAATTTGTGTAATCAGGAAATAATAATTAAATGCTGATCTTAATTATCACACACACACACACACACACACACACATATATATATATACATATTTACCAACCCTTCGGTCGGGGAGGATATGACACAAGGTCAATTTTTAAGCGAAGTTGAACAGGTTTGAATTCAGAGTTTTCTTCTCCTAGACTAGTTGCCTCACCAAGGGTGAAGAACCCAGTCTGCCCTACTATTTACCCATAGCTGGAGGGAGAATAATTGGATTCATACCTTTTCCAATGGTATTAGTGCTATTTGAAATGCAATCAGTCTCATTCAGGGTTTGAACTCGTGTCGCCGTGTCCATTTCCTGCGACGATAACCATTACATTATATATATATATATATATATATATATATATATATATATATATATATATATATATATATATATATATATATATTTCACTCCTGAATAATTTCTGGTCCTGATGGAATTACTCCCAACTCCGGTTTAACTGGACCAAAGAATACCTATCTATCTATCTATATATATATATATATACACAACGAAACAGTCGGTAAATGACAATGTATCTCTCTCTCTATATATATATATATATATATGTGTGTGTGTGTGTGTGTGTGTGTGTGCGTGTGTGTTTGTGTGTGTTCAAGGATTATTCTATGAGTAAGAATAACTTTGCCTAAGGGCTGGCAATATAAAGCATTGTTTACATTAGCACCTTTTCAAGTAAATCAAAAGTGATGGCCCTTTCATATTCCAAAATACTGACAGCATGACTTAATTTACAAAGCGCTGCACTCGGAAATTATTCTTTACCCGAGAGTAAGTGGGTTTCCACTCCATGGACTGTCTTTTCAAGTAGGATACGCATACTTAACCTATGTGTGAACATTTTAACTAAAGCATGCTTTTGCCGAGTGGACAGGGGCTATAGAATATACTGAGTGCTTCTCTTCTGAGCGGTAAGACTCCCACCAACGACTGCCCTAGATATGACACTAAACAATCTAAAAGTGAGGCACCCATAATGCAGGAGCTTTGGGGAATGCGGAGTACTCCTTCATTGCCATCGCTCCCAGGTCCACTCTCGCCCAGAGTAATAATACCTGATATTGGGTCTATCTATGGGTTAAATTGAATTAAATCGTGGTTTGAGTTTACTGATTTTGGCATTTAAACCGAGTGTTTATGCTAAATTGGACTGTTTAAATAGAACTGTTTTGGCATTTAAGCAGCGTACTTTTGCTGAATTGATTTGCTCGAAATAGAACTGTTTTGACCTCTAAAATGTGTACTTATGCTAAACTAAATTATCTGTAAAAACTGTTTTGTATTGCCCTGCCGGCTGTGGCTGTAGAATATACCGACAGCACCTCTGCAGTGGGATAAGACCCCCTCCATGAATGTCCTGGTAGGACACTAAACAATCTGATGGTGAGATTCCAGTGATGCTATGGCTTTGGACAATGCAGTAACCCCCTTTATTGTCATTGCCATTGCTCCCAGGTCCATTCTGTCCCGAAATGGTAGCCCCAGAGAGGGCACTATATATGGGTTAAATAGAACTAAACTGCATACTTATGTTAAACTAAATTTTTTGAATTAGAATAGCCTGAAATAGAAAAGGTTTTGACAATTAAACTGTGTACTTAGATCTAAACTGCATACTTATGATAAACCGCATTGTTCGAAATGGAATTATTTTAGACATTATAACTGTACTTACGCTAAACTGAATTGTTTGATATAGAACTGTTTTGACATTTAACTGTGTGTAAACAAAAGCTGTACTTATACTAAACTGAATTTGCTGAATTAAAACTGTTTGACGAAATTGAATAGCTTAAAATAGAAATGTTTTTGATAATTAAACTGTGGGGATGGCTTCCTCGTGGTGTGATGGTTAAAACGAAGGACTGCAGAGTCCTAGTAAGGAAGTTCGAACTCCACTACTGTTTTTCTGGAAGGATGGCTTTGGCATTTAATAACCTACAAAGGTTTATATGCCATTAAATAAAAAACCGTTACCGACAGTTATACTGTGTACTCATACTTAATTGAATTGTTTGGAATAGAACTGATTATTTGTTTAAAAATGGATTTGGCATTAAATAACCTACAAGAGTCGATAGATATACCATAAACCTAAACAACCGACTAAAGCATGCTTTTACGGATACATTACACATTATTCTGTAATTTTTATATGGTTTGCACTTCTCAACCGCTAAAATTTTGGTGAGAGACCTCTTTTCAAATTTACGATCATGGAAAAATTTCTAAGAGATAATCATTTTGCCTTTTTTTTCAAAAAACATCTCCTTATTTATTGAATGAGACACGTATCTTTCTCTTTCTCTCTCTCTCTCTCTCTCTCTCTCTATATATATATATATATATATATATATATATATGCCTGAAGGTTGTTCAAAAAGTCCTTAGCTTCATCCAGCGGAATAATATGTTGTGGCAAAACACAACCACTTCGTATAAAACAAGAAAAACTCAGATTTATTTAAAGTTTTATAAGATGTAGCTGTGTGTTGTCACGACAAAAATGTTCACTATGTTCTTCTTTCATTTTTTGAACGACGATCGTGTATATATATATATATATATATATAATGTAGTTAATCTTTTGTACTGTCACGTCGTGAAATGAAGTTTTGAAATTAAATTCTTTCGAAAGCCAGATCACCATAACTGATATTTAGTAGTTAATTAAGTGCATTAACATGGAAGGAGATTATTTTGAAAAATATAAATGAAACATTTTTCCATCCTTTATTCATTTATGTATATACACATTTTCCTTCGTGGTTGCAAACACACATATTCATGCACAAGAACGTTTGCATATATGCGAACAAGCATATTTGCTTTTATAAGTATGACCATGAGAAAGAATGTGGCTGACATTGTGCGTGATCACGGATGTAAATATATATAATTGCAGCTGTTTAGTATTAATTTCTGAGGGAAAATCGCATAAAACGGTTGGCAATTGTCTCTTCGTGTTGCATTATATGTGATTCTGTTTTGCAGAGTAAGGGATAGGAATAGCACGTCCCACCGGGAATGGCTTATCTGGAGACTGTTCCCCCTGTCTTGCTAATGAGCATCATTGTAGTAACATTTTTTGACTTGTGAGTTTAAGAAACATTTGACCCCCAGGAAGATAGATTCAACAAAGTTCTCTGTGAATTCCATCGGTCGGCATCGTGATATTCGCAAAAATGTTTGATATATGAAGCGTACAAAAGCATATATAAATATAAAGAAATATAAAAAGACGTGAATACATACGCACACATAGCTACAAACATGCAAATTTCCGGCGCACTCTTCCTCTGTCTATCTCTCTTAATGTCACACACGGATTATCATCATCATCATCATCATCTCTGTCTCTTTTTCTCACTTCATCTTTCTCTCTCTCTCTGTCTCTCAGTCTCATTCACTCACACTCCACAAATTTCATGCGAAAGCAAGTAGATTAATCTTCTTTATTTTGACAGTCCTATATATATATATATATATATATATATTTATGTATATATAAATATATATATATTCGTGTATTTTTATTTTTTTATTTCACGTGTGATTGTCAGATATACTTCTATATTAACACATTACTTAACGCCAAAATATATGACGATGGACTGGAAACTTTGCTCCCTCATCCGTCTGATGATTGTGTACATCATAAGAAACTTAAATAAATAGACTTGGAGCCCATAATTTGATAGTTTTCTGTGTTGCCTACCTAATCTGTTGTCGCTGTATTAAAGAGTTTATCCTGTCCAATTTTTTACTTCTATTTTTCTCTCTTTTTCACTTTCTCTCTCTCTCTCTCTCTCTCTCTCTCTATATATATATATATGAAATAAAATTTCACGTTATCATTTTGACTTCTATTCTACTGAAAATATATGAAACTAATAGTAAGAAATTTAGATCGCAATACCTCATCGTTTTTTTTTTATATGGGAATACTTTTTTTTATTTACCAAAAGACTTTAAACCATTGTTTATCCTCATCTGTATGTCTTTCTGTTTCTTTATATAAATATATCTATAGATATCTATATCTATATCTATATATATATATATATTGAACTAAATTAACTTAGAGGACTATTGCAATGAGAAATAATAATTTTTGAGTCTAATTAATTACAAAGTAAAAGTTCATCGTCAGAGAAATCTTTTATAAATGTACTTGATGTTGGGTGTTAAAATTTGATTAGTCAATGGTTCAAGTAAATTACAAAAGACTTATATATATATATATATATATATATATATATATATATATATATATATATATAAAGAAAGAAAGAAGTTCGTGGTGTAAGGGGTTATGGTCGAAGATAATGGACACACGGACTCTATTTCAAAACCTGAACGAGACTGATTGCATTTTACTTAGCGCTAATACATTTTGGACAATTTGGAATCCTACAAACCCCCTTCTGGGTATGAAAAAAATTGTAGGGTAGACTGGGATCTCTATCCCTGGTATGGCAAACAGTCTAACAGAAGGAAAACACTAAATTGACATCTGCTAAACTCCGCTTAAAATTGAACTCGTGCTCTACCCAGCACGCACGCAGCTGTTGGCATACGTAAATAGATAGGTAAAGATCTTGTGGTAGGTACAAAATATAATATTGTTTTTAAAAATGTATGCATAATAAAAATATTTTGAAAACCATTAAAAAATTTAACATTCTAGAAAAGGGACCCTTTGCTATATATATATATATATAGGCGTTGGTCAAAATAAGGAAAACCCCAAAAATCTAAGTATCATAATTTTGAAACTCATATAAAGCAATTAATTTTTTGTTATTTTCATGTTTTTTGATTTATTAATATTTTTCTCGTCTTTTTTTTTTTTTTTTTTACAAAAATTGTTGTTTTCTTAAAGAAATTATCAGAAGAAATTAATCAATATTCATTAAAATAGCAGACCTATCAGATTTTAAAAGAGGTTAAATTGTTGGTGCTCGTATGTCAGACGCTAGTGTAACGAAAACTGCTGAATTATTTGGTGTGGCAAGGAGTACAGTCTCGAAAGTAATGACAGCATTCGAGAAAGAAAGAAAAACCTCCTTACAGAAGTAAAACTCTGGAAGAAAACGAAAGCGGTCTGTTATGAATGATCAGACTCTTACGTGGATTGTTAGGAAGAATCACAAGTATACAGCTCCGAAAATTGCCTCAGAGCTTGTTGACCATCTCGAGAACCCAGTTTCCATAAAAACTGTTTGAAGGGAAATGCGCAAAGCCGGTTTTCGCGGGAGGGTTGCAATCACAAAACTATATTAAAATAAATTTGTTTGAAATTACCAGGAGTTTCTGTTATTTTGTCCTGCCCCTGTATATATCAGCCGGTGTTGTATTTTATTTTGGTATAAGACCATGTGGACGAGTAAGAAAAAATCCTATTACTTAACACTCCTAAGTGGCGGAGAGTCTACCGCCTTTGATAAGCAGTATTTGATAGGTTAGCTTTTACTTCAGAAGTGATCACTGGATGTGGTACATAATATGAAGTGATTTAAATCAATGAACCAAACTTAGTTACGCTTACACATGCTCACACTGATAAACATATGGTTAGAAAATAAACATCCGTATGGGAATGCGTATTTGTGTCCGTGCGTATTTTTCACGGCATGAAAAATTAGCTGATTTATCCATCACTTATATAGACATTTGAGAAATTATGTCTCAACTAAATGGAACGTAAATAAAAATCTTACGCAAATTATTTCACACACACACACATACACACACACACACACACACACATATATATATATATATATATATCGGCATCATTTTCTCTTTTAAAGATGTTTGATTAGATAGGACAGTCACTTCATTTTTGCCTATTTTATAGTTGATCGGTTCAAGTCTTTCAATAAGACGTGTGACATCTGGATGAGATAAATTTGCAAAAATGGAATATTTTTCCGAAGTACTTTCTGCCCCTGCTGCAACCCTCTATAGTCGAATAATGTCGTTTACAAATTAAAACATTCATTTCCTAGTGTTTCTCCAATAAAGTGCCTACATCGGCCTGATTACAACGGCTCTGTCGAGACGTTTAACACATCACCAATTTAACTCTAGTTCCATCTCTTGACACCTCAAAACATATCAGTTACCGTCCTCCAAATACAGAATAATTCTAAGTGAAAACATATTTACATTACATATATAAATATAAACACCCACACTGAAAAAATCTCCAAATTCTTGGTGCTCTATATATAGACATTAAAAAAATATTACACAAACATGATTAATTTTGAATATATCAGCCACGTTCTGAAATTCTGTTAACATTTTCCTGAGAGTCCTTCCTTTTAACTCCAGTTTAGATCTTCTTTTTCGTAAATTCCTCTCCCACTTCTTCTACTCCTACTTTTTATCTAACTACACACGACTCGTCACAGTGTTTGTCATTTCAATGTTCGTTTCTATGAAGATGGTACCAGTTGGAGTCAGAAGTACTTGGAAAAATGACATCTTGAATTCATTATAACTAGATATCAAGCAACTTAAACGAAGATTTGAACAGATCCACAATAAAATAAGGAGAACCGAAGTGTCTGTCTAATTTAATCACACACACACACACACACACACACACACACACACACACACACACACACACACAGAATGCATGCATGTGTGCTGATCCGTACCTAACGTGTAAAAGAATTGATATTGATGTATGTATATCTGTTATTTATGTATGTATAGATGAGTATATATATATGTATATATAGGGTGGAACGATAAAATTGTCGTCCTAAAGAAAACAACACTACAGCTTTATTTTAAAACTTTTATTGAAGAAATCAATTCAGGTAACTTGATTATGTAGTAGAGCTGACATCTATTCAATGTAGCCGCCTCGATACGGATCCGGAACAGGGAGCATGCCTTTTCCACAAGTGCTGGCGAGAGCTCGGCGAATACTCGGCGGATGGTGGCGATCAGGTTTGCTTTGGTGTTGTGGGAGGTCATGTTGGTGATCTGCTTGACATATGACCAAACGAAGTAGTCCAGCGAGTTCAGGTCGGGGGAGGAGGGGGGCAGTGAGAGAAGGGTACAAAGTCGTAGTACTCCTTCTGAAGCCAAGCCTGGGTCTCTTTGGACTTGTTGGCCGGTCCTGAGTCCTGCTGCCACACCCAGGGTCTGCCACCGGCCACCTGGTTGCACCAGGGGATCACCACACTCTTCAGCACATCCAGGTACACTCTGGTGTTGACTTTCAAGCCAACTTCGAAGATGTGTGTGGCATGATGTGGCCCTCACTTGAAACCACACCAAAGACCATAACTGTAGCCAGAAACTTTGTTTTCATCACTCTAGGCACGTCCCTGTTATTCGTGCCAATCCAGCGATAGTTCTGGCTGTTGTGCACGTGGTCCTGGCAGAATTTCTTTTCGTCTGAAAAGAACCAGAACATGTTTGGTTTCTTGGAATGCTTCAGTTTGTTGAGCAACCTTTGTCTTCTCAGTGAGATCTGGCTTGTCTGTTCTGGTAGGACCTACACTACAAGTCCTCCTTCACACATGCATTCACAGTTGTGTTTGAGACGCCAAAATCTCTGGCAATCTGCCGAATAGCCCGCTGGGGAGTTTCATCAATAATTGCCTGGACCTTTTCGATGAACTCTTTGGTCCGAGTCTTCCTGGCGGTGTCCTCAGCCTTGGGCTTCCGCTCCACCTCCTTCAAAGGGTCGTCCGATGCGTTGAGCTGTCCCCTCAAGTGTTGAACCGTCCTGATTTGCATTTTGAGGGTGCTGTCAATGGTCCTATAGTCATAACTTGGATCGGAAGAGAGCACGTGTTGTACAGCGGCGCATCCCTAATCACGCTCGTTGAACATGTGTCACTTTCAGACATGGTAGGAGGCTCCTATCGCTCTTGGGATTTGTACACAACTGGCCAACTAGTATATGGTCTGGAACAACAAAAAAAGAAAACCAGTTTTCATTAAACAGAAATGGAATCATGTCGTCTTTTCTAAGTCGACGATTTTATCGTTCCACCTATATATATATATATATATATATATTGTCATCCACAAACAGGCTGTTTCGGTGTATCACAATTCTTCAGTGTGGTTAGACACGCTAGATTCCCGAAGCTGGGATCGAAACCTGGCTGACTGACTCAAACGCCAATCCAAGATTCTACCACACAACCACGAGGAAATAATATATAAATTCAAATATCTCCGATTTAATGAAATTAAAATTATATTGCTGGAAGTCATGAACTTCATTTGGAATCACACACACACACACACACACACACACACACATATATATATATATATATATATATATATATATATATAAATTAAATCATTTGACACTTGAAATATGTGATTCCAAATAAAGATCATGACTTCCATTAAATATCAGCAATATAATTTCAATTTTATCAAATCGGAGATATTTGAATTTTTTCCAGGGTCGTTTGTTCCTTTAAATTCCCCTAATCAAAATCCAAAGAAAATTTCATATAGCTCATTGTCTTGCTCGTAAAGTTTTATGAGAATACAAACTTTGTTTTTTTTAGTATCTTCTATATTCTTCCGTCCAGGAGATGAACAGGCACAGACACGGACACACAGACAGATGTTAAGCTTTATTATATTAAAATGTAAACTTATATATATATATATATATATATATATATATATATATATATATATATAAATGGTTGTGTGTGTGTGTATATACTTATATATATATATATATATATATGTACGCTCCTATATACACATAAAATATACATATATACTCATATATATACATATAGATGCATATATATGATTCCCCCACACACAAAGATATATATATATATATATATATATATATATGGGAGGGTCCTACTCCTTTCCCTGGATTGCTCCAGTTTACCCTCGACAAATACCTTATAATGCTGAGTATTAAACGAGGAGGTATCAAGTAACATTTTTAAAGTCTTTGGTATGATGTGACCTGGGATTGAACCCAGGTCTCCCAGACTATTAGCGAACACTCTCTCTCTCTCTCTCTCTCTATATATATATATATATATATATATATATTAATACTATTATAACTATTCTATAATTCTGATAGTGTGACAAAAAACTGATGACACAATTTGCACATAAAAAATATTACACAAACTGATATTCGGGAAAAAATTCATTAAAAAACCCCAAGAAACCTATGTACTACTCGAAAATAATCAGCCAATAATGCATGATTAGCCAAAAAAAAAAAAAAAAAAACACTGACAAACTTCATTTTGCTAAACATAAAATTGGTCAATACACTAAGTAGAGCAAAATATACATTCTTGCAGAGTCAGAAAAAATCTACTTGGGTTTCACCTAAACAGATCGCCAGGATAATTCAGATGATCCGTTTTGGTAAAATCGAAGTCGATTTTTTTTTACTCCGTTGGCATATATATATATATATATATATATATATATATATATATATATATATGTGTGTGTGTGTGTGTGAGAGAGACAGAGGGGGAGAGAGAGAGCTATTATATATTTACATAAAAATATGCATATATTCTCATATATATACATATATATGCACTTCTACTCACACATTGCCATAGGTATAGCTTTCAAACATAAACGCCATTAAAAAGCATCTAATTATAAAGCATAACAAAGACCCTGGCAAACTCAAATATGAAAAATATCCTCATTAAGAATATAAAAATCATATATAGAAATAACAATAAAAATCGCCAACAAATTCTGGAAGCAATAAGCATAATGTTTTTTTTTTTTAAACCTGTTAATAAAATAGCATTCAACACAAGTTAGCATATCAAACATATTCAATAACTACCTCATGCACCCCGCCGAACAGAATTAACCATATATATTGCTTTTTTAAAAAAGCATTCCAAATAAATATAAAAGCTCACAGCAACAAACAAGAAACACCAATCCTAAAGAGGTCCATCGAAATGGTCGAAAGCGCTTTGGCTACAATGGAGCACTTTCTTCACCATCTCGACTCAGACATTTTGGGAAAATAATAAGAAAGCTTGAATGTCTTCTCTTAAGACCCAAAAAACAAACTCCACGGTCTTCAACAGAACATGCTTAAATAATGAATTGCTTCCTCAGAACACAATATATATATATATATATATATATGTGTGTGTGTGTGTGTGTGTGTGTGTGTGTGTATGTTTGTGTGTGTGTGTGTGTGTGTGTGTGTAGTCTTTCATTTTAGCATGTTTGATTAAATAATAAAGACATTTTTCTATATGATTTTATTAAGATCCGTTCAAGTTTCCTGATAAGTGTCTTGGTTTCAAGTTGAAATTGGTGAATGAATTCATCAAAATTATCCCGAGCTCTTTCGGACTTTTCATAAGCCATCATCAGCGGTTACTTGCATGAGTTAAGAGTATTATCTAATATTCTATTTTTCTTGATAATATTCTATTTCCGTTGATAGTGTTCCGTCTTTTAATTCGTTCGATGTCATCAGCATCTCAGTTTTATCCAACTTAGCGTTTACTTAGTTTTGTAATTTTATAAAAAAAAACTCTTCAGAAAACTTTTTATAAAACTCTTTAAAATATTAGCGGGGTTAAATATTAATGTAAGATGGTAAAATGTTTTAAAAAATCGACTTTGCTTTGTGCTTTGTAGAAATGGTTTATTTTTATCAAAATCAGAGGTATTTGAATTTTCACTGGGAGTTATGCCCCTTTAAACCCCACTAATCGAAGTGAAAATAATATACATGTAGCTCATTGTCTTGTAAAATATCACGTTAGAATAAATACTTTGTTTTTATGTATCTACTTTTCCCTTTTGTCCAATGTACTCATACAGACACGCAGGCTCACAGACAGACTGATTGACGTTAAGCGTTTATATATATATATATATATATATATATATATATATATATATAGAGAGAGAGAGAGAGAGAGAGAGAGAGAGTGAGAGATACACACATATACGTATATTTCGGGGTTGTTTGTGACATATCAACCTTCGTGGGTTATTTAATGACAAAACCATCCTTGAAGAAGAACATTAGAGATACTATTTGACCCATAATTGGTAGGGTTAAGGGAGTTGATACTTTTCCGAAAGGTTTTAGTCCGAAAGGGAAAGTAATAATTAAAAAGGATTTTGAAATCACTTATCACGATATCACCGTCTAGCACGTTAGCCACTCCACTAGATGGCCTTCCTAATATATATATATACATTCTCTTAAGAACATTTCATTAAAACAAAGAAAGTTTCTTTTTTCAACTATTTTATATGATTTTATTCTGTCATCTTTGAAGATGTTTTAAGTTTTGTTCAATTTTATATAAAAATGGTCAGAAATTTCCTCCTGGGGCAATTTTCAACATCATTGGTCATTTTTAAGGTTATAGACAAAATATTTTTTGCGTAAATCAATAAATCTTTTGTTTTAATTTCTGAGAAGCTATCTTTCCAGAGTCTAAAGAGATTTTGAATACCTCATTGTTTTTCCATACAATTCTATTTCGTTATATTTTTAAAATTGAGATCGGCACGTTTTCACGACTTAGGAAACGTTGGAGGCCAGTGTAATATTTTTTTTTTCAGTTTTTGAAATAATCTATTATGCTGGCTAGCAAAATAAATGCTATTTTATTTGCACACACACACACACACACATGCACGATTATATATATATATATAAAGAATTTTATTTACGCTATGATTAAAACTTTCATAATATGTATATAATACACTAAAAATACATTTTTTGTTATGAATTTATTGATTATTTGTATTGATTGTTGAAGAATAAGTAATAGAATTTAAATGAAATTGAAGGTTTGAAAAAGAAATCAAGAATTGCGAACCACATCTTTGTGTAAGTTATATTCAAATAGCATTCAAATAACAGTATATTTAAAAATTATTTCATTATTTATATGAAGAGTTTGATTGGTTGATTGTATGTATTTATGTATTATATATATATATATATATATATATATATATATATATATATATATCAGCATTACTGCCTACATAAATTACACACTGGGCAACAATCTTTTTACTTTTTAAATGTTTTCAAGATTTCTACAACTGATTTAGGGTATTTTTGCACTACTGAATCAGTAAATGGCATCCTTTTCTCTACATTAGGTCTTTTGAGAAAATCGATTACATTTTTGTGGCATTATCAGTTGGTTTTTGTCAACACATCATCCTAAATATGTTTTTAAGAGAAAAAATGGTTTACCAAAAACATATATTGATTACCTGATAGTAACATCGATGACTTTAAACTGAATAGTGGGCATTGATAAAGGTAAGTACACGTAAATTGCACATTGCTTCACGATTGTTCAAACTTCAGGGCTTGAACTTCCGTTTCTTCGAACTCCTGCAATACTCAGCAGCAGGGAGGTCTCTCTTCAGATTCCAACAGTAGTCAGCCATCATGACTGCGTTCCAGCGACCCTGATACCTGGTCTCCATCTCTTTCAGATCCTGATGAAATCTCTCCCCTGCTTGTCACTCATTGAACCCAGGTTCTCAGGAAACCGGTCCATATGCGAAAATAAGTAGTGCATCTTGACGTTCATGTTGCAGCCAAGCTTTCTGAAAGCAGTCAGCGTGTTGTTGACAAGTTCTGCGTAGTTTCCGGCCTTATTGTTGCCAAGAAAGTTCTTCACTACCAGAACAAATGCCTTCCACGCTTCCAGTTCCACTTCGTTCATTGAGTTTTCGAACTCTGGATCTCTGATGAGCTGCTGGATCTGAGGACCGTCAAAGATGCCAGCTTTCAACTTCTCCATGGTCAATCCTGGAAAAGCCTGGCACAAGTAAGTGAAGCAGTTACCAACCTTGTCCAGAGCCTTGGTGAACTGCTTGATTAAGCCGAGCTTGATGTGCTGCGGTGGGAAAAGTATTCTGCCTCCGTCCACCAGAGGGTCGTTGATGACGTTCCTTTTTTTGCAAGGCACCAATTCCTCACGCAAAGGCCAATCCTTCTTCGTATAATGCTGAGCACGGTCCCTACTATCCCACATGTACAGAAAACATGGTTTTATGACTTCAAACTGATCCCTTTTTGACATAATCACCCAGAACTATCGGACCTAAATACTTCTTGTCATTAAATAATCATTTCCAATCGAAACAATTATTCGACATAGCATTTTACCCCAACTAACTTCTAAAATACTCCTCACATGAGTACATGTGAACAAAAACATAAAAAACGACATGTGGCCATAGCTCAAAAACTTGACCTGATTCAGCAAAATAAATGTGATTTTTGGATTCAGCGCATCAGATTCGTCCTACATCAGCTAAATAAATGCAGTCAACAAGTTTGTTGTTGACCAGTGTTATTTATGTTTATTATCTTTAGAGTTTGTATGGCACTAGAAGTACTAGATGAGTTGATAGCAGAAGAATCGTGCAGCATACTGTCGCAGATTCTCTAGACATCACGCCTTAAGTTTTGAATTAATATTTTTCCTTCTCTGAGACCAGTTTTACTTCTAAGACTAGATATCCATACCTGCTCAATCATTTTACCCCTAGCTTGCGTAAGATGACCTGGATTCATTCTTTCACAAGGGCATCACACAAACGATCTCTCAAAAAAACACGAGTGTACGCATACATTTATATATATATATATATATATATATATAGAGAGAGAGAGAGAGAGGGAGGAAGGGAGAGGGAGAGAGAGAAATTCAAAATCAAGCTAATCCAAAGAGAAGAATTTAATGATAATAAAGTCAACATTATAACGTTTCAGTTTTTTTACGAATCATCATCTGGACTTAGAACAGATGATATCAAAAGACGTTAGATCACCGATGAATTTTAATCAAATAAAAAAATGGGAGAAATTATACATACAGCGAAAGAAGTAACTGTTTAATTAATAAATAAGCGTTCATATTTCAAAATATGTCACGTGACAGTTTAAGAGAATGATGTAAAACAAATAGAGCCATCAAGAGAAATAATGAATTAAATGAAGAGAGAAAAAAATCTATTTACCTGCGTTCATCATTCTTTCTTAAATAAGTAGACCAGTTCAGATATTTCGGCAGCTCTATCTCATCTACTGAAATTTATGTCAATATACGGCCGGTGAAGGCGTGGACTGCTATTGTCAGGTTATCAATCATATGGAAATCCGATCTCTCTAAATAAAACGAGATTTCTTTTAAGATGTGGCTGTGTCAGTAATACTGTTGGATGAACAACTAGCTCGCTAACGATATGCATGGAGAAAAAAAGCTGTGTAGAAGTCCATCAAAGAGTGTAGCTTTTGAATTGGTCCTTACTTCTCCAACAGTGACTAGATAGTCTGACTAGGATGGTTTTTGAGATGGAAGGTAAATGGCCGCACAGCTACTGTTTTGTTGGGTGTTGCTTCCAGGATCTGTTCAAGGAAGCACGTAGTATTCATGTATCCATCTACTTTTTTTCTTTCTGCATTCTTTATCGTCCAGTGGAAGTTTAAAAAACATAAACTCAGTTTTATTTGCGTTCACACAGAGGTCAATGCCTTCTACATCTCGCTTCAATGCAGTATGGATTCAAACTGGGTAGTTTTATTAGCAGAAGCTTTAGATCATCTGCGTAGTCTGAATCTATTATAGCTTGTGTTGTATATCGTCTACTTCTTGCAGTTTTTTCTAAGAGCAAATTTCTTTTATTAGATTTATTGACGTTCGTATAACGTAATTTAAGCAGATTATACACATGTATTGCTATAATATATCTCCTTGCAAGACACTAGCAATTTCGAAGTTGGTGTCGCCATCAGATGAGTGAACCATTGCTTTCGTGTTTTCGTAAAGTATCATTATAGCAATAGTTTCTTTGAAGAGACTATATGTTAGAAATATTTGCACCATTTTTCCTCTAGGTATAGAATCAAATGACTCGGAGAAATTGACAAACATTAGGGTTGCCGCGAGATTTTTACACGTACTTTGATGATTCGATGGATAGTCAGAATCTCAGATGTTGTGGATCGATTTCTTCGAAAGCCGTTCTGATTTCCCGAGAAGCTTCTCGAAATCAGGTCGAATGCAATTGAGAAACAAAGTATTATAAAGCATAGCAATTATGGCAGAAAGAGTTTTACTTCTGTAATTCTTTGTGATTCCAAGGTCACCTTTTTGAGGAAAGGGAAGATATAGGCTTTTGCTTCTCTTTTGTATTTTGTTTGTACACTGCGTTATATAATCAAAGAAGTATGTTGTCAAATTTTCTTACTTGAAATTGTTCAACTTTGTGCAAACAAATGATCAACATTAAGTAGAATTATTGGTTTTAGATAGCGATACTTGAAACCATTTAACTGTATGCAAACAAATGAGTCCAAGCAATTCATTTAAAATAGAATTACCTACAAACTACTGGCTTATAAATCATATATATATATATATATATATATAACAAGATTCAAACCCATTCTTCCACTCCGATATTTCATACGGATAACATCAAGATGGTTCATAGATGCAAGGACCTACTCATCACTGCCCATCCCTTCAAAAACAGGAGGACTTTTCTAACCAACTATAGACAAGAAAAAAATCATACCTACCAGTATGTCCAGCGTTTTTCGTCCATCCCAAAATATTTTCCTGGATTACATACGTCTATACCTTGAAACTTCTATTCGTGTTTTAAAATTTTCCGATGCTCATACATTTGAAAAGCCAGACTTAAAGAATTAGAACTTCGTTGAAAACAAGGAATGATTCGAAATCTTTCTCGATAAACAAACGGAGCATAAATTCTACATAATATTTCTAATAAGTCAAATGACGTAATTAAAAACAAACAAACTCTGATTCATTAATCAAACGGTCAACTTTTTCTTGTCATAAATGGCTAACTTTTTCTTGTTATACAATTTTTCCTAAGGTTTTTATATTTTGCACTTTTTACACACCCATCGTTGATTGAACATCACTAATATCATCCCTAATAGCCCCGATGAAAGTTCATTAGAACCGAAACGCTGTGGTGTCGACTTTGCTTCTCAATAAATCTCTCCTTCTTCTTGGATTACCTTGTTATCAATTTTTCCTTATAAATCATATATATTTATAACGGTTTCTGCGCTTGCGTATATATATATATATATATATATATATATATATATATATATATATGTGTGTGTGTGTGTGTGTGTGTGTGTGTGCAAACAGAATTTGGCATTGAATAACCCAATAGGTTGACATGCAATAAAACACATAACAACCAAAAACAATTTCCCAAACAACAAATTCGAATGGGAACTAATTATGTCCGATTTAATCAATTTTGACCTGAATATTTCATATCCTTAGTTATGTTTAAACAAAAAAAGGATGTGTAAACGCTTGTATAGTCGGGGAAGTTTATATAGCGCAGTGGCAAACGTACTGGACTGCGAAACCATAGGAAGTCTATTCATGGACCCATTTGAACTCTTTAGCTAGTATAATGCTCACGTGCGAGTTTTTCGCTTTTTTTTTTCTTTTTTTTTCTTGTTTTTTTTTTTTTTGTCATCTTTTTTTGTCTTTTTTCCCCAGTATTAGATAGGAATTATTTAGTCTAAAAAGGAATTCAAAATATAATACATCTGTATCTCTGAACTAAAAGAAAAAGAAAACAAACCTGTATATACAAAATGCTCTAGGGATTACGTCTCTTTTTTTCCCAGCTTTTTTTTCTGTTTTCTTTTAAGACGTTGTAAACATTAAAACAAAATTAATTCTTTATTTTTGTTTCCTGAACAGTTCTTTTTTCAAGCGGGATATTTAAAGAGATTATACATGAAAGCCCCGTATAAAGGGACGATATGAAAGAAGAAGAAATTATTTACTAATCGTGTAAACCAATGTAAATAAATAAATAAGATTTAGCTTGTATAGATATACAGACCCAAAGATAATGTCACTTGACATGAGGTGTAAACTAAAGGGAGATGAGGAAGTAGGATGGGTTGGAAGCATGTTGAAAACATTAGAAAGAATAAGGTACGGTTGATGAAAAGGAGATCACAAACACATTCACACAAACATATATATTTGTACACACACACACACATACAAATATATATTTGCCCAGTTGGCTGGGTCTGTAGAATTCACCGACTGCATCTCTACAGAGAGGTAAGAATTCCGCCAATGAGTGTCCTGTATATGACTCTAAACAATCTGATGGTGAGGTTCCAGTAATACTGGAAATGCACTCTATCCCTAGCACTTGATAGGGTCTTATCTACGGGTCAAATGAATTGCTTGAAATATGAATGTTTTGAGATTTAAGCTGCATACTTATCTTTAACTGAATTGCTTGAAATAGGATTGTTTTTGTATAAAAATGGATTTGGCATTAATAACCTACGACGGTTGATATGGCATAAAACCCAAACAAGCAAATTCATACGCACACACAATATATATATATATATATATATATATATATATATATATATATATATATATATATATATATATATATAAAGTCCCGTCGACTAGGGCTGTAGAATACGCTGACAACAACTCTACAGAGAGGCGACCCCCACCCAAAAATTAACGGGTTTTTTTTACGCTAAACTGCTATTGATCGTCAGGCTCCAGTCCTGGAGTTTTGGTGAATATGGTGCTATTACCCTCAAGTCCACTCTGAAAAATGTTGTAGTACCCGTTCGAAAATAGAACTGTTCAATCTTTTACTAGGAATTATTATTAATATTAAAGAGAAATTATCAGTTTTAAATAGCAATCCTTGGAGACATTTACCTGTGTACACACTAATGAGTATTATACAAGATAATAACACTAGATAAATGGAATTGGTATAATAGCGATGAT
>OY757906.1:100259231-100286731 GCA_963585895.1 Sepioteuthis lessoniana | reverse complement strand
CGCCTCTGGTGGTGTAATGGTTAGCAAGCTCGACTAGCAAACCTACACGAGTGAGTTCGAGTCTCATTGGGTACCCCTTTCATATGGCCTTGTGCCACATCTAAGCAAAAAAGCTTAGTAAATTTCCATAAGCTTTTGCACGTAATCATATGAGTGTGCGTTAGTGTTTGCATGTACATATGCACATAAGCATGCTTGCGTGTGTGTTTGTGTGCGTTTGTGTGTTTGTACCCGTTAGTGTGCGTACACGCGTGTGCGCGCGCACGTGTGTTTTTGTGTGTGTGTGTGCACAATTATGCAAAGATTCGAGAGATGTGAAAAAGACGATAATCTTGGGTTTCTAACCTTCATGCACCTATATGCTTATATTCCTATGCATGTCATTTAACTGTGTGCAAACAAATGAGGTAAAAAAAAAAGAACGATTCATATAACAAGGAATACTTGATATCTTTTAAGTGGGAAGAAAAATGAGCTCGGGTTTGTTTCAAAATTTTATTAGAAAAATGTTCATACACCATATATACTTAATATATAGGTCTAAACAGGATGTGGCATTGAATAATTTGAATGTTTGATATGATACAGAACCAAACAACTTACGAAGAACTGTTTTTGACATTTGGACAGCGTACTTATGTTAAACTAAATTGTTTGAAATATAGCTGTTTTTACATTTTATTGAGTCTAACGAAATCTGCTCTTATATATGTTTAAAAATGGATTTGGCATTTAATGATCTAAAATGGTTGATATGGCATAAAACCAAATCAAACACATGCATGGGAAACTTGGCAAATTTATGTAAGAAAGTTTTTTTACTTAGATATCGAGAAAGATCAATTTCATTTACTCAGTAGATTAACACAAATAGTGACCCTACACATTACCAACAGGATACAACACGTGTTCAAATTCTTTAGAATTAAACAGGTTTGAATTCAGAGTTTTCCTTCTCCTAGGCCAGTTGCCATACCAAGGTTAAAGAGCCTAGTCTAACCAGCTTTTTAACCATAGCTGAAAGAAGAACCGATAGATTCTTAACTTTTCCAAAGATATTTGACCTCTATTATATGCCAACAGCGTCGTCTGGGATTTGAACTCGGATCACCGTGTCCCTTCCAACGATTTCAACCATGGCAGAACGAACGCCTCCATCAACAGATAATTATGTTTACTCATTTTACCACATATACAGGGATAAAATGCACAGACACACACAGACACACAAGCTTATATATATATATATATATATATATATATATATATATATATATATATATATATATATATATATATATATATATATATATATATATATATATATATATATATATATATATATATATATATATATATATATATATATATATATATATATATATATATATAATATATATATATATATATATATATATATATATATATATATATATATATATATATATATATATATATATATATATATATATATATATATATATATATATATATATATATATATATATATGCACGTATGTGTATAGAAATATATGTATAAAAATAATAAACGGGGGTGTCCTCATGGTGTAATGGTTAAAGTGATGGACTGCGGAATGGTAGTACGCGAGTTCGTACTTCAGTCGTGCTATTACATTCACTTTCGGGCAAATACCCTTGGGAAAGGTATAAACCCCCTTATCCTCCTAGCTATGGGTTAAATAGCATCACTGCTGTTCTTCTAGGAGAATCGCTTTGGCATTAAATAACCTACAAAGGTTGATATGCCATTAAACTAATCAATCAATCAATCAAAGTATAATAAACGTTGATATATATATATATATATATATATATATATATATATATTTCTGTGTGGATGTGTATATTTGAACATGCAAACATGTACATATGAACACACAGAGATAGATAATCGATCTATAGATATATAGATGCAAGCACATAGATAGATAGATAGATTTACTAAGCTTTTTGCTTAGATGTAGCACAATGCGATATGAATCGGGCATCCACTGAGATTCGAACTCACTCGAGTAGGTTAGCTATTCTCTCTTACTAACCATTTCATCGCCCAAGGCGCCATAGATAGATAGATAGATGTCTTTATATTTTACGTTGTAAATGCACTTAAGGATGCTGTTTCCTTTTCTTATAAATCTAACCACTATTATGTTTTAAAGATAATTGTGTGAGTATGCATGCGTGAATGGCGCTCACCAGCCAGCGAAATATAAGTTTATTTTTCCATCTCCCAATCAAATGATCACCTTATCTCTCTACATATATTTGCATAGAATTTATTTATATTTTATCAAATGTAGGCAAAATATTATGATCAACAGTAATACCCAAAGAAAAAAGAAGTGATTTATGTAAATAGATATCATTGTTTTTGTTTTTTTTTGTTATTGTTTTTTGTTATTGTTTTTTGTGTTTTTTTGTGTTGCACAAACACTCCAACGGATATAAAGAACTACACTTATCTCGCACACAACCGTATGAGTAAATGCATATATATATATATATATATATATATATATATATATATATATATATATATATATATATGCGTGTACATGAATATGTAAACAGTGATAAAAAAAACAACAAACAAAGAAACAATAACCTACATAGTTATTTAATCATGTTTCTATCAGATGGAATTTCGTGAATGGATATGAGTATAAATATATATATATATATATTAGGGTGAGAGAGAGAGAGAGACAGAGAGAGAGAGACAGAGAGAGAGAGAGAGAGAAGGAGAAGGAGGAAGATGAAGGGAAAGAATGTGAATACTTGATTAAAAAACATGTATACATTGTATATTGACAAACAGAAACTGTCAAAAACATGGTGCGTGTGTGACTGTGTATGTCTCTTTTACTCGCCTGATGGGTCGGATGGGTTTTATGGCATACCAAACCATTTAGGTAATTTAATGCCAAATACTGTCAATACATATATCGAATATATATGATTTGTAAACGAATAGTTTTTCGGTAACTTTTTTAGCCCGAGTACATTCCATTGCACACGTTTGTTTAAGTGTGTGCTTTCAATTGTGGGTATGCGCATATGCGTCCACGCGCACATTATTGCATGTGTATGATTAAGAGTGTTTGTCTCTGTGTGCGTGCGTATTGTGGGCACTTACATAAGTGAGTGTGTGTGTGTGTGTGTGTGTGTGTGTGTGTGTGTGTGTGTGTGTGTGTGCATGCTGGCTTTTGTAAGTAGAGATGTGACTGTGTGCGTGTGCGTATTAGAGTTTTTGTATCAGTACGTGTATAAACATGTGAGCAATACGAAAAACAGTATAGCGATGACTGTGTATTCGTATCTGTCAACAGAAATACGGTACTGTGGTATATGAATGAATATATATATATATATATATGTGTGTGTGTGTGTGTGTGTGTGTGTGTGTGTGTGTGTGTGTGTGTGTGTGTGTGTGTGTGTGTGTGCTGCTTGCTCGTGCGTATATGAGTGTGTATGTGTATACACATACACACACACATATAGATATATACATATATATATTGAGAGAGTGATATATATATATATATATAGATAGATAGATATGTACATATACACACACGCAGACACACACACACACAAGTATATATATATATATATATATATATATATATAAAGTGAGAGAGAGAGAGAGAGGAAAAGAAGGAGTGATAAATAAGAAAGAGAGGGAGAGAAGATATAAGTCTAAATGTAGTTCATTCCACTCACTTCCCATATGCATATTTATAAACGAGCATTCATGAATTTATCTGTATGCATATACATAGAGAAAAGAACTGACAGACTGATAGATAGATAGATAGATAGATAGATAGATAGATTACCAACTCAGCATTATATATATATATATATATATATATATATATATATATATCTGTGTGTGTGTGTGTGTGTGTGTGTGAAATGTATTAGGCAGCCTGCTTACTGTTTGCTTTTCTCATTATCTCTCGCTGTGTGACAGAAACAATAAACTTGTTTATATTCACCTGAAATGTTTGCCCATGTCAGTTTTTACATAGTCCCACGATAGGTAAGTTGTATTGAATCTAATCATCTCCTGAGAACTGCTTCCTCCAAACGAGCGTGTTCAGCGAGCTGTGTGCATATTATCTCTTACGGCAGTTCTTCACCCATGTGTGTCCGTGTGTCCAACTATGACAGAGTGCGTCTGTGGGTCCCTATATTCAGATATTCCATTCCTTTTTCTTTCAACTGACCCCTATATACAAGAACCTCAAAATTTGATTCTTCGTCTTCTTTTGTCTTATATAAGTACTCATCTTCCCAGACCTTACTGTGCAACTCACATTTTACTTATATTTGTAAGTAGATGAGATTATAGCGAAAGAATCTCGATGACCCAGTGGTTAACGTGCTGGACTTCGTCCACCAAGTAAGTGTATTTGAACACTTACAATCTCTATTACGTTAACTTCCGGATTAATAACCTTGAAAAAGATATGAACTCCCTCATACCCCCAACTATGGGTTAAAATGTATCCCTACAGCTTTTCAACGAGGGTGACTTTGGTTTTAAATAACCTACGAAGGTTGATATGCCATTAACAAAACAAACCAAGCCAAACATACTAGTATAATCAGAAAAATAGAAAAAGTGATGTAACGGCAAAGATGCCCTTACACAGTAGTAATATGCTAAAACAAAAGTTACATCACTTTTGTAATAGATCCTCCCCTGATGATGGTCCAAAGTCGCCAGAAAGTACTAGGGATACATACAACTATGGACAATACATAAATCAATTCCCCCCGAATACGATAAAAGTAATACGGGAATTCGAACGGATCCAGAAGAAAATATATAGACATAAAATGTCTATTATGTTTAATGAAATTTGCATTAACGAAGAAATGCTGCCTAAATATACATATATATACATGTATGTAAAAGAAAGATTTGTTGGTCCAAATAGAGAAAAAATAATTATTTCAAAATGAATTGGTCCAATAAGAGATTTGTTTTTTTCTAAAGAATTATTTATTTCGTTCTTACCTTCGCGTATGTTTCCAGCTTGTTGCTTTCGTCAGAGAACATTTAATAATTTACAAGGTTTTTGGCTGAAATGTGGTACAAGGCCATATGAATGGGGCACCTTGTGAAACTTGTATAAGGTTAGTTTGTCAGATTTTTTCAGGTTTTGTATCGGTTTACTTAGAGGTCACTGTTTTGTGTAACATTTCAATTCCTCTTCCTCTCTTTGCCTTTCTTAAACTGTGTCTCCTGCTCTGCCTTGTGGGTAAATTTCCCAATTAGTCTTCGACATTTGATATACTATAAAGATTTTCGTTGTTTTACTCTGGGGCGTTGTGTATGTGTGTGTGTGTGTGTGTGTGTGTGGTTGATAGATTACAGAGTTTATTAAACTTTTTAAAAAAATTTTTTGTTAAAGTGGTTGTGAATTCAACTAACGTTCGACAAACAAACCTACACGAATAAGTTCGAGTTACATTGGGTTCCCCATTCAATTGACCTTGTGCCACATCCAAGCAAAAAAAAAACTAGTAAATTGCTAAATATTTTCTGACGAAAGCAACAAACTTATGCAAGAATGTAATAAAAAAATTAAAAATACAAATCTATTAGTGTACTTATTCATTCTAAAATACATACATACATACATACATATATATATATATATATATATATATATATATATATATATATATATGTGTGTGTGTATGTATGTATGTATGTATATAATGCAACAAAATTAATCGAAACATTTATACAAATGAATGAAACCACAGAAAATAACTTTAAGATTTAATAACAAATATTATCTTTCTTAAAATGCATTGCTGATATTCTGTTATTATCTCTTTGCACCATCATAAGTAAATCTAAATACAACATTAAAAGTTCTCCAAAACGTATTGCATCAGTTGGAGCGATTAAAGTCATATAGTGTCAAGTCTCGGATAGAAAATTCCGGAAAGTAAATGAATTGCAGTCTTTTTTCCTTCTCTTTATTTCCACTTTTCCATGGATGTATTAATATCCTCATTCTCTGGTTACATCTCTTCCCCGCCACTATGAATTAAAGATAAAAGTGTATTAATACATAGATGATGGATATTTCACTCTGGTTAAAACACTTGCTCACATATTTCATCTCACAAAATGTATGAGGACGTTGAATCACAACATTACAAGATTTAGTTAGTAATCCGAAAAAGTTTTTTCTTAAAATAATAACCTGGGCTAAATTACGATTTAGGGATGGTTATATTTTGGAATATAATCAGTACAATTATATCTTTTGTTGCAACAGTGAAAGTTTTGCTCTGCGTGTGTCTCGTTTTCCTACCTTTTTTAAAATTATTTGTATATTTTCTTTTATTAATTTTGAATAATGAATTCATAATAATCTAAACTTTAAACTATTAAGCAGTATTTTATCTCTGAGTGTATTTGGTTTGATTTGGTTTTAAAAGTTCACTAACATATCAAACATCATGGTTTATGCCAAACCCATCCTTGTAGAAAGTTAGCACTGGTACTATTGTTATATAATTAAGAAATGATTTTTATTTTAATCGCTTTTCATTAATTATATTTTATCATTCGGTTTGATTGGGCTTTGAAATATTCGGGTTAAGAGTTCGGGTGTGTTGTCAATTGGTGCTGTTTACGCTCGCGTGCAAAGGATATGACAATCACCATTGTCATGATAAACCCCAGACAGGAAAAGAAGCTAGAGTGTGGATGATGTCATGTCAGAAGAGATGGGCTGAGAATTTGAAAGATTTTGAAAAAGATTCAGTTGAAGTCCGACCATGGTGCCGAGAAGTTGATGTCCGATCATGGTGTTGAGAAGTTGAAGTCTGACCATGCAGTTGACGTTTGAGATTTGACCATGCAGGCAGACAATTGAGATTCTGCTATTGGGGCAGAAAATGGATTTCTCTGTCCCAAAGTTGAGTTTTCTACCGTTGCAGTGGCGGTTAAGTTTTTCGGGACCCGACCAGCGAAGATGAATTGAGATCTAAAACTCCACGAGATTAGCCGAACGTTGGGGGATGATGTTAGCATTGTATGATACGGAAGACTTTTAAGAATTGTCTCTCTTCTCGTGTCGAAGAACCGGTTTGTATTTGAACAATGGAGTTCGCCTGTGTATTTGATTGTATTTGAATATGTATTTGTAGTACCGTAGTTATTGATATCACCCAATTATACAATACTATTTAACCCATAACTGTGTGGATAAGTGCGTTCATACAACTCCCAAGAGTATTAAATCGAAAGAGAAAGTAATAACACGACTGGAGTTCGAACTCACCACGATATCACAGTTCAGCACGTTAACCACGACATCACGGGGACTTCCCGTTCTGAGGCTGTAGATGAACAGATTCTCATATGGCTCACGATTGAACAAGAATATAACGCCCATAGACTTTTTTTTCTATTTGATGACGATGGCTGAAAGTCCTATAATTGAAAATTAATTAATAATTTTCCTTTACTTAATTCACTTGAAGAAAATGATGAATATATTTAATTTAACTCGGGTCAAAATGTTATAAATGTCACTAAACGGATTTTTAAAGCAAATAAGAAACGTAATAAAATCGGTATATGCCAGTAGAATCTTCTCTTAAACGTGCGAGATGATTATTACATTGGTTTTTTTTATCTATTTTTAATACGAAAAAATGTCAATCATTATAATTATCAATTTTGACTCGTCTTTTCTTTCATATTCTTAATTCTAATTGCTTTTTTTTCGCAATTCACTCAGCTCATTATTTCTACAACAGTGAGTAGGAACTCGTCTGAATAGCAAAGCAGATGTTAAGGCGGCTGATACCGAAAACCAGGTATTTTCAAAGTAAAAAAGGGACGGGAGTTCGAGTCTCACTCGGATATTATTGTTTATTTAATATGAATTATTCCTTCCAGTTGTAGATGTTACGAGCCGAGTAAATTGTGATTAAAAGCAGTTAAAATTAAGATGAGAAAGGAACATAATTTTCATAATTAATAATATTGATATAATAAGCAATTCTGTGTGTAAAGAGACCGCGTATTGATCTCATGCTTCGATTCAAATGTCAAGACATGAAAATTGAAGGGTAATATCGACATTGGAGGGGATATAAAGAAGAGGAACAAAGCTAATAAAAAGAATAAATGATTGCAGTGACAGAGAGAGAGAGAGAGAGAGAGAGAGAAAGAGAGAGTGTGTGTGTGTGTGTGTGTGTGTGAGAGAGAGAGAGAGAGAGAGAGAGAGAGAGAGAGAGAGAGAGAGTAGATAAATTAGGATTAACTCTTTTACAAGAAAGAAGATTCAAATGTGAAACTTTCAAAACTATTAATCGAATTTCTAATTATGAAAGACAGTTTTTCAAGATGATTTCTTTAACTAAGAATTTATTGTTACAACAGATTTAAAAAAAAAAAAAAAAAAACTATAACTTCTAATAAGATGACTTTTTTTTTTTTTTTTTTTTGCTAATAGAGTAATACATTTTTGGAACAAATATCTCAATCCGTTCAAAAACAGCAATAGTGTAAAAAAAAAATTAAGATTAATTTGTATGATTTCAGAAAAAATTATAATACAATAATTTAAGGCGGCACTTTTTGGAATTAACGATTGAATTACTTAAAAGAATTTGATCTGTATATGATTATGTATTAATAATCTTTGCGTTCTGTGCAAAGATTCTTTTGTAAGGTTGATGTGAGAACATAATAAACACGGGAGATAACCAGGAAAGTATACCAAACAAACAAATAGGAAAAATTAATAATAATAATGAAAAGACAGGGTTGACGCATCGATACAATGACTCGAGTACTACATAGGAAAGCACGAAGATTACAGCCATCAGAAATGATGCCGACAAAACGAAGGCCAACAAAATGACAATAACTAAAAAACAAAAATGAGAAGAAAAGCGATTCTATGGGAATTTTAAACGACTTATAAACCACATCTCACACGAGAAAACTTGGATGTGGCTAAGAAAAGAAAACTTTAAGAGAGAAACTGAATCTCTTCTAATGGCAGCATAACAACGACGAAAGTCCAATCATATAAAAGCAAGAATAGGTAACACGCAACAAAATAGCAAATGTAGGCTATGTGCTGATGGAGATGAAACCATCAATCACATAAGCAAATGCAGCAAATTAGCACAGAAGGAGTATAAGACTAGACACGACTGCGTGGGCAAGGTGATCTACCGGGAGATGTGCAAGTAATTTAAATTTAACTATACGAACAAATGGTAGACGCACAACCCAGCATCTGTCCTAGAAAATGACACACGAAAATTCCTATGGAACTTTGACATACAAACAGATCACCTAATCTCAGTCAGAAAACCTGACCTCATAATAATCAACTAAAAAAAAGAGAACATGCAGAATTGTGGACTTTAATGTCAGAATAAAACCGAAAGAAAGTTTAAGAAGGATAAGTACCTCGACCTTGCTAGGGAATTGATAAGGGTATGGAACATGAAGGTGACAATTATATCAATTGTGTTTGGTGCCTTTGATACAGTAACCAAAGGATTATTAAAGGAACTGGTTGACTTGGAGGTTAGAGGACGAGTCGAGACCATCCAAACTACAGCATAATTGAGAACGGCCAGAATACTGAGAAGAGTCCTGTAGACTTAAGGAGACTTGCTGTCACTCAAACTCTAGTGAAAAACTATCAGCTAAAACTGATGTGAAAAACTCTCAAGGAGTAAATGATAATAATATTAATGATAACAGCACAAATTAGGGAGGATATTTACGATTCGCTAATAAGCTATTGACTCCTTCCAGAGCAACAGAAGAGATGCCGCTAGGGAACTAGAGGAGTAGAAGAGATCCTATACATTGATCAACACATCTTCAAGGAGAACAAAACGAGACGGAAAAATCAAGCTATGATATGGATTGACGACAAAAAAGCATATGATATGGTTCTACAAAGCTGGATAATAGATTGCCTTATAGGATATACGGTGAATTTATGAAGTTTATCGAAAATAACATAGAAAGCTGGAGAATCTGACAGCAAAAGGAAAATCTTTAACTGTGGTGAAAATCAAGAGAGGGATCGTCCAGGCAGATCCGCTATCACCCTTGCTATTTGAAATAGCGATGATGCCACTCAATTTCAAACTTAGGAAATGAACAGGCTGATACAAACTTCATAATCACAAGAAAAAACAACCAGCTAATGTATATGAACGACATCAAACTCGTTGACAAAAGTGGAAAATGAATTGGAAACCCCAATACAGGCAGTGAGGATATTCAGTCAAGATATAGTGATGGAATTGGAATAGAAAATGCGCCACGCTAATCATAAAAAGTGGAAAACTACAAATGACGGAAGGAATAGAACTACCAAATTAAGAAAAAATCAAAGGGCTCGGAGAAAAGGAAACTTAGAGATACTTAGGAATATCGGAAGCGGATAACATCAGATAATCGGAGAAGCAATGAAAAATTTAAAAGAATAACTCGGCAGAACGAGGAAACTACTCGAAACCTAAACTACATAGCAGAAATATCATCAAAAGGATAGGTACCTGGGCTATCCCACCTAGTAAGAAACTCGGAACAATTCTTTAAGTGGACCAGAGAACTTCAACAAATGGATTAGAGAACAAAAAAAAAAAACTCATGTTGAAGCATAAGGCCACACATCCTAGACAGACTATATGTGTCAAAAAATAAGGAGGGAGACGACTCGCCAGTATCGATACAACAGCTAGAAAACAACATAAAAAAAGTTCGGAGGAGGACTGATTTCAGCCACCAGAAAAAAATACAGACAACACAAGTCTCAAAATAATAAAAAATAACCAGGAAAAAATGGGACCAAAAACAACTCAGTGGACATTTCAAGCGATTCACGAGCGACATCTCACAAGAAAACTTAGACATGGCTAAGTATAGACCAGAAACGACAAAATATCTGGTGTAGATTATGTAATGACAGGGACGAAAGGATCAATCCTATAATAAGCGAATCTAGTTATTTAGCGCGAAGACAGTTATACTCTCTTCGTGCTAAATTACTAGATTCGCTAGAAACGACTGGGTGGTAAATATGTGCAAGAAATATAAATTTGACCATACGAACAAATGGTATATGCACAACCCAGAATCCATCGAAGAGAATGAGACACAAAATTATCTGAGATACAAACGTATCATCTAATATCGCCCATTCGACCAGACCTAGTGATAGTCAACAAAAAACAGAGAACTAGCTGAATAATTAATTTTGCCATCCTGACTGACCATAGGGTAAAACTGAAGGAAAGCTAAAAGAGAGAGAAATACAAAGAATTTGCGAGAGGATTGAAAAAATATGAAACATGAAAGTGAGGATGATACAAAATGTAATTGGCTCTCTCTGTATAATCACCAAAAGAATTGGTACAAGGACTGGAGGATTTGGAAGAGGACGAGTAGAGACAATCCAAACTACGACATTGTTAAGATCGGCCAGAGTACTGAGAAGAGTCCTGGAGATTTGAGGAGACTTGCTGTCACTTAGACTCTAATGGAAAACCATCAGCTAATACTGATGGGAAAAAAATTTGAAATGAATAAAGTAAGAATAAATGTAAAAAGATTTAGTGACGACGTCGGGATGCAACTTGTTCGAGAAAAATTTGCAAAAGACACATTTAAAGAAAGCTTTCGAGTAAAGTCTAAAAACTTCACTCGAGATATAAATGTGAAAATTACAGTTAGAACACAACAAAGCCTATAAATGTTTAGGACTTAATGAAGCGAACTGTATCAGTCATAAATAAAGGAAAAATACAAATATAATTCTGTAGGCGAATAAGATCCATATTAAGAACAGAATAGTGACATACAATTTTGATATAATAAACTGGACGTTAGCAGGAATAAAAAGAAATATGGCCACTAAAGTTAAGAAACTAATTACCGGTCACAGAATAAATCATCCAATATCAGATATAGAATGTCTCGACTTCAAGTTAGAAAATCTTGGAAGATGATTAATCCAACAAAAAATCGCTATAGGATTAATGAAATACTTAGACAATGGAACACAGTTAGAAACACACACGAGAAGCAGAAGAAAAGCATTCAAATAGTAAAGAAACCAATAAATTTTCTATTTAACTTGACCTCACACCGAAAGAAATATACATGAAATATAAAACAATAAAAGTAACAAAAACGCAAAGAGAGAAGCACATACACAAGGGCTAAATCTGTTAAAAACTCCGTGGAGCAAAAACCCCTACATGGACGATACGTAGAAAGAAGAAGAAATACTGATATCCGTATAGTAATTATTCCTCGATGGCTGAAAAGTACTGGTCTAAAGGCGAAGACAGTGGGGGTAGATAATTGTAGCACAGGACCAGCGCCTACCGACTAGATACAACCAGGAAAAACATAAAAACGGATCACATAATTCAGATTGTGCGAACAAAATATCTCAATTGACCACCTAAAACCAATAGATAGACATAATAATTATTGGAAAGTATGTAAATATTATACAATATTGGATAATGGAAAATGGCTCAAACCCCAACTATAACCAATAAGAGAAGCAAAAGAAGGAACAATTCTCTGAGACTTTGGTATCCAAACTGATAGAAAAAAGATCAGTAGATCAGAATAGTATTTAAGAACTAAAAAAGTAAAACATGCATTCTAATTGATATGTCACTGCTAACTGCCAAGAACATATCAGTCTATAAATATTATTCTAAAAAAAGTAAAAAAAAGATCTGGAAAGAGAAAGAGAGAAAATGGGGCACCTTCAAACTAACACCGTGCCAGTAATAGTAGGAGCACAAGGTATGCTCAAGAAAGGGACAGATAAGCATATTAACTCGATACATCGCAGTCCCAGGTTATATAATTTTTAAATGCACTTTGTGGAACTGATCATCTCCTTAGGAGAGTACTATGACTGAAAAGTATCACACAGAAAGGGCAACAAAAACATAAATGCATATTATCACTACCATCCCTCAACATAAGTCTTGGATAAAAACTCAGTGAAAGATTGTAAGTAACCGAAAAATGTGAGAATTTAACAAAAATTATTACAACAATAGCAACGACAACAATGAAATAATAATGTAGAGACAAGGATGAAACAGGTGCAACAGATTAGTATCAAAGAGTTCAAGAGTAGCCACGACTGGGTGTGAAAGGTGATCCACTGGAAATTGTGCAAAAAATTAAAATTTGATAATTCTAATAAATGGTATATGAACAAACCAGAATCTGCACCAGATAATAAGACGCATAGAGACCGATCACCTAATCTCGGACAGAAAATCAGACCTACTGGTTATTAACAACATGAGCAAAAAAGATATTGGTACAGTCGGCCGGTGCTGTAGAATACACCGACTGCTTTTCTGTATATGACACTAAACAATCTCATGTTGAGGTTCCAGTGATGATGGACCTTTGGGAAATGTGGAGCAACCCTTCATTGCTATCGCTCCCAGGTCCACTCTAGGCCGGAGTGGTAGCACCTGATAGGGCCCTATCTATGGGTTAAATAGAAATAATCTGCGCACTTATGCTAAACTAAATTACCTGAAATAGAGGTGGTTTGATATTAAAACTGCGTACTTATGCTAAAGTAAATTGTAATAGAACTGTTTTTGACACTGAAACCACTGAATTGAATTGTTTGAATTAGAAATATTTGACTAAACTGAATAACTGGAAATAGAAATCTTTTAGACAATTAAACTGTGTTCTCATGCTAAACTCAATTGCTTGAAATAGAATAGATAATTCGTATAAAAATGGATTTGGCAATAAATAACCTCCAAAAGTTGATATTCCATTAAACTCAACCAACCAACCAACCAAAATATATTGCCGTCGAGTTGATTTTGCCGTTCCTGTGAATCACAGAGTAAAATAACTGCATGGAAAAAAATTGAAAAATTCTTCCATCTTGTCAGAGAACAAAAAAGAAACCCCGAAAAACAGTGAAAACATGAGGGTGATGGTGATACCAGTTAACGATAGTGCGCTTGGAATGATTTTGAAAAACATGGAAAATGGCTAGAGGAATTGGAAATTAGATGAATAATCGAGACCTATAAAACAACAGCCTTGAAAAAATCGGCTTGAAAACTTTGAAATGTCCTGGAAAACTGAGGAAACTTGCTTTTATTCTGAACCCAATAAAAATACCACCTGATGTGAAAAACTCGTAAGGATAATTTCGAAATGGTCTTCAGAGTTGTTCGGTGGGAACAAAGTTAGTGAAAAATGCCTTTAAAAAACACATTGATTTTCGGTTACTTGTAAAATCTTTTGGTGAATAATTGTAATATTCTTTTTTCATTGAAGCGTGTTACTAATCAGATTAACTATTTTCCAGTTAAAATATCTCGAACTAACAGAATATTTGTTTAAATTTACCGCGTTACTTTCAATATTACCCATCAGCTTTGCCAAAAGATACATTTTCTGACCTATATTTCACCGGAAAAGCAAACCTTTTATCTAAAAGAATATCACCAGCCAATTTAGAACTAGTTTAATTATAAGACAGTAAATATAAACCATAAATTTGACACTGGAAAACCTGAAAGTAGTTAAGCGTTTTAGTTCGTGAAGTAAAAGTAGCTGGCCAACGGACTTTTACCAAGTGAAAACTTAGAGTTACATATACTTACCTTTTTTTCGGTGACCTGCTGTTCACGAACAGCCACTATGACTGTTCTCGGTCACATCTGTGTCAGGCGCGCAGATTATAAACAACCCCTGATTCTGGTATAGCCAAAATACAGGGTGGAACGATACAATTGTCGCCCTAGAAAAGATGACATGATTCCATTTCCGTTTAATGAAAACCGGTTTCCTTTTTTTTGTTGCAGACCATCTACTAGTTGGCCAGTTGTGTACTACTCCCAAGAGTGATAGGAGGTTTCTATCATGTCTGAAAGTGACACAATGTTCAACGAGAGAGATCAGACATGCGCCGCTGTACAACTCATGCTCTCTACCCATCCAACTTATGACAACAGGACCATTGTCAGCACCCTCAAAATGCAAATCTGGATTGTCACGAATTACAGGGACGTGCCTATGTTATAGTCTTTGGTGTGGTTTCAAGTGAGGGCCACATCATGCCACCTCACATCTTCTAAGTCGACTTGAAAGTCAACACCAAAGTGTACCTGGATGTGCTGAAGAGCATGGTGACGCCTGGTGCAATCAAGTGTCTGGTGGCAGACCCTGGGTGTGGAAACAGGACTCGGCGCCGGCCCACAGGTCCAAAGAGACCCATGCTTGGTTTCAGAAGGAGTGCTACGACTTTGTACCCTTCTCTCACTGCCCACCTCCTGAACCCGCTGGACTACTTCGTTTGGTCATACGTCGAGAACATCACCAACATGAACTCCCACAACACCAAAGCCAGCCTAATCGCCGCCATTCGCCTAGTATTCGCCGAGCTCCAGCCGGCGCTTGTGGAAAATGCATGCTCCCAGTTCCGGATCCGTATCGAAGAGGTGATTGAGGCTGAAGCCGGCTACATGGAATAGATGTCAGCTCTACTACATAATCAAGTTAGCTGAATTGATTTTTTGAATAAAAGTTTAAAAATAAGCCGGTAGTGTTGTTTTCTTTAGGACGACAATTTTATCGTTCCACCCTGAATACCACCTATCATAAAAATGTCCAATCTCAATTGGGACCCAGGCAACAGGTATGTATGTCATGATCGGCAGGTCCTCTTTTGATACAATACCAAGTGACCCTGAAGAAATACTATCACAAGAACAAAAGACAAATGTTCAAAATGTAAAGAAAATTATGAATAGTGAAAAGACTAACCTACCATCATTAAGGAACATAAAATAGAGAACACTTAAAACAGAAACGAACAAGATAAATGAAATACTACCATACCTATCAACGAATAGTATAACAGAGTTATAAGAACTAATCTATGCAGGGGCAAAATTAGTGTGTGAGAAAATTGGGATCCCCTCAATAAGCAGGAAGAAACAGTCAAAACCAGAATGGGAAATTCGACTGGAAACTCAGATAAAAAAATCTGCGAAAACAGACCAAAATGGTAAAAAAAAAAGATCCTGGAATATGTGGGAAGAGAATGGAGAAGACAACACGAGAAAAAATAACAATACAACTTGAGGAAATAAACCAGAAAGTTGTGGCGAAAGAAGGGAAATTAAAGAGATATAGACAAAAATTAAAACAATACAAAAAAAAAAAAAAACAGGACATTCCAATACAACGAAAGAAAATTCTACTAACAACTGGGAGGGCATGACACAAAAACACACCAACAACCGGATGTCAAAGGAACCGAACGTTTCTGGAGGAAAATATGGCAAATAAAAAAGCATAACGAAAAAGCTGAATGGATAAATACTATGACGAGTGAACTAGAAGGACTCGAAGCAGGCCCGAAAGAGGAAATACACATCGAACTACTCAAAAAGACACTAAAAAGATATCAAACTGGAAAACGCCAGGCTATGATGGAATACATGGATTCTGGTTCAAGAAATTCACCTCCATTCACGACAGACTAGCACTAGAAATGAACAGATACTTACAAGATGCACAAGTACCTGTCTGGATGACCAAAGGAAAGACCACATTAATCCAAAAGAACCCAAGGAACGGCTCAAAACAATTATAGACCCATAACTTCTTACTGATGATGTAGAAAATATTAACAGCACAAATAATGGAAGATATCTACTACTCCCTAACAAGCCGTGGTTTGTTCCTTGAAGAACTGAAAGGATGCCGCAAAGGATCCAGAGGCACAGCCGAGTTACTCTACATAGACCAACACATCCTAAAAAATAGCTATGGCCTGGATTCACAACAAAAAGGCATAGGATATGGTTCCGCAAAGCTGGATAATAAACTACCTCAAAATGTTTAAAATATCACCAGAAGTCATAAACTTCATCGAGAAATTGCTGAATTGACAGCAGGAGGAAAAAGCTTAGCTGAAACAAAGACCCAAAGAAGTATTTTCCAAGGAGATGCACTATCACCCTCACTGTTCATAATTACTATGATGCCCCTTAACCACATGCTCTGAAAATGCACCGCCGGATACAAACTTAGCCGATCGCAAGAAAAGATCCATCACCTAATGTACATGGAAGACATCAAACTATTTGCAAAAAACGAAAAAGAAGTGGAAACCCTAATACACACAGTTAAAATATACAGTCAAGACATAGGAATGGAATTTGGCATAAAAAAATGTGCCATGCTTGTAATAAAAAGTGGCAAACGACATACGACTGACGGAATAGAACTACTAAATCAAGACAAGATTAGAACGTTCGGAGAAAACGAAACCTACAAATACTTGGGAAACTTGGAGGCTGACACCATCAAACAAGTGCAAAGGAAAGAGGAAATTCAGAAAGAATATCTCAGGAGAATTGGGAAACTAATTGAGACAAAACTCTCTTGCAGAAACCTTATCAAAGGAATAAATACTTGAGCTGTACTCCTTGATAGATACTCGGGACCCTTTCGCAAGTGGACCAGAGATTAACTTAAACAAATAGACCAAAGAACTAGAAAACTAATGACCATGCACAAGGCATAACATCACAGAGACGACATTGACAGACTATATGTATCAAGAAAAGAGGGGAGAATAGAACTTGCCAGCATTGAAGACAGTATTGACGTATCGATACAACGACTCGAAGACTACGTAGAAAAACACGAACGAGGACTGATAAACAGCCATCAGAAACAATACTGACAACACGATAGATAACAGAATGACAATAATCAGGAAACAAAAAAGGGAAGGAAAACAACTTTATGGGCGTTTTAAACGACTAATATACGACATGTCACACGACAAAACCTGGACCTGGCTAAGAAAAGGAAGCTTTAAGAGAGAAAGTGAATCTCTCCTAATGGCAGCGGAAAACAACGCCATAAGAACCAATCATATCAAGGCAAGAATAGATAAGACTCAACAAAATAGCAAATGTTGGCTATGCAGTGACAGAGATGAAATCATCACTCATATAATAAGCGAATGCAGCAAATTAGCACATAAAGAGTACAAGACTAGACACGACTGGGTGGGCAAGGTGATCCACTGGGAAATATGCCAGATTTATAAATTTGACCATTCCAACAAGTGGTATGTGCACAATCCAGCACATGTTCTAGAAAATGACACGCATAAACACCTATGGGACTTTTTGACATACACACGGATCACCTAATCTCGGCCAGAAGACCAGACCTTATAATAATCAACAACAAAAAAAAGAGAACATGTAAAATTGTGGACTTTGTTGTCCCGGCTGACCACAGAATAAAACTGAAATAATGTGAAAAGAAGGATAAGTACCTCGACTTGCTAGAGAACTGAAGAAACTATGGAAAATGAAAGTGTTGATTGTACCAATTGTGATTGGTGCTTTTGGCACAGTGACTGAGAGATTATTAAAGGGCCTGAAGGATTTGGAAGTTGGCGGACGGGTGGAGACCGTCCAAACGACAGCAATATTGATGACGGCCAGAATACTGAGAAGAGTCCTGGAGACTTGAGGAGACTTGCTGTTACTCAAACTTCAGTGAAAAATCATCACTCTAAAGGAATAGTAATGATAATAATAATAATAATAATAATAATAGACTGGAGGACTTGGAAATAAGAGGATGAATGGAAAACATTCAAACTATTGGATTATTGAGATCGGCCAGAATACTGAGAAGAGTCTTGGAGATTGAGGGAACTTGCTGTCACTGAAATTCATGTGAAAGACTATCAGCTAACGCTGAGGTGAAAAATGCTCAAGGAATAATAATAATAATAATAATAATAATAATAATAATAATAATAATAATAATAATAATAATACTTTTGTAAAAAAGATATCTCTTAAATTTTACAAATTTATCCGGCGAAGTGAAAACATCTAAGATAGAGGATTTTTCCCCGCTTTATATACATACCTGATTTGTAGCCTAAAGACCTGTTGCACTCAATACAGCTGTTATTTTCATTTTTCATTTTATTTATTGAAATTGCCTTTTCTATTGAGTCAGCTTTCAGTCGATAGGGAACGGCGTGACCTGACGTTGCATTCCCCTAAGAAAACATGAATTTAAACTTACGCCAGCGTTCCAAACATACACACAAACGCACATATAAACACACACACACACACACACACACACACAGAAAAAGAGAAAGAGAGAGGGGGGGAGAAATAGCTAGAGATGCACCAGCAGGCACGCAACAATGTTTATGCTGTCTCAGTAACGATTAATGTATATCGACTTAGCGATCTCTGAAAGCATTTTATTTGACTGGCTATTGAAGTGCTTATAATTTCAGTTTTTTCCATATATTATAGATATTTCAACATGAGAAAACTATGTTTATATAAAGTATAATTAAAAAAAAAACATTTGCTATAAATAATATGAATTGTACATGTTCATAATAGCATATACCAATGGGAAGGATATACAAACATGGACATTGAATATACTGGGTGTCTCAAAATAAATACTACTCATTAATATGATAATGATTTATTACTAAGACAAGCGCAATGACGGTCATTTTGAATACTTCCTGTGAAAATGCATCCTTTGAACAAGGGACACCAAATCAATTTTTTAAAAAATCCTTATTATATCAGTTTCTAGGACAGGCAATATTTTTCTGGGTTTTTTCTTTTTTGTCAAAGTAATAAATGATTATCATATTAATGGGGCGATTGGCCAAATGAGTAGATTGCTCGTCCATGGTCTGCGAGACTTGGGTTCAATCCAAGGTCTAGTCATACCAAAGACTCAAAAAAGGGTATTTGCTTAGTACTCACCATTGTAAGGTGTAGGATCAAGGGTAAAATGGAGGAATCCAGGGAAAGGAGTAGCGCCCTCCCCTACACCTCAGTGTAGTAGCTATTGAAAAGGCAGCCTTCGGGTCGCCCTCGACTAAGGTCACCAACTTTTATATTAATGGGTTGCATCTATTTTGAGACTGAATTACTTTGTCTCCAAATAAGCTGTGACAATAGTATTTTCCAAGGCACTGTCATCAAGGATTAATAGTTGTCATAATATACTATTTTAAAATCTGAAACAAAAAAATTACACTGGATTATAATTAGTTGAGTTATTAGCAGTCGAATCGGTTCCATGTATATTGTGACACCCTATATAAGCACATGCATATACATATAGAAAGCCCAGTAAGCAGGCCTTAGAATGTATCCTTTACTGTGGGGTGATGCATCCTAAAGGAAGGTGTGGCCTGATAATGACACGAAGCTGCTTCTTGTGGTGAGGCCACAGTTCTGGAGCTTTGTGAAGTGTGGAGTCTCTCCTTCATTGTCATTTCCCCAGGGTTAACACTGGCCCGGCGTGTTATTGCCAGTTAAGGTCCTACTTAATGAGAATATGAATCTGTTCTAGAATTATTGTTTGTTTGTTTGATTGGGTTTTATGGCATATCAGGCTTCGTAGGTCATATAATGCCAAATCCATTTTTATACAAATAAACAGCTTTATTAAAAACAGTTCAATTTAGCAAAAGTGCCGAGGTAAATGATGTAAAGCATTTCTATTTCAAGCTATTCAGTTTAGTCAAACAGTTCTTAGTCAAACAATTCAGTTTAGTATACGTATAGTTTTTGTTTACACGCTGTTAAATATCCAAACAATTCTATTTCAAATAATTCAGTTTAGCGTAAGTTAACTTTCAATGTCAAGAACAATATCATTTCAAAAAATCCAGTTTAGCATACAAAAACGATTCCTTTTCAAAGTATTCAGTTTGGCATAAGTACAGAGCTTAATTCTATTTGACCCATAGATCGGACCCTATCAGGTGCTAACTCTCCGGACCAGAGTAGACTTTGGAGCAATGGCAATGAAGAGGTACTCTGAATTCCCCAAAGCTCAGGCATTACTGGAACTTCAACATCAGATTGTTTAGGGTCAATTCAGGACACTCGTCCGGTGTGGTCTTACTCCTCTGCGGAGAAGCAGTCGGCGTATTTTACAGCCCAAGCCGACTGGGCAAATTTTTAAATTATTTCAGGTAGGAATACTTGATACCGTATACCTGTGTGCAAAAACTCTTTAAAATCCACAAAAATGTATATATAAACGTAAAATGTACCCAGTTCCCTAACCTCTAGCCATAAACTAAAATTAATTAATAAATACACCCCCCATCTATCTATCTATCTATATATATATATATATATATATATATATATATATATATATTTATGCCTGCATGTGTGTGAAAGTTAAAAACCTTTTAAAAGAAAATCTCTGGAAAAGTTTATGCATGATCGCCATAAAAAAAAAAAACATTGAAAAATCTCACATTTTTGGAGAAAAAATTGACCAGTAATAATTTTTTAGGATGAAATTTTCTGCTTTCAAAAGATAATTCTATAAATTGATAATTTTGTGATCAGCAATCAAGTATCGACTTATACACGGGATCAGTGTATACTTTGGGCATTTTGAAAATCACACACACACACACACACACACACATATATATATATATATATATATATATATATATATATATATATATATATATATATATACAAACACTTATAACCACATATATTCTTGCACATCCACAGATATGTATAAGTGCAATTGTTTCCAAGTTGTAATTGATCAATTTATTGATCAATGGTGTATATCTTGACATTAAATCTTAGCGTATATTTCTCTCTCGCATTAGAGTCTATTGTTTGCAAGCATGTTATTTGTTAATGTAAACTGAGATAAACGTAGTGGACAAATCTAGATGATTTTCATGCACTATCCTAACACGGATAATATATCATTGTGTGCATCTGCTTCTTGTTACGTTTTGTGCATTCGGCTATTTTGGCGCCAAATATTAAAGACATATATCCATAATGTGGATATTTGTCTATGTCTGTGTAATTTTAAGCTTTCAGCCTTTAAAGATTTACCGTCAAACGTATTTGAAATGTTTCTATCATTGGCATGTCTAAAGGTCATGTGTTTGAGATATCATTTGCGATATGCCGTGCAAAACTTGAATATCAGTGAAAGTCACACACACACACACACACACATACACACACACATGTGCACACCTCAATATAAAAATTTATCACGGATCTAACTGCTGAAGCAAAAATTTAATATATTTTCTAGACTGTACACCGTGCTAAAAACAATACATTGGAAAGTCAGAATGGGCGGAAGAAGTCCCCATTGTTTAATGGCTAAAGTGCCTCGAAGTAAGCGGGTTCGAACTCCAGTCATGCTATTACGTTCACTTTCGCAAAAATACACCTGGGAAAGGGATGAACCCCCAACAAATCCCTCCCTGGTTTATACAGTATATCTATTGTTCTTTAACCCAGATGGCTTTGGTATTAAGTAACCCAAAAAGGTTGATATCTCATTAAATAAAGAAATCAAACCTTAATTGCCATTTTACTTTCGACTAAATAACTACTGATACAAAATCATATTAATGGATTATAATCATGAAATACTTGTAGGATAACACTTACACTCAAATAGTCATAATTTTTACAGAGATACAAGACACTGGACAATATCATGGTGATAATAGAATCACGTGGACATAAAAGAATAAACCGTCCCTTAAAGGTATGCACCAAATGGATTTAGAAAAAGGTTTAACGGTTCTGGCATAAAATGGGACGAATAGATTCAAGGTAACATCAAGGGGGTCTTGTTCGTAGAACTGCAACACCCCAAATATCGATATGAAATTTTGAATTTCTGAAGCCGAATCCCCACAAATTTATGTTACGAACAGCCACTGAGTGGCGAAAAACAGCTAAATAAATAAATAAATAAATAAACAATTAGGATTGCCGAAAAAATTCCGATAAAACAAATATACTACGGCACCAGTTCCTTTTTATCGCTTCTCTTATCAAATCATTTCAAAATTTTCTAAGGAACTTTCAGAATATATCATCACAAAAAAAAGTTTCTCCTGATGAAGAACGAAGGTCAAAACTTTTTGAGAACAATAAAATAACAAAAGAAACAGAAACAACATACAAGAACGTTAAAGAACAAGAAATAACACAAAAGAAATGTTCCTACATCTTACATATATATATATATATATATATATATATATATTTTGCTTTATAAATAATGAGTGCTCAAAGTTATTAATAGAGCATACGTAACTATTTTAGGATAGCGAAGACATAGAGTCAATACCGATTGGTCACTGTCATTCTATCGCCAATGCGATTGATCGTTGGACCAATTGGTAAGGACACGGTTCGTTTCTCTATATACTGTAGTATGAGGCAAGATGAGAATGCTAGTTTATTTTGCAGTGCATGATGAAAAGGGTGGTCTAGTTTATTAGGCATTCAGGGAAAGGCGTACTTATCTACATGCATACTCAATATATATATATATATATATATATATATATGAAATCATAGAAATCAGACCACCAAATTTGAAATCATTTACAAACCCATTTATTTTAATATATATATATATATATATATATATATATATATATATATATATATATATATTCGTAGGACATCCGAAAAGTTCATTGGTTAACCGATACTCTCTCATAGAGAGTGCTTAAATACAGATTATTTTTAAAGATAGTCCGCTAGTAGTCCCTATGCTTCTTCCATGGGTGTTGTAGTGCTTAGATCACATTGGTAAAAAGATCATCAAATGCAGATATCACGTCATCATATGTGATATTTAGCCTATGAACTTTTCAGACAACATATATATATATATATATATATATATATATATATATATATATATATATATATATATATGAACGTAAGTAGTAAAACAAATAGGATTATTACTTTTGTGACTGTTCTCAATTAGATTTTACCTTAGGTCCTTGTCAGGAGAAAAGTCTTTTCATCAACACAACTGAAAGGTAAACCACAGTTTGTAGCAACATACATATGATCACTGTCACAGACATATTTATCTCGGGACAAGTCATAAAAAGTAAATTTCTTCATCATTATTTTCTATGAAATACACCACATTTTCACATTACATTTTCTATCTAAAAAGAATATCCAAATACTCTTGCCCATCATGGTTATTTTTTTGAGTTTAAACATTCATACCTTTATTCCTCAAAAAATATCCATTTTTAATTATTGCAATAAATTTATTGTCAACTTATTCATGTTACTCGCACGCCCAGACCTATTTTTCAATTCGTTTGTTTTCTTCTCTCTTTTGGTCAATCGACCAGCGAGTAAATTTTAAAAGAGCTGAATTACTGTAAGAGAAGCGATGAATAATTATCAAGTGACAATGAATATTTATTTGTTGAATGAAAATTATTTTCCGTTATCCAGCTGTCTTCAGTTGAACTTTATATGATTTCTACTATCATGGAGAACTGGCACTGGGCTCTGTTTGTGAGATATATACTAAGCATTGGCGAAGTTTGTTTACAATTTATCCTAACTACTTGTTTTGCATAGTTAAGTGTTTATGTGCAAGCCCAAATGTATCCATCCAATTTAAAAGTTGCACCTTGAAGACCATTCAACTTGATGTCAAATCCATTTGAGGTAGATGTTTAAAGACGCTTTATTCATTTATGTTCGTGTGTTTTTATTATCACCGTGATATAGTTCAAGGCCTTTGTTTTGATTCTTTCCATGAAAGTCAACTTTTTAAAATCGTGACCATTTGAGCGGAAGTGTTCTTCTACAAGTATTAGTTGGTTTAAATTAATAGACTCTATTCTGTGTCTGTTGCTTTCCAATGTATTGATTTTGGAAGCGTGTGCAGTTCGGTAAAAGAATTAAATATTTGCTCCTGCAATTAGATTCGTGGTAAATTTTTAAAGTTTTTTTTTAATTGTGAAGCTAGTTAATTAGTTGTTCGACATGTGCGATGGTAAAGCAGTCGAATAGTTTAAAATATTGAACGAAAATTAGTACAACTGCATGAAAAATAGGATCAGATTATTAAAGACAAACATAAAAATAAAATGTTGCTTAACCAAAGTCGAAGCGATGATCCTTTCTCTACTCAGTAAATTTGGATGTAAATATTGTAGGTCATATTTCCTGAGCAAAACAGTCTATTGAATAAAAATTCTGAAATAGTTTCTAAATGCACACAAGAAATATAGTCTTATTATGCCACCTACCAAGTGACTAATCATGGTAGGATTCGTAATGTTGATATAAAAATTGCTGGTCATATCTGAAAAAGGAATTGCAGATTGCACGATTTCCTGAGCGAAACAATCTGTTAAATAAAAAATCTGAAATAGTTTCTAAATGTAGACAAGAATTATAGTCTTATTAAGCCACCTACTAAGTGACTAATCATGGTAGGATGCGAAAGTTAAATTTGTATTGGTATTGAAGGTAAAATTATGATAAAATTATGATAATGATGAAATTATGAGTGCGTGGACATATTTACATGTGGATACTGGTTCATATTTATATATATATATATATATATATATATATATATATATATATATATATGTTTATGTATATATTTCAATAGGATTTTAATCTACCGCAGATATTGAGCAATCTTGCTGCCAACACTTATCACCTGCTATATAACTGTAATTATTACGATATATATATATATATATATATATATATATATATATATATATATATATATATATATTGTAAAGGTATGGAGTTCTATCCACCAATTGTCGATCATATGGAAATCTTTCTGATAAAATACGAAAGGATATCCTCCAAATTTTACCCGTATCAGTAATATTACATGCTTGTCCCACCTGGATTCTGACAAAAAGATTAGGAAAAACGTTTTATGGGAGCGTCTCAAGAATGTTGCGAACTGTTTTGAATAAATCTCAGAAACAGAACACCCACAAAACGTCACTTGTATAACAATTTATTTCCCTTCTCACAAACCACCCAAGAAAGACAAACCCAATATGCTGGTCAGTACCGGAGTAGTAAAAACTGACTCTTAAGCCAAAATCTCGTGTGGACTCTTACTCTTGGTCACAATAATGTTAGACGATCAGTAAATACTTACATGCATCAGGTTTGTGTGGACACTGAATGAATGCAGTCTGGATGACCTAACGAGAATGATGGCCGATGGAGACGGACAGAGAGAGATAGAGAGACAACGAGAGACAGATAAAGAGCATAGATTAAGGGAATCCTACTATTATTTCGCGTTGATGATATATATATATATATATATATATATATATATATATATATATATATATATATTAGTGCCCCAAGAGACGAGAATTACAAAAAGAATAGCGGAAGCAGCAAAATAATACCAAGACCAAAACCATAAAATTCAATATGAGGTAAAATGTTACTAAATAATCTTTCCCGCTTAACCTTAAACGAAGAATTATTCGATTGCATAGGGATAAGAAAAAATTAGGATCAAGAAGAGAAATTCCTTTGAAACAACGCTATCCAGAACTATCCAATCAGCCTACTATCAATAAGACTTGATTTTTTCTCTTTTTTCTGATGGCATACATAGGAATATTGTCTATGTTCGTGATTCTTTTGAATTCACTGAACTTTTGGCATATACCGTTACTCAGTTTTTCTTTAGTTTGGTTGTTTAACCGCATATATAATGATACAATTTAACACCTATCTGGACACGACTCTAAATTTTCTCATGGTGAATGTCTGGCCATGGAGCTTTGTGGAATGTGGTGTACACTTTCATTGCTATTACTCCCTGATCTAAACTGGGCCGAAGAAGTAATACCAGATAGGGTCTCATCAATAAAATAGAACTGTTTGACAATTTAACAGTGTACAAACAAATGACTGGCGTTGATGGGGCTTCAGAATACACCGACTGCTTCCCCAACGAGTGTCTTGGATATGACACTAAACAATCTGGTGGGGAGGGTCCAGTCATTATGGAGCTTTGAGGAATGCGGAGTACACCTTAATTGCCATCGCTCCCAGGTCCATTTTAACCCGAAGTGGTAGCACTTGGTAGGGTCCTATCTATAGATCAAATAGAACAGTTTAGTTAATTTCAAACAATTCAGTTTAGTGTAATACACTAAACTGAATTGTTTGAAAGTAACTTTTGACATTCAACTCTGTGTAAACCAAAAAATTATACTTATACTAAACTGAATTATTTTAAACTTTTATCAATATGACTTAATTCGGAGTTAAATGACCTGAAAAGTGTTGATAAACTGTAAAACAAAACAGCCAAGCAAGCAACTAACTGACGTTGATTTGAATTGTTTGTCTTTATAGCAATAATAATAAGGTTTGCGACTGTTGTCGAAGGCAACCCAAAGGTTCCTTTTTCAATAGTTACGGCACCGATGTGCAGTGAAGGGCATTCTCCTTTTCCTTGATGGCTCCACTTACGTATCTTATAT
>OY757906.1:100161731-100254231 GCA_963585895.1 Sepioteuthis lessoniana | reverse complement strand
GCAAGCATGAAATATAACGCTGAACATAAGGTCAACTATGCTTTCGTAACCTTGAGGGAATGTCCCTGAAAATAGTTGATGGTCATTGCAAATAATGGTATCTTTGTAAAGTTAATGCGCTTTGACTGGAATGTTATATCTGTTGGAATGATGAGAATACGTGTAATACGAACTTCATCTTCCTTAGCACAAACAGTCATAATGGTGGGTGGCTTTGATCACATGGAGCATATGCGTTTTGACAGCCAGTCAGCTATGGTTACAGTTCTGATCCATTCAAATTTCGGTGGAAGATAATGGGTGCTCACACTTTCACTTGCAGATTGTGAGCTGGAACATTTGGGTGAAGAGAACTGAGAAATGTTACTGATATATATATATATATATATATAACTCCAAAATCAAAATTGGAGAAGGAAACTGTAGAAAGAAACTCCAGCATCAAACCTCTATTGACGTGTGGGTATCCTTTGAAGGAAAATGTCTAAGAAAATGTCCTCTGAAATAAAACCTACAGTTTGCATAGTCACCAGTTGTCATGCTATGCTTTTCATTTGGCTTTTGCTATACGGACGTTGGGAAAGACGTAAGTGTTGTAAAAGAGTATTTCACTATAATCTAAGGACGTAGAGATGTCTTATTACGCTATTATCTTTTCGTTGGGTAAATTTTTTACAATGTGAATTAGCTATTAATCAAAATGGTTGTGTTTTAATTTAGGCGGTAAAGACCGATATCATCCGTCAAAATATCACATTCAACACACACACACACACACACACACACACACACACACACATATATATATATATATATATATATATATATATATATATATATATATATATACATATACATATATATATATATATATATATAGTGCAATTAGAAGGAAATTCAAACATACACCAATAATCCACACCCATTGTCTTCGGACGCTGACTGGATATTACTGATATATGTAATTATATATATATATATATAAATATATATATATATATATATATATATATATATATATATATATATATATATATATATATATATATATGAAGTAATAGTAATTAAAATCTGACATTCTTATTATGCTTTCATATGACTAAAGGTTTCATTTTAGTTTTCAATTACTTTGAAGCCATCATTTGAGCACTTTTTCATGTATTCTATATATATATATGAATTTTTAAAACAATTCTTTATTCTTGTCTCTTATATCTATCTATAAATCTATCTATCCACAAACACACACACACACACACACACACACACACATATATATATATATACATATATATATATATATACACACACAACTGGTATCTCTTTACATTTCGACGAAAATGTTTGAAAATTAATCGAAATAAAAATAAATTAAAAACTTTAAATTTAGATAGATTTATACTTCGTATTAATTTAAAAATGATTGTATAAATTTAACAAATATACAGTGAAAATAAACATAGGTAACAATGTCAAAATATAAAATAATTTAGGCAGTATACACGATAAATAGAAAAACATGCTGTTTTCTGTTTTGTTTTTTTAGAATCTATAATAATGTCTTGAGATCATATCTAATGGAAAATGTTGATTATATGCGTTGTATACTCGAATCTCAGTTTGTTTCATCGAAGGCATTGAAACGATCCTGAATAGGACATGATACATTTGGTCCTGATTATTTTTTGCTCTATGCCCAACGACCTTTTGGTAAAAAGTATTTTTGCTGTAAAAATCGGTCTCTGAATTTAAAAAAGAATTTCAGCACTTCTGAGTGACAACCCCGCCCCACAAAAGTTTGAAAACGTGTTTTCTTTTTTCTCTGATACATGACGACCACTGTGTTAAATTTATTTAAGACATGCTGGAAAATGATGCTGCTGCCTCAAGAGAGACAAGCACACACACACACACACACACACACACACACACACACACACACACACACACACACACACACACACACATATATATATATATATATATATATATATATATATATATATATATATATACATATATATATATATCATCCTCATCATCATATCGTGCCGCTAGCACGGATATCCCTCTCTCGCCACTTCTCCCTATCGTTCATCGCCACTAGCAGGTCTTCAGGGCTACATCCCGTATCCTCACATAGATGCTGAATGTATGTTCGGGCTGGTCGTCCTGCTTTTGTCCGGCCATATGTGGGGGTCCATAGGAGTACATTACTTATATATACCTTCTTTAAGAAAAATAAAACCGGTCAAATTAGGATTATAAATTTATTTCCATCCTATTATGGGTTTTGATATGAATAAAAATAACAGGATGGAAATAAATTTATAATCGTAATGTAACCGGTTTTTGATTTTTCTTAAAGTAATTATTGCTCTGTAATATCAGTTACATTGAGCTTTTTACCACTGTTGAATTTTTTTTGTCCTGATGGAATTACACCCAACTCCTGTTTAACTGGACCAAATAATATATATATATATATATATATATATATTTCATTTTATCCAACATTAAGAATATTATTGAATTTTGTCGCATCAATGTCTTTAATAGTTTTTCATCTGATTTATAATTCTACTGCATCTGTACTTTTTTCTGAGCAAATAAAAAAATTAAGTAAGTAAATTAAAAAATCTAGCAAGTAAATAAAAAAATCAAGCAGGCAAATTAGACCAAATAAATTTTTAAAAATTAAGTAACTTTGTTGAATAAGGCAAGAGAATTTTAAAAAAAATAAGTAAATAAAAAGGCAAGCAAATTTTAAAAATTTTACTTGCTTCATTTTTTTAAAATTTGCTCCGAAAAATGTACAGAAGTATTACAATTATAAATCAGAAATATATATATATATATATATATATATATATATATATATATATATATATATATATATATAAAACAAGGAGAAATAGAATTGCAACACCTTACATAATAATGCTCGTTTTTGACCCGAGTACTCAATGTGTATTTTCTCTTATAATGTTAATACATCTCTTATTACCAGTACGTTTATTCATTTAAAAGGTCCGTCAAGATATGGTACTCCAAAGATAAAAGAAAATCACAGCAACTGCCAACACTTAAGGACTAAAATAACATTACAATACAGTGTGTGTGTGTGTGTGTGTGTGTGTGTGTGTGTGTGTGTGTGTGTGTGTGTGTGTGTGTGTGTGTGTGTGAAATGTCTTTAGCATAAATCTGCCTATGGTAATGGTGACAGCTTTTAAATAAAATTAAATAAACGATCTATTAGGCAAAAAGTAAACGCTTCTTATATAATCTGATTAAAAAAATGAAATAAAATGAAATAAAGCAGATTGAACCAAAATAATTGAATGGATATCGTTTTTGAATGTTGATACGATGCATTTTGCAAATGGTGTGATTGATTATTATGTTTTATATTGATATTATGTACATACTCAAATATAAAGTTTTCTTCAATTGAAATATATATCATTGTTGTATGTATATGAAGTTTGTTTCGTTATAATGGGCTGAACATATTAGCATAACATTCTCTCATCTCATTGTCATTGGTTCAACAAGTACACTTTCTTTGAATCATTGTATTTCATAAATTTTGATTTTATTCTTTTCAACTTTTGTCCAGTCGACTTACAATGACTTTCTGCAATACAGACATCTCATTTGACTGCAACAGATCCAATAGTCAAATGTAAATTCTACTAAATTAAATTGCGAATATATTCTTAACGATAACGTGTATATGTAGTATTACCTTATGAATACCAACTTCAAATATTTGAAATCTTTAATGGTATCAGGTAGAGCAAATAGAAGTTTATATATATATATATATATATATATATATATATATATATATATATGTAATATAATGGCCGAGGGATTTCGTTTTATGCCTTTGGGTTTAGTTAGGCTGAGAACCTTTCGGCTCAGTGCATGAGTTAGTTAGGTTCAAACTTGAGTGTAGGTGTTAACGCGCGCGCAGGGAGGATGTGTCGTTCATAGATGTCAAATAAAGATCCGATAGAAAGGTTGACCAGTGGATGTGAATGACGTCATGCACCAGAAGCACGCACGCGGAGGATTTTGGAGATTTTGAAAAAGTTAGTTGAGTTGAGTCCTGCCTCGGAAGAAGACGGTTGACTTTCGCTTGCTCACGGAGGTCATGGGCAGGTGCGCACGTGTTGGTGGTGGGAGATGAAAAAGCCAGAATAGAAAGAATGTGTATCTCTCTCCTTATATCGAAGAACTTTTAAACTCAAAGGTTATAAAAAGTTTCGTACTTGAACTAAGAAGTCATAAGTGGTTTTCGTGTTTCGAGATTCCTATGATCAATGTATATATGTTATGAACATCCCTATGTCCATTTCACGTCGCCATATCATGGTTATATATATATATATATATATATATATATATATATATATATATATATATATATAGCGTAATTGGATGGAAACTGAAACTTGGTTAAGTCGTCATTATAAATTTATTTCGGCGGAGAATATTACTATACACTCCGTCTCATCAGATAACTTTTTACATGCTTTTCTCGAAGTTGCAGAACAGCAAATGTGGAATTACAGTTAGTATTTAAAAAATAAAAAATAAGAAAATGAAAAATAAAAAATAAAAATAATAATTATTTAAATTCACCGGTGATATATATATATATATATATATATATATATATATATATATATATATATATATATACTGGATTAAAAATAAATGGAATAGAGGACATACTAAAAACACAAACGACGGGTTTATTTCAGCGTCTTTCGTTTTTATTGATTGAAAGAACCTTTTCAACTGAGAAAAATAATTTTTTGTAAAGTTTAGCAAAAACAGGAAATAGATAAGAGAGTACAATTCTAAATATGAAAAGGGGTAGGGTCTAAATACAAAAGATAGAAAAGGAAAAAAGGGATAGATCTAGGATTGAGTGGTGGTGGTAGGGTTCGTTGATTTTGATAATTTCAGTGAGAAAATAGACCTCCCCTTCTACATATGATCTCTCTTTTTCCTTCCTGAAATTAAGTAAAAAAACAACAACCCCTACCCCCACCACCGGCACCTCAGGTGGTGTAATGGTTAGACTGGCAAATCTACACAAGTGAGTTCGATTCTCATTGGGTGCTCCATTCATGCGGCCTTGTGCTACATCTAAGCAAAAGGTGCACGTGGTGTAATGGTTATCGTCGCAGGATATGGACACGACGATACGAGTTCAAATCCTGGACCTGACTGATTGCATTTCACATAGCACTAATACCCTTGGGAAAGGTATGAATCCAAATATACTCCCTCCAGCTATGGGTAAATAGTCGGGCAGAGTAGGTTCTTCAGCCTTGGTGAGGCAACTAGTCTAGGAGAAGGAAAACTTTGAATTCAGACCTGTGAAACTCCGCTTAAAATTGACCTTGTGTCATATCCTGTCCGAGTGGAGGGGTTGGTAAATATGATCTAAGCAAAAGGCTAAGTAAATCACAACCCCTCCACCACCAATCAATCCTAGATCTATTTTCTTTTTTTTTTTTGTGTGTGTTTTGCCTTTAAACCCTACCCCTATTATATTCACATTTATACACTCTTTCATAGAGAGACGGTTCTGTTATTCGACAGAGTCGACCTGTTCCATCCGTTTTGAGTTTGAGAGTTGGTTGAAACCATAAACGAACTCAGTGCTTTCAACCGTTCGCTTTACCGGATGGAATTGTGACTATCCAGGTTCAACTATCCTGACGGAAATTTCGCAGGGAGCTGGCAACTCTACGCTTCGATTAGTCATTCAACTCTACCCTCGATTCCGGCTATTGATTTATACATCAGAGGTACTTCGGACTTCGACCACAGTTTCTTCTGGCTTCTTCCTGGCCTGGAATGAATCGTCCTTGTTCAGGAATTACAGAAGAGGTAAAGAAGATTTAGAGGAATCTCATTTTGGGGGGACTTATACTCTTGCGTCTTTTACTAGAATGCTTGAGACAGCTGGCTTAAATTGGTTGCTAAACGAACGACAAAGATTATCAGGACAGGTTGCCGTTCAGTTAACGTATAATTCCACGACCATCTCAGGGATGAGGACTACTCGCTTCTTCCGTTGTGACGTGATCATCTACGTGGCAGGAAAGACACGAACAAACTGCAATTAGTCTTATGACACATAAGAAATGTTTTTTTAGAATTAGTGTTTTCTTCTCACCCAGTTTTGTGTGGAGATGTCATGATTTTAGTTAGAGTCATTTTTTGTCAACACTGTAAGCGCTGCATCTTCTCGAGGAAGGAAGAAAACAAGAAAGGAAGGAAAGAAGAAAGGAATGAAAGATATGAGAGAATGAAGAAAAGAAAGAAAATAGAATAAAATAGTGGAATTATGGTGGATAAAGATTAAATGTCAAGGAAAGAAAATAAGAAAGGAAGGAAAGAAGAAAGGAAAGAAAGATATAAGAAAATGAAGAAAAGAAAGAAAATAGAATTAAATAGTGGAATTATGGTGTATAAAGATTAAATGTCAAGGAAAGAAAATTGGGAATGCAAAAAGTAAACAAAGAAGAAGAAGAAGAAGAAGAAGAAGAAGAAGAAGAAGAAGAAGAAGAAGAAGAAGAAGAAGAAGAAGAAGAAATTATATTAGAAATGTCAGGCAAGAATTTCCGGCTTGTCACTAATTGGTGAAAATTTCAAAAAAACGCACAAAAAAGTTCGAATGAGAAATGGAGCCGATGTTGCATGAAACAGAATTTAAATAAAAATGCTGACAGAGTCTATCCAACAATATTTGCTTCACACAGTGTACACAAAAATAATTTTGCTCCTACTTTGTCTGCAGTGAACTGGGTCCGTTATCAATAGTGCAGTTAATTTTTCATCGGCTTTACTTGGCCTGGGATAGCTAGATTCCATACCCCTCGACATCACGTAGTTAATGTGAGCAGACATTCAAGGAGTGTGAAAAGAAAGCGAAAATCAAGATGAACACAGTATTGTAAATTAATTGCAATCACACTACGGATAAAAAAACTCATTATATATATATATATATATATAATCATCATCATAATGTCGTGCCGCTAGCACGGATATTCCTGGTCCTCTCTTGCCACTTCTCCCGATCGTTCATCGTCTCTGGCAGGTCTTCAGGGCTACATCCCGTATCGTCACATAGCCGCTGTATGTATGTTCGAGCTGGTCGCCCTGCTTTAGCTGGGCCATATGTGGGGGTCCATAAGAGTACATCACTTATGAGCTCGTCCTTGCTTATCCAGTGGTGTATGCATGTCTGGTTCGTCTAACTTTGATAGATTTCCTGACTCGCAACTGCGCCGTGACTTGTTCAATATTACTCGCAACATTCTTGTGTAATTGCCGTCTACCTTCTTCTCCAGCCGTTTCGTTAGCGTCCAAGTAGTGCATCCATACAGCAGTATCGACACGACAGGTTCCTGGAAGAAACTGCGTTTCATTTTATCAGTCATGTTTGATTTCCATATGATCGATAGCTTATCGATAGCTGTCCATGCCTTCGTTAGTCGCGTGTCCATGTCTTTTTCGGTTGATGAGATACTGCTTCCTAGGTAGGGGAATTTGTCTCCCAGTTTCAAAGAGGTTCCGTCTAGTGTGGAAATGTCGCCTGTATAGCACATATATTCAGTTTTGTGTGCACTGATATGGAGGCCAATGCTTGCGGCGGCTCGTGCCAAACTATGCAGTAGTGTTCCGGTTTGGTTGGGTGTATTCGCCAAAATCGCTATGTCAGCTGTGTCGTCGGCGTCAGTAATTGTTTTTGTGGAGTATCTTCTGCTTCTTTTCTTTGTCAGCTCGAAGCCATTTTCTCTGATTTTATCAATCGATGTTCTAAGCACATAGTCTAGACAGATGATAAAGTGCTATGGGGCTAGCGTGTCCCCTTGTAGTACCCCTGCTACAATGTCGAAGTAATCTGTGACTCCATCCGGTGAATGTACTTTCACTTTGGTGTTTCTATAGAGAAACGTCATTGCTGCTACGGTTTCTTTTGGTATAACGTATGCTAGTAGGATTTGTTCCATCTTTCCTCTGTGAATGGAATCGAAGGCCTAGGTGAAGTCGACAAATAGTAATGTTTCCAGTAGGTTTTTTGCCCGTACGCCTTCAAGGATTCTACGAATGGTCAATATTTGTGAGGTCGTGGATCTATTTCTTCGGAAGCCATTTTGGTTTTAGCTGAATAAAAAATTATACTTACAGTTCAGGTTAATGACCCTTAATGACCCTATTTGTGAACCCGAATTGTGAGTATAATTTTTTATTCAGTTATATATATATATATATATAGGGTGGAACTATAAAATTGTCGTCCTAAAGAAAACAATACTACCGCTTTATTTTAAAACTTTTATTGAAAAAATCAATTCAGGTAACTTAATTATGTAGTAGAGCTGACATCTATTCAATGTAGCCGCCTTCAGCCTCAATCACCGCCTCGATATGGATCCGGAACTAGGAGCATGCTTTTTCTACAAGCGCCAGCGGGAGCTCGGCGAATACTCGGCGAATGGTGGCGATCAGACTGGCTTTGGTGTTGTGGAAGGTCATGTTGGTGATGGTCTCGACATATGAGCAAACGAAGTAGTCCAGCAGGTTCATGTCGGGGGAGGAGGAGGGCCAGTGAGAGAAGGGTACAAAGTCGTAGCACTCCTTCTGAAGCCAAGCCTGGGTCTCTTTGGACTTGTGGGTCGGCGCCGAGTCCTTCTGCCACACCCAGGGTCTGCCACAGGCCACCCGATTGCACCAGGAGATCACAACACTCTTCAGCACATCCAGGTACACTTTGGTGTTGACTTTACAGCCGACTTCGAAGATGTGAGGGGGCATGATGTGGCCTTCACTTGAAACCAGGCCCAAAGACCATAACCGTAGCCGGAAACTTTGTTTTCATCACCCTGGGCACTTTGAAGGTGCAGGCAATGGGCCTGTTGTCATAAGTTGGATCGGTAGAGAGCATGAGTTGTACAGCGGCGCATCTCCGATCTCGCTCGTTGAACATTGTGTCACTTTCAGACATGATAGAAGGCTCCAATCGCTCTTGGAATTTGTACATAACTGGCCAACTAGTAGATGGTCTGCAACAAAAAAAAAGAAAAACGGTTTTCATTAAACGGAAATGGAAATGGAATCGTGTCGTCTTCTCTAGAGTGACAATTTTATCGTTCCACCCAGTAATGAAGTGGTAAATAACACTTAGTCGTTTAAAAAATATAACTGATTTGAACTAAAAAAGAACACTAAGTAGGCCTGGTTTCTTTGACGCCATATCAATCTTCGTGGTTTATTTAATACCAAAACAATCCTTGTAGAAGGACAGAAGTTGTACAATCTAGCTCCTTGCTGCGGGATAAGATGGGTTCATAACTTTCTAAGCGTATTAGAACGAAAGTGAAAGCGCGACTGGAGTACGAACTCGCTTGTTATGCTATCGCAGTCTACCGCTTTAGCCCCTATCCCACCACCTCACACTACTAAAGAGAATCTTCAGATGAGGTGTAAACATATCTATTTATGGAAGCTATTTCCAGAAACTGTCTATCACCGCAAGGAAATATACACGGAGAATGGCCCTTCATAAATATTTATGGGATCTCAAAAGAAAAATCAAAAGCCCACCAACAATATCATAGAAGATAAGGGACGCTGAAACATCATATTAATATCATTGTTTTGTTTTGCTTTTTAGAAGGGAAAGTCTTTATCATTATATTTCCAAATAAATGGAAGTTTTTGAAATGAATTATCAGAAGTAGCATACAAATGGTTGGTTTGGTTTGAATGGGTTGGGTTTTATGGTAAATCAACCGTTGTTGCTTATTTAATGCCAAATCCTGTTTTAACATATTTAGCAAGTATATATGATTGGTCAATTCATCTTGTTGATAAATTTCTAAAAGAGCCTTTTGTACATAGTTTAATGTTTTCAAGTATTTCTATCTAACAAGAATATTTCTATTTATTATTAATCATTTGTTTGCGCACCATTAAATGGTTTCACGTATTGCAACTAACAGTAACAATGTAACATCAGTCGTTTCCTTGTACACAGTGAAGTGGTTGAAAGTATTGCTAATCAACACTATTCATTCAACTCCATACTGTTGTATCGCTATGTTAACTAAAAATTCAATCAATCATTTGTTTACACACAGTTAAATAATCAAATAGTTATATTCAAACTAATTCAATTTAGCATGAGTCATTTGTTTGCACACAGTCCAGCAGTTCTATTCGATCCATAGATAGGACCCTTTCAGGTGCTACAACTCCGGGGAAGAGTGGATTTGGGAGCAATAGCAATGAACAGGTACTCTGCATTCCCCCAAAGCTCCAGGATTTCTGGAACCTCACCATCAGATGGTTTAATGTCATATCAAGGACACCCGTTCGCAGGAGGTAGTCTTACCACTCTGCAGAAGAGCAGGGGGTGTATTCTACAGCCCCCGCCGTCTGAGCTAGCATACAAATTGAACGCAAGGAATGTTTTACTCTGCTCTTTACCAAACGAATGTGGTGCTAATGATGAGAAACAATTATTAGAAAAAATGTCTAAAAATGTAATAATTCCAAATTTAAAATTACACTTGAGAGTTTTTTAATGTCAAAATGAATGTAAAAATATAAGGAAACGTAATGCAGGTGTACATGAATAGGAGTTTAGCAAAACGATACGCCGGAATACTCAAAAGTATGCTTCAGGGGATCGGGGTTCAATCCTAGATCGAGTCATACCAAAGACTCAAAGAGTATTTCTTGATTCCTCCTTGCTTAACACTTAGCGTTCTAAGATATAGATTTAGGGTTAGTTGAACAATCTAAGGAAACTAATAGCGCCTTCCCCTATATCTCGGTGTTGTAGCTATTGAAAAGGGAGTTTTTGGGTAGCCCCCGACTACGCCCCGCAAACTAACTCATATATTTATTAAGCCTATTTTTCAAAAGATTTATATCCAAAATATTTTGCCATGAAAATCCATTTTTATTCAAATGGGATGGATCATAGATAATTTTGGTTTTGTAAAAAGAAGTTGTTATTACTCATTTCGAACGTTCAATGTTTTTAACGTAATCAGAAATCACCTGATTACCGAGTGCCTTCATAGGTCATTCTTCGTTCAGTAGTGAATGAGTGCTCGACAAAATTCAATGTAAGATCACATAACCCAAAAAAAAGGGGAAGTAAAAGTGCATATTTGATTGGTAATGCTGTAGGTGCTTAAGAATAACAAAAACGCCACAGAAACAGCTAAAAAAAATCGTAGTGTTTATGGCCAAAGTGTAATTACTAGCTAACAAGTCTGAAACTGTTTTTCAAAGTTTCCTTCTGGCGGTATATCATTGAGAGATGAATCCAGACCAGGAATAACATCAACACTCGAACAAGATACTTTGCGTGAATTAGTACAATGCATGCCGCGTAAAAGCACTCGAGAATTAAAACTTGACCTCTACACAACCCAATCTATAATCTGCTGCCACTTGACAAAAGTAGGAAGAAGGAATTTGGCTTTCTCATATTCTTAACGATAAGATAAGGAATATCGCGTGCCCATAGGGATAAGTCTTCTTTTAAGGCAGAGAAATTACCCATTTCTGAAAAATGTCATTACATTTGACGAAAAATAGGTATTTGATGACAATGTTCAACGCAAAAGGCAATGGATTGACAAGGATGAATCTCCACAATTTACTCAAAAAGCGAAACTCATGAAAGAAAAGTTATGCGCTGTGTATGGGGAGATCAACGTAGCATAATTCATTTAAGTTTTTAAACCAATATCAGTCACTCAATGCAGACTTATACATTGAAAAACTTGAAAGTGCCCATCAAAATCTTCTATGAAAATACTCGGTATTTAGAATTAGGAGAAACTTTGTGCTTCTGACGTTGAAACAAGGTGACATTCAACAAGAATCCTCCTAGAAAAATATAGGATTTCGGCTAGTCTGTTCTACTCCATGCGCCATAGTCACATCGCTTTGGAATAAGGGATTTCAAACTTTTTCCTTCTCTGTAAAATGCTCTGAATGACAAAGTATTTTCTCAAGATCAGTTGAAAACGTTTGTGGAAAACATATTGATCTCGAAACCAACTGAATTTTACGCGAAAGGAATCAACAAGAAACCAGATAATGGTAAAAGGGGTGATTCAAAATAATGGCGAATATATTATCCACTGAAATTAATTCATTATTAAATTATTCATGCATGTATTAAATTTTACTAAAATGGAAATTATGTATAACATAACACAATACATTTCATGGTTTCATCCAAGCACACACCTTTTCCACTTGTAAGCTTGTTCAGAATATTATATTGCTTGATAATTGTAAAAACGAAAGACAATAAGCGGTAATATGTTCTTTTAATTTTTATTACGCTGCATCTCTCTCTCTCTCTCTCTCTATATATATATATATATATATATGTGTGTGTGTGTGTGTGTGTGGGTATAACATTTATCGGTATATACATATTTTTGGATAGGTTTGGTTTGATTTGATTTCTTTGTTTAATGACATATCAACTTTCCTGTGTTATTTAATACCCAAGTCACTTTTGTAGATAAACAGTAGTGACACTATTTAACCCATAGCTGGCAGGATAAAGAATTTCATGCCTTTCCTGTTATTAGATCATATCAATATCAATTATATATATGTATATATATATATATATATATATATATATATATGTGTGTGTGTGTGTGTGTGTGTGTATACCTGATCCAATATGAATTGATGCTCAACTGCATGCGTGTTTCCTAAAGAAAGGAATTATATGGAAGCCAAATAAGTCGATATCTTCATGTCAGATTCTCACTTATTCCAAACAAGACAGGCCGTTTGGTGTTCGTGATTTCAAATTTTACTGTTGGCATTTTCCTTATATGGCTTCCATGCGATTTATATTTAATTCAAGAATCGTGCCCGTCTAAAATGACGGAATTACTTACGTAGGGATCAACATTTATGCTTTGAATCTAAATATGTGACTTCAGCCTAAGATAAAAATGTCGATCTCAGGACCTTTACGTAGGATCAATTTTTTATCTGTGCCTATAATCAAAGGGTTACACACACACACACACACACACACACACACACACACATACACACACACATATATATATATATATATATATATATAGGCACACATACTGTAACGGTTATCTAAAAGGCAAAGGATTCGGGTGACCCGATTCTAAATCATGGCCGAAGCAGTTTCGCTTCGTATTAATGTCCTTGGGGAAGTTATGAATCTATCTGATCTTCCCACAGCTATGGGTAAATTGCAGCGCAGATTAGGGCCTTAAACCTAAACAAGTAAACAAATTTAGGAGAAAAAAATCACTAAATTCAAACCATCTATGCGTTACTTAAAAATTAACCTTTTGGCACATCGTCCTCGTAGAAGAGGGTTCTGTTTATACATCTAAAACGCAAAATTGAATTTGATGTAAACGTCTTACAAAGAAAAATGATACTTCACTTATGAGATATGTAATAGATTTATGTTTCCAGTGAATGATTTTATTTTTCATATTGTTTCAATGAAATCCACAGTTCTTGAATAATGTCGTTAACCTAAATAGCTAATTACTGTAACGAGTGATTCAGTGATCTAAGCTTTTTTTCAAATCTGATGTATATTGTTTTAAAAGTTATGCTGAGTTCAATTAATAAACTCTTATATTACTAAGTTAAATTGATTAAAGTTGGTCATTTTCATCTTTGACAATAAAAGAAATATTTACTCATCTCAGAATATTTCTAAGACACGTCTCTGATACATATCATTATCATCATGTCACGCTGCAAGCGCGCATCTCCCTGTCCCTCTCTCCACCCGTCTCTCTCGTCCATCGCTCCTGGGAGGTCTTCCAGTTTACATCCTTTATCGGCACAGAGCCGTTGTATAAAGGTTCTAGCTGGTCGTCCTACCTGTGCTTGTCCATGTGAAGGGGTCCACTGGACTATATCGCTTATGAACTCGTCATTACTTCTCCAGCAGTGTCCCGCATGTCTGGTTCATCTAATTTGGATAGTTTTCGTAATGGGTGGTAGGTGGTCGTACTGCAGCTATTTTATAGGGTGTTGCCTCCAAGACTTGATAAGAACAGCTCGCAGCATTCTTGTGTAATTGCCGTTAAGCTTTTTCTCCATGTGTTTAGTTAGGGTCATTGTGGTGCATCCTTATAGCAGTATCGACACGACCGCTTCTTGAAAAAAAAATGCATTTTATTTTATCGGTCATGTATGACTTCCATATGACCGATAGCTGTCCATGCCTTTGCTAGTCACGTGTTGATGTAATTTCCGGTTGATGAGACGCTGCTTTCGTGTTGTCATAAGCAATTTATTTCAAATCCAAACAGACTTTATGTTTTCCCTTCAAAGCAATCTCCTTCGAGTCTATTGTATTTTCCTCTCCTCTTCTGACACGGTTCAGTGCATGCTTGAATGATTCATCTGAAAAGCCCACCAGTTCCATCGTTATGACCCTCTTGATGGGCTCCATACCTTCAAAACGGATCCCCTTGATGATCCCCTTAGGCTTGGAGAGAAGGAAAAAGATCTAGTGAATAGGGAGGTTGTTGAAGAGAAATGTTCCACAAGGCCAGGGACAGCCAAACGCACTGAGCGTTGTGAGCAGGTATATTGTTGTGGTAATGCAGCCACTATTTGTCCTATCACAACTCTCTTCTCGAGCACTGAGTGAAGAAAACGCCGCAGGATCAGCAAGTAGAGTTGTTAATTGCTCGTCTGGCCCAGTGGCAAGAACTCCCCTTGGACGATGCTCTACCCATCGATGAACATGATCAACATAACTAACTTTTAATTTTGACTGTCATCCTTTCTTCGGCCTCAGCGACGATTGAGACTTCCACTGACTCTTCATGCACTTCGTTTACCAGTCGTACTAACAAAGTTCATGTCTTATCAAAAACGATGATTCTACAAAGCGAGTCTGGTTCAGTCTGAAGACGATATTTGTCTCTGCCTCCCACCAGAAAGGACTTGACACAATCTTTGGTGATAACTTCCAAACACAGTCTTTTTCATGTTTAGTTGTAATCGTTCGAATAGTCGACCGACAATCGCCACAAACAACATGTCTTAATAGCTTGAAGTTGACCTCAATCCTGCTTGTTGAAGGCCTCTCATTCCTAGAGTCACGTTTCACCTTCATGCACCCCTTCCTAAACATCTTGTACAACTTGAAACATGTGAATTCGACATGATATTATCTCCACACTCTTGCTAATGCACTTGTAGTACTTGTGACGTAGTTTCCCTCAACCGGAACAAACATTTCAGGTTCATTATTTGTTCGATGAACGACCTGAAAAACAGGAAATGTAAAATGAAGCATGTAAAACAAATACAAGTTTAGCAGAAAGCTGGAAACAACAGCCACACAAAACAACAGCCACGCAAAACAACAGCTTTACTGCCACTTGTCTCCAATCACAAAAACTATCCAAGTAAGAGAGGACTCTACTGAAGAAGCAAAGATGAACTCATAAGTGACGTTCTTCAATGGACTCGTAAATGCTGACGTGCCAGTATTGCCCGTTTAGCAAGAGGTTTTCTACATCAGATCCGTGCGGACGTAGGATGTAGCTTGAAAGACCTGCTAGGAGTGTTGGATGATGGGGATGTATGGGGGTAAAGAGGCAGCACAACTCGATGATGATAATGATGATGAAGATATGATTATAGATGATAAAATAATCCAAGTTTTCGCTCATAGTTTACAAAGCACTTTTCGTTTAGTAACTTTTGTGACAGACCTTGTATATAAATATATATATATATATATATATATATATATATATATATATCGGCATAGTTCTGCTCAGTAGATCATGATCAATACTGCTTGTTCGGAGATCTCAGATGGTGTCACGAAGTAGGAAAAAACAAATAAAAAAGGTAGACTCAGTTAGTAGGTAAGAAAATTGAAGAAAATGACCTTGAGAATATTGAAGTACAGAATGTTACTATGAAATACAGAAAAAATGGATGAATATTTGAAGAAGGCTCATGTTACTTCAAAAGACGTATAATGTATATTTAAAAATTATAAAAGCTATAACTGTATTCACCATGACAAAAAAGAACAATGAATGAATCATTGGCTTTCTTCAATATAATCTCTTGGTTTTAAATACATTTATTCCAGAAAGTTTTCCATCTATCGAAACGACTAAATTCCTCTTTTGATATAATGAGAAGCTGTATCGTCGAATTTCTTTTCATGTCATCCTCGTTCATTATCTTAGCCTTAGGGTGAATTTTCCGTTTATGAAACGTGAGAAAGGTGAACTAGAACAGGTAATTATATAGACAGCTCCACCTACATCAGGGCTTCCCAAAATTGACACTAGCCACCGTCAAAAATATGTAATTCAATGACGTCTAGTGTATTAAGTTATGAGTACATTGTAACTGAATTTTTAAAATAATGAAGACAAACGTTTTTGAACAGAATATTGGTTTACCATTTTAGATAAATAGAATTACTAAATTTTATTCAAAACTTACCAGTAATAATCAATAGTAAGTGTAAAAAATTCTTCAACCTTTGAATTCAATACAAAGTCTCTTTGAGTAGCCATCTTGAAAGTCAAACTTGATGTTTCTTGTCATTCTTTATGGTCGAATCGAAAACTATAAAATGTGTCTTTTGGCTATGAAACTAATTCAAAATTAGCATACTAGGTACAAAAATAAAATCGGTTAGTAAGGGGCACACCGTTAGGGCTTCTGGGTGGGGTTGTGGTCTGGTCTGCCGACCAACTGGTTTAAAACATATGGGTCATTTTAATAAAAAACGATTGTGCCCCTACCGAAAAGGTCTTGATCTTTTCGGCGTCGTGAGCAACATATGTAATCATATTTTCCTGAAATAAAACACGTAAAACAATTATATTTTAAACAAATTATTTTATAAAATATACTGAATTCTAAAGTACCCCTTTTTATATTAAGTTGTGAGACGTTTTTAGAAAAAATATTATTTAATACGAGGAATAAAAATAAACATAAAAAAAGGAAAATAATGAAAAATTAGTATTAAAAAACAATGCCTGAAATTTTATATTTTGAATATTAAAATTCTTCAACATGTTAAAAGACTTTTTCACTGAATCAAATTAGTGTTAAATTGCAATTATTGAAGAATTTAGCTCTTACCAAATATATCCGGTTCTTTAATTGTTAAGTCAATTTCAGTTTTACCAGGTATATTTTCGTGTTGGTGCTTTATGATTTAACATCTTATATCATTCAAGGTTTTCGGATTATTGTCTTCATCTTTATGGAAATATTCAGAACGTTTCAGTCTATATGTCCTCTGGCCTTATTCAGGTGTTTGTCGAACTCGGGAGGTTACACGGAACTTTGAACCACGTCCTTTATTCAATCCACGGGGGTCACTTTTTTCTGATTCCGTTAACAATAACCGGGTATAAGTTAAAGGAATCAGAACAAGCAACCCCTGTGGATTAAATAAAGGACTCTGTTCGAAATTCTTTGTAGGCTCCCGAGATCAAAAAACGCCTCAAGAAGGCCGGACGTATCGGCCGAAACGTTGTGAATATAGCAATAGAGAAGACAACAGTCCGAAAACACTGTACGATAAAAATCATCAAGCTTCGTCTCCGAAATTCAGACAACCAACTTCATTTATTATAACGTTTCTGGTTTGGTTTCGTTTCGTTTCTACGTTATATGGCATATTAACCTTTGTGCGTTATTCAGTACTAAAGCCATCCTTGTAGTAGAACAGTGGTGTTGCTATTTAACCAATAGCTGTGAAAATCAGGGGATTCATAACTTTTCACAAAGGTATTTCTTCGAAAATGAACACATTTGCGTGACTAGAGTTCGAACTCATTAATTACGAATCAGCACGTTAGCCACGCGGACTCGCCCTAACTCTTCTACATTTTGTAAAAATATTGATCTTGAAACCGAAAAAATTTTAAAATGATAATACTTCTCAGGATGACATCCATTGATACTAATTTGTTTTTTTTGGGGGGGGGTAATTTAATGTTCAATTAATTTATATGGAAGAGAATGCAAATTAAACTTGGATACAAGGAGCCCAAGTAAAATGTTTGAATGCCCTGTGATTTATCAAAAAAAAATGAATATCAAAAGTCAATTGATTAAAAGGCAGAAACAACCAGGACTGATTCAACAGTCTAGATATTTAAATAGCATCACGTCTTCATTTGAATTTAAAAATTAACATTTGAAGATTCAGTCTTGCTAGTTTTTGTACACACCTCTTTCATTGAAAAAGGGACGAAAATAACAGAAATGCGAAAGGCTTTATGTTACAAGTATGATTATTATGTCACTTATTTTTTTGCTGAGGTGATGGGCGCAACACATTAACTCTAAGACATTTGTAAAAGGATATCAGTGGTACTATAGGATGCGGAAGCAAAATTAGGAATATACTAGTATAATAAAATACCAATATAAAACAAGATTAATTTTAAATTTAAAAAAAAGCAACAAAATAAGAAGATAGACCTAAAACAATTACTCAATATGGCCACCATTTTTTTCAGTTATTGTATCAACATGCCTTCGAAACGATAAACATATCTTCAAAATAAATTCTTTAGACATTTTATTCCATTCCTTCTAAACAATAGTTTAAAGTGAACCAATATTTGGATGGGAAGTTATATCTATTTGTCTAGCCACATAGCCACGAGAAGGAAACAACACTGGGTCAATTTTTAAGTGAAGTTTAACAGGTTTAAATACGGATTTTTCCTTCTCCATGATTAATTTCCAGACCAAGGTTAAAGATCCTAGTTTATCTAACGTTTTCTTACCCATAGCCAGTAAAAGAATAGTAGGATTAGTACTTTTCCCAAGGGTAGCAGCGCTATGTAAGATACAAACAGCATCGTACAGGATTTGAACTTGGATCACAGTGACCATTTTCCATTACAATAACCTTTACACTACGAGCGTTATTGGTCCATTCGGCTGGGGCTGTAGAATACACAGACTGCATCTCTGCAAAGGGGTGAGACTTCCCCAACGAGTGTCCTATATATGACAGTAAACACTCTGTTGGAGCTTTGGGGAATACGAACTACCCCTTCATTGCTATTCCTCCCAGGTCCACTCTGGCCTGGAGTGGTAGTTCCTGATAAGGTCCTATCTATTGGTTAAATAGAACTAAACTGTGTACTTATGCTAACCTAAATTAAATGAGGTGAGACTGTTTTGACATTTAAACTGCCTACTTATGCTAAATTGAATTGTTTGAAAGAGACCTGTTTTTGTGTGCAAAACTGTATTGTTTGAAATAGAACAGTTTATAAATATGTAAACGGATTTTGCATTAAATAATCTAAAATTGGTAATATGTCTAAAAACCAAACCAAACCAAACCAAACCAAACTACCGCTATATAACCCAAGTTAAGCAAGGATATAGAAGATCAAACATTTAGATGGGTGACCACTTAAAAACAGCTGGTACCATAAGCCTGTGTACTACACTCAGTGAAACTTTGTAAATTCAATTTTTGTGAGAAAAGCAAACTGCTGACTGAAGCGATGATCATTTAATTGCCAACCAAGAAAGAATCAATGCTTACATCGGATAAGTGGTGTTTGTATCTATGTATTTATGTGTATGGGCGAATTAACGTGAGTTTGTTGTTATTTCTGTCTCAGCCAATTTGAGTGTTTTTCTCTCTTTCCTTCTGTCAGCCGGCATGTTTGTATTTGTTTATACAAATATCAAAACAGTCTGGGGAAAAGACACAAAGAGCAGTGAAAAAGAAATTTAAAACAAAAAATAATAAAGTAAAATAAAGAAAAAGAAAATAGTAATGTTAAGTTTTGTAATTGTCGCTTTCTTTTTGTGGGAGTGAACTGTGAGAGGTTAGGTGAGTTAAGAAAAATGGAAAAAAAAAAAGAAAGAAAAAAACGAAGGGAAGTAAAAATTATAAAAAAATATTTTAAAATGGCGGTCGAAAGTAAAAACATCTGAAAGTATAACTGAATGTTTGAATGGAAAGAACATTTTAAAGATTTGAAAATAGACCGGACAAGCTCTGGTGTATGAAAATCTCTCGCCTGAGGTTGTCTGGTTCTATTATTAATATTGCTACCATTATTGGAAACCAGTCTAAGGGCGTTGGTCTTCGTCGTATATACAAATTATATTTCTGTCTGTTTTAGCATTTATATATGATTGTTTATCCATCTTTAGCTGTTTGTCTATATGTCACTACTTCCATGCCTACATAACTTCAAAGATACTTACAATAAATATGTACGAGAATGAACCAATAAGTTTTAAGACTGGCATATTTAGTTGAATTATGTTGCGAACTTTTCACTGTATAATATAGGATCAATGTGATAATCAGGAGAAGCTCTCATGGCGTAGTGGCAAACGTGCTGAACTGGGACATCATAGTAAGCGAGTTTGAACTCCAGTCGCATTATTACGTTCACTTTCGGACTAATAAGCTTGGGAAAGGTATGAACTTCTTACCTCCAGCTATGAGTTACAGAGTACCGCAACTGTTTTTCTACAAGGATGGCTTTGGCATATAATAACACTCAAAGGTTGTTATGCTATTAAACAAAGAAACTGAAACTATGATTATCAGAGACGCGCCCGTAAATGTAATCGGAGACCCGAGTTCAAATCATGGACGAAATTGTTTGCATTTGACTCAACGCTTGGTAAAGCCATTTATCCATTTATTCTCCCCCAGATACTGGTAGATAGAAAGACAAACTGATTTCGTTACCTTGGTAAGACAACCACGCTAGTAGAAGGAATATTATAAATTCAAAACACCTGTAAGTTAAGTTGGTGACCGTAGTGGAGGGTGACTCGAAGGCTCCTTTTCGATTGCTACTACACCAAGGTGCAGGTGAGGGCGGTACTCCTTTCCCTGGATTGCTCCACTTTACACGTGATCCGTACCTTATAATGCTGAGTGTTAAGCAAGGTGGTATCAAGTACCATTTTTGAGTCTTTGGTATCAAACGACCTCGGATTGAATCCAGGTCTCCCGGGCTATTGGCGAACACTCTAACATCCCGACGAAAAAATTGATCCAGAGAGTCACAATCTGCTAGTGGTGTAGTTGCCGGATAAATACGTATTAAAATGTAATTGGTTAGGTGCATTGATAAGGGACCAATGTTAAAAAAAAAAAGAGATGATTGAAATATTATGTGAAAACATTAAGTAATCCAACAGGTGCATTCTGATACAAATAAAGAAAAAAGTTATGAATATACTACCCGCACAAATACGCTACTTTTTTTCGTCGTCTTCATCAAGGTTGATGCATTTGTCTCAAATATTCCCGCCTCGAAGTAGGTAGCGTTAAGTTAATTGTTCTTTTGTCTTTGGAACTCACGTGCTTATCTACCAAATCTCGTGACGATGTCGTGTTTTGCGGCCATATCAGAAGTCTTGAAAGAGGAAAACCTCAACGTCTAAAAATTCTACCGACAACAAAAGGTAGCCCAGTCGGCTAGGGTTTTATAATACACCAACTGCATCTCTCCAGATTAGAAAGACCTCCACCCCAATGAGTTTCCTAGATAGGAATTAAACAATATGATGGTGAGATTAGTAAGGCTGGAGCTTTGGGGAAGCGGAGTATGTCTTCATTGCCATTACTCCCAGGTCCACTCTGGTACAGAGTGGTAGCACCTGATGGGGTCAAATCTATGGGCCAAATAGAACTGTTTGACATTTAAACTGAGTGCAAGCAAATGACTAACGCTAAATTTAATTGTTTGAACTCGAACCGTTTCATCATTTAACTGTGTGTAAACAAATGACCAATGTTTAATTAAATCGTTAGTTTTATATAACAATACTTGAAACCATTTAACTTTGTAGAATTTTGCTAAATTGAATTGTTACAATAGAACTGTTTTATCATTTAACGGAGTGTATCTACAAAATTTGTTTACAAATCATACATTTAATACATATTTAAACACAAGATTTGGCATTAAATAACCAACAATGTTTGAGATGCCATAAAACCCAAAAGAAGAGAACATTGTGCGTTTTAAAACGCGGATTCTCTTTGTGATATGGCCGTAGAACTTGATCTTCCGGAGTTCGTGGTCCATAAATTTTTCCACATTTTCATTAGGACCATTGGTCATAGAAGAAAAACAATTCTATTGAGAAACCCCGATTGATAAATTCCCTGAAGAAGCGGGAAAAGATAAAAATGTTTATTAGTCTTGCATAAAATTGATTACGACGCTTTAGGAAGCTTATAGTAGCTAAGACCCTCGAAAAAGAGTTTTAAAATTTTTGTAAAAGTTTAACCTTTAATCTGCATTAAATATTGCGGTCACTCGGGGTATTTACCAGCTTTGATCTTGACGGAAATTATGCGTATTTTCCTCAGCCTCCATCGAATCATTCTCCTTGACTTTCTTGAAGCAATGTCACAAAAAAGACTGCTAAAAATGGGTCGACGCAAAATTGCATTAAATCCTTTTGGTGTGCACTGGTTGACTTACCTGATCAGATAGATGGTGCATTTTGATAATATTGTGCATGAAAATAGAGTTCATCATTGGTTACCGAAACAACTTGATCTGCAAACAGTTTTAAAGATTACTTAGGTGACTAAATTACACAGGTAGAAATAAAATCAGAAAATGTTGAAATTTAAACTATTTTTACTTCTTCATAGCTCCGAAAACTGTTTATATATATTTTTTTTTAATTCGGTCTGTTTTCTTTTTTTAAAGGCTTATCAACTTTTGTTGGTTATTTTATGCCAAAGCCATCCTAGTAGAAGAATAGCAGTGATGCAATTTAACCCATAACAAGGGAAAAAGAGAGTTCATGACTTTCCCTTGGGTAATTGTCCGAAAGTTAACGCAGTCGCGTGACCGTAGTTTTAACAAGCTACTACGATGTCACAGTCAAGCACGTTAGCCACCACGCCACGGGAACGCACTCGTCACGCTTTTATTGACGAACGAATTCGTGTAGATAAAGAAATTTGTCATTTAGCAAAAATAGCGTGTCCCATATACTCGGAGTTTTTAATTTCATGAAATCTATCAATCGAAACACAATATTGTAGACATGTTATGAAAGTTTATGCTAGGGAGATTTTACAATAAAATTCCTTTTTATAAGATTTATAAGGCTTGGTAAACGACATATCTAAGAGAACCCAAAGGAATATATACCCGAATAGGCGATTGTATCAAATAGTCATTTCAGTTATTAGATACATTTTCTTCAGAGTAAAGTGTTGCTACGTGACTAGTTTTGTTGCATAAGATTGACGTGCTCAGAAATCAACTATCTTATCACTAGGGTATAGTCGATAGATTGATAAATAGATAGATAGATGAATTTCAATAGGGAAGAAGAAGAAGAAGAAGAAGAAGAAGAAGAAGAAGAAGAAGAAGAAGACATGAATTATGATAGATTGATAGATATTAGGTTGGAAAGAAAGTCACATTGCATTGAAGGTGGAAAAGAAACAAATGCTTCTTGAGTCTGAAAGAATAAATTTAATCAAGATATTTCTTCTCATTATCGACAACATAATCCCGTCTATTTGGCAATTTGTTGATCCCTTGGGTGTAGAATTATTCAGGTCTCGGTACAAAGAAAAATTCAATATTAGTTTTTCTCTCTTCACAATTAATAAACTGTTTTCTCTTCAAAAATCTTGCAATCATCTGAAAAGAAATAACAAAGTCAGGAAGAATAAGGTGGATGAGGGAAAACTATATATTTAGTAACATAATCTTTTTTTAGTGTCTCGTACAATATGTAGTATTGTATTATCGTGTAAGAGAAAAAGCTCCTTTACGATTAATCAATGATGGGCGTTTTTTCTGCAATATATTGTGTTGTGCTTTCAACTGGCGACAATATTTATACACAATTTACTGTTTCAGTTTGGTTAAGCGCTTTTTGATAGACGACACTCTTCATATCCAATTAAACAAAGAGTATAACCTTTTTCAATAGTTGTCCCAGTTTAGAGATTAGTTCTTTTTCATTGAGTGATTACTATTTTTGCTTGTATTGGATATGCTCTACTACTGTTGGGTTTCATCGCTTAGACTCTGAGAAAAAAACTTGGAGAAAAGGGTAGATGGTAATAAAGCAATAATGTTGCATTCTTTCTTTGAACAAATTCTGAAAGCAGCACCTAATAAATCATCAGTGGTACAGCGTGCAGAAACAAAATTAGGAAGGGTGTCCTCGTGGTGAAATGGTTAAAGCGATGTTCTGCGGAATCGTAGTAAGCGAGTTCGAACTACAATTGCGCTGTTATGTTCAGTTTTGGACAAATACCCTTGGGAAAGGAATAAACCTCCTTATCCTCCTCCAAGCTATGAGTTAAAGAGTACTTTCCTTCTAGGAGGATGATTTTGGCATTAAATAACCTACAAAGGTTGATATATCTTTAAACAAAGAAACCGAAACCAAAATTACGGATATTCTAGTATATTAAGAAATGACTCAATGGAGGTGCCCGTGGTGTAATGGTTATTGTCGTAGGAAATGGACACGGCAAAACAAGTTCAAATCCTGGACGACACTGATTGCATTTCACATTGCACTAATACCCTTGGGAAAGGTATGAATCCAATTATTCTCCCTCCAGCTATGGGTAAATATTTGGGCAGACTAGGTTCTTCAGCCTTGGTGAGGCAACTAGTCTAGAAGGAGGAAAACTCTGAATTCAAATCTGTTAAACTCCGCTTAAAAAATTGACCTTGTGTCATATCCTGCCCGAACGGAGGGGTTGGTAATTATAAATAAGAAACGACTCAATTATGAAACAAGATAAATTTTGATTTAAAAAATAAGCAACAAAATAAGAAGATAGACCTAAAACAATAAATTTACTCAATATGACCATCATTTTTTATTACTTATTGTTTAAACATGCCTTCCAAATGATTTGCATTCCTTCAAAAAATGCTTCAGACACTTTATTCCATTCTTACTAAGCGAACAAAAATTTGGTTGGGAAGTTGCATTTGTTTTGTTTTCTAAAACGCCCCAAATAGCGTAATCATGGGGTTTAATGTCTGAGCTTAAATCTTCTTTAACTGCTGTCATCAGTTTTCGCGTTGACTCTCAATTCATTAGCGTTCTTTCTTGTTGACGTTATCGGACACTTATCGCCGTAGCGAGATCAGTTTAAAAAACCCTTCTATTCGTGTTTTTGTTCAATCTTCCTCATCCCTTTTCTTAAAAAAGCTTCTTTACTGTAAAAAAATTTTTCTTTGCTTTATATACAGTAGACAAATAAACCAATATTTGGATGTGAAGTTTCATTTGTTTTGTTTTCAAAACGCCCTATATAGCGTAATCAAGGGGGTTATTGTCTGGGTTTGAATCTTGTTTAATTGCTCTCCTCAGATTTTTCTCGTGGACTTTCAATTCATTAGCGGGCTTTCTTATTCACTTTGTGGGGTCCTTCTAAATCATCGAAGTGAGAGCAGTTAAAAGGGCTTCTTTTTGCTTTTTGTTCAATCCTCCACTCTCCCTTTTCCTAAAAAATATGTCGGATAGGATCAGATGACAACAGAGCATAAAAGAAACTGGCTTGAGCATTATGATGACAATAATTTTGATAGAATACCCACTGTTCATCACTGGTAATGATTCTAAAGATAAGAAATTTAGTAGCAAGTCTACACTTAAATTACAAGCAGAGAGCGAATCTTTGATTAAACTGGGCGACAATTAGATGATGAGAGGTTACTGAACAACTTCAGACATTTTTTCCGAGCTTTCCTTAATATTTTCCTTAAATATTAGGTTAATTTTCGTGTATTTTGCTTTTGATTTTCCTCAATTACGCTTTGCAGATGATTGATATTGCCAGAACCTTTTCGAAAGAAAGATTTCCCGATTTAAATTTGCTAAAGCCTCGTTGGTATGACGGAAAACTTAAACTTTGGTAAATAGAACGGGTACGTCTCGATGCTTCTGTTGATATAACTACATTTTAATTAATACAACCAACTGTGTAATATGAATATGACAAATCATTTTCAAAAGGTAAAATTGATTTTAATTATTACCGACGCTAATATCAAGTAATCTGCAAAGAAAAAAATCAATAGATCGTAAAAACTAATGGTTATATTACCGTAAGTATGGAAAAGGTACTCCTAAAGTAATATTTTTTGAAAAAGGCAACGAGATTTCTTCCCCCAACACACATATTTATCTATAGAGTGATTCAAAAGTCACTTACCGTTTAAAAAATGACTGATAAGTTGAATCCTTACAATTACTTAGCAATATTTGAAACGATTTAACTGTGTATGAATGAATGAATAATGTTCAATAGAAATATTAGTGTTGGATAGCAATACCATCATGTGTTCCGGGTATGACATTAACTTCATGTGATGATAAGGTTCCAGTCTTGGAGTTTATTGAATGTGAAGTAGCTTTCATTACCATTACTCTATATAGATCCTGAGTGGTAGTTACTGTTAGTTTCTCAACTATAGGTAAAATTGAAGTGTGGAATCTTTTATTATGGATTATCATTGATATTATATAGAATTCTTGCTTTTAAATAGGTTGTTAAAATAATCTTACCAACAAACTATTCACTTACTATAAATATATATATATATACTTCCTCCCGTGAGATCATCATTCTTGAGAGGAAATTTGCCGGCTGTAACATTAGCTGAAATCCAAAAGATCTTCTCAAGAATTGAGCACTCCATGTAGCCGATAAGGTGTATGTAAGAAGATACACGTAAAAAAATCCTTCACTTACCGTGAGAACGACGATGGTCTGGAGTAAGATGTTCAACTCACATAAAGTCAACCGGGTTTCGAGCTCAGGTTGACGCGTCTCATTGGTCTTGCCACACAGAAGCGTTGTGATATAACGAAACAGTCTGTCTGTGGATGACAACATATATATAAGTAAGTTAAGTTTGGTTTGCTTGGGTTTTATGGCAAATCAACCTTTGTAGGTTATTTAACGTCAAATCCATTTTTATGTAAATATTCTGTTCTATTTAAAACAATTCAGTTTAGCAAAAGTACACAGTTTAATTGACAAAAATATTTCCATTTTAAACTATTCAAGCAGTTATATGTAACAATTCAGTTAAGTGTAAATACAGTTTTGATGTCGAAAAACAGTTCTATTTCAAATAAGTCAGTTAAGCATAAGCACGCAGTTTAAATGTAAGTACTGTTTAATTGTCAAAAACAGTTCTATTTCAAGCTATTCAGTTGACTCAAACAATTCATTTTAGCGTAAGTATGCTGTTAGTTCTATTCAACCCATAGATAGGGCCCTATCCGGTGCTACCATCCCGAGCCAGAGTGGACCTGGGAGCAATGGCAATGAAGGGGTACTCCGCATTCCCCAAAGCTCCAGCACTGCTGGAACCTCACCATCAGATTGTTTAGTGTCATATCAGGACACTCGTTTGGGGGGGGTCTTACCCCTCTGCAGAGAAGTAGTCAGTGTATGCTACAGCCCCAGCCGACAGGGCAAAAGTAAGTTACTCGACTATATATATATATATATATATATATATATATATATATATATATATATATTACATATAGATACACAAGTATTCAGTAAATCATAAAATCCAATCGTCAAATGAAATTGTTAACATCATAAGCTTGTGTTTCTGTACAAACGTGTATCTATATGTATATTTATTTATACACGTTTGTTTTCTTCTCTGTGTCCGTGTGAGTTTATCTGTTTTTGTTTTTTTGTTTGTTTGTTTTTGTGTGTGTGTGTGTGTGTGTGTGTGTGTGTGTGTGTGTGTGTGTGTGTGTGTGTGTGTGTGTGTGTGTGTGTGCTTGACATTTATTTATGAATTATGGCACGTGCATAAGCACACGTGCGTTAATAAGAAGAATACAGAATACAACTTCACTCGATTTTAGCATAAAAAAAAAGGCAACTTACTAAATTTCAGTTAAAATTATGACAGAAACGTCTAATATACACAAAGTTTTATTTTTTTTTCTTAAATTTACGTTGTAAAGGAAGGCATAAATATGTTTCTTGCTTTGTGAATAAATTTGTTGAGACAGGACCTCGCATCGATTAGTTTTGTGTTTGCCTTTTAAATTTTCTCGCAAACGCGAACAAAGAGAGAGACAGTAATCATTTATGGTGGGGGTTGGTTTGTATAAATGATATAATGGAAAGTTTTCTTTTAAGAAATGAACAAAGACAGAAACGAGACAGGTGGAGAAAAAGAGGTTTCATCAAAGAATAAAAGAAAAAAATTGAAAATTGAAGAATGAGAAAAGACTCCAAAAAATTCAAGATGTAAAAAGGAACGTTAAAAACAGTGAGTTATAAATAGAAAAAAAGAAGGGAAACATAAATAAAGATCAAAGAAATGCGGGGTAAAAAAGCAGAATTTTTTTTTTAAACCGAATAAAAAGAAAGTTAGAAGCAATGGTTGAATGATAGATAAAAAAACAACGAGAAATGAAAAAGAACAAAACCTGAGAATTATTTAAAGGAGAGAAAAATAATGAATGAATGAACGAATAAAAATTTCAAGCAACGGCTGAATGAAAGATAAAAAAAACAACAACGAAAGATGAAGAAGAACAGAAGCTGTGAATAATAGAAAGATGAGAAACATAATGAGGTATGAACAAATGAAAGTATCAAGCAAGATTGAATGAAAATGTGGAAACAAAAGTAAATGAAGAAAATCAAAACCATGAATTATAAAAAGAAGAGAGAAATAAAGAATGAGTGAACGAAGGAATGAAATATAAGAAATGAAAGTTAAATATTATGGCAAACTGTAGAAAGTAGAAAAATAAGAATGAAATAGAGTGAAAGAAAGTCTAGAGATAAGATAAGGAAAATAGTGAAAAGAAGCGTAATTGAGACTGAAAATATTCGGGAATCAATAGAAACCATCGAAGGACAATGAATTCATATTACAAAGATCTGATTTATCTATATATGTCATTCTCAGTCAGCAAACATTTCCCATCGTTGCTAGCTTTTTGTTGGAGTAATATTATATAATACAGGTGATTTTCAATTCAATTTGCAATACTATATAATACAGACAACTTGTAATAGAATTTGCTCTACTAAATAATACAGAAAATTTTATTACAATTTGCAATGCAATATAAACCAGGTAAATTTTATATTAATAATGTATACCGAATGCTGTAATTTTCTCAAGGGAGATAACTATTAGATTCTAAGTACTGAAATCTACCATTTATTCATCGATTTATTACGAGGTCTTCATGTAAGTTTTATAAAGTAGGATTTGATTCTGCATCGACCTTAGTAGTTGTCGAAATTAACTATCAAGCGAGTGAAAAATGAAAATTAACAATCAAAGAAGGAAGTAGAGTGGAACTTATGAAAAATCTGAATAAAAGGGTTTCAGAAAAAATAGAACAATGGAAGATAAAGAAAAAAAACTACTGCATATAATTATTAACCAATCTTAGTTTAGTATCACTATTCTTGGACCTAGTAATAGGTTAAATAGTACCACTACTGTTCTTCTACCCTGATGGTTTTGTCAGTAAATTATTCTGGAAATCTTGTATGCCATTCCTCATCAGGATGTCATGCCATCAGCACGGATATCCCTGATCCTCTCCCGCCACCTTTCTCGTGGTGTAATGGTTAAAGCGATGAACTGCGGAATCGTAGTACGCGAGTTCGTACTCCAGTCGCGCTATTACGTTCACTTTCGGGCAAATACCCTTGGGAAAGGTATGAACCCCCTTATTCTCCCTCCAGCTATGGGTAAATAGTAGGACGGACTAGGTTCTTCAGCCTTGGTGAGGCAACTAGTCTAGGAGAAGGAAAACTCTGAATTCAAACCTGTTAAACTCCGCTTGTGTCATATCCTGCCCGAGCGGAGGGGTTGGTAAATAGTACATTTCTCTAACGTCCATCGCTTCTGAAAGGTCCTCAAGGTCACATCCTGTATCGGTAGAGAGCTGTTGTATGTAGGTTCTTGCAGGTCGTCCAACCTGTGCTCGTCCATGCGAAGCGGTCCACAGTGGTCAGTCACTTATGATTTCGTTTCTACTTCTTCAGCAGTGTCCTGCATGTCTGGGTCGTCAAACTTGGACAGTTTCTGTGATGAGTGGTAAGTGGTCGTACAGCTGCTGCTTTGTGGGGTGCTGCCTCCAGGACTTGTTTTATATTGTTCGCAGCATTCTTGTGTAATTTCCGTCAAGCTTTTTCTCAATTAATTTAGTTAGCACCATGTTGTGCATCTATATAGCAGTATCGAAATAACCACTGCTTGGAAAAAAAAAACTGCGTAATTTTATCGGTCATGTCTCACTTACATGTGACCGATAGACTATCGTTAGCTGTCCGTGCCTTTGCTAGTCACATGTTGATGTCTGTCTCGGTTGATAAGACACTGCTTCCTATGTAGGTGAACTTGTCAATTAGTTTCAGTGAAATACCGTTTAGAGTGGAAATGTCGCCTCTTTGATTAAAGTACATATATTTCGTCTTGGGTGCATTGACATGGAGGCCTATGCTTGCAGATGCTCGTACCAGACTATGTATCGGGTGTATTTGCCAGAAGTGCTATGTTATCGGCGTAGTCTGCGTCTATAATTGTTCGTATCTTCTGCTTCTTTTCGTATCTTCTGCTTCTTTCCTTTGATAGCTTGAAACTGTTTTCTTTCATTTTATCAATAGACGTTTTCGTATGCCATTAAACACAGAAAACGAAACCAAACTACAGTTGGAAATAATTTAACAAGATAAATTTACTAAATAATACTTTATACTATGAATCTTACGAAGTTAAGATTGTCAGATGGCCAAAATTAATCTTTGATACCTTAATTCATGGTTGCGTCACGTTAAAAGATCTGGTTTTCGTTTGATCACCGATGACCCTAGTCAGATTTTAAATCGGCGATTACTATAAATAGCAAGTGACTCTAAGAAACTTGAATCTTTGCCAGACTAAACAAACGATCCTAAATTGGTAGTCTCTGAATTTTTCTACTAAAACAGAATCCTTTCATTTTGAGCATATAAATGCAGCTTTAAAAAAGACTGCATTCGCTCGTTTTGCGTACTCAATGTTAAGTGTTGTGAGTTCAATCTTACTAAAATGCGGCAATAATGTAACAGTTTAAACCATGCTGAGTCAATTCATAGTGATTTTTCTTGAATAAGTTCCCGTCTTTTCTTTCAATCGTCAGTTTTGGGGAACTAAGTCGATCTGATGAATCTATTGATTTCAATGGAATGTCAACTTGTTAAAGTTTATTCTTTGCTTAGGTGTTTGCGAATTGTGCTAATTGCACATTTATGTTAAATTTTTTTGCGTATATTTTGTAAGATTTTTTAATGTACACAGACATATGGTATAAGGTATCTCTGTAGAATAGGATCTATTCTTAACAGATTTATTTCGCCCATAGATGTGATGCTGACAGGCACTGTATAATATTGCCTTAAGCTGCGATGAACCCGGTGGATGTTGTAGACAAATACATCCGGCTGTCGATGAAATCAACTAAGTAATTACCGAAAACAATCAATGCGTAGATTTAAGCCGTGAACAATGGAGAACTAGTATTGCGTGGGTGTAAATCAAGGCAAATGAAAAACAAGCAATGCTTGGTTGCAAGCTGTGACGAATGGAGAACTAGAATTGCGTGGGTGTAAACCATGGCCAATGAAAACAAGAATTGATTGGATGAAGAGGCTTGGCCATGTGGATCACGTGGTAATTTTAAGACTATATAAAGTCTAGAATTTTGGCTGAAGTCTCTTAGCGCTGACTGTTCCAACTCACGACTGCTCTTTCATGTGTGCGAACTCTGATCGACTGCTCTCCTGCTTCACACAAGCTTCACCGTCGAAGAATAAAGTTATAAGATTATATTTTATATATATATATATATATATATATATATATAAACATTTCGCTGTGTTTATTATGACAGTTATCATCATCATCATGTTGTCCCGCTAGCACGGATCTCCCTGACCCTCTCTTGCCACCCTTCTCTATCTTTCATCGCTCCCGGTATGTCTCTATCTTTCATCGCTCCCTGTATCGCCTCAGAGCTGTTGTATGTAGATTCTAGATGGTCTTCCTGCGTTTGCTTGTCCATGTGAAGGGGTCCACTGGAGTATATCGCTTATGAGTTCGTCTCTACTTCTCCAGCAGTGTCTATGATACTTGGTTCGTATAACTTGGATAGTTTTCATGATGGTTGGTAAGTGACCGTACAGCTGCTGCTTTGTGGTGTGCTGCCTCCAAGACTTATTTAATATTGCTCGCAGCATTCTTGTGTAATTGCCGTCAAGCTTTTTATCTATACATTAAGTTAGCGTCTATGTAGTGCATCGATATAGCAGTATCGACACAAACCCTGCTTGGAAAAAACTGCGTTCTTTTTATAAGTCAGGTCTGACTTCCATACGACCGATAACCTATCGATAGCTGTTCATGCATTTGCTAGTCACGTTCTGATGTCTATCTCGGTTGATGTGACACTGTTTCCTACGTAGGTGAACCTGTCCACTAGTTTCAGAGATCTACCATTTCGCGTAGAGATATCGGGGTGACTACAGAACTACTAATCTCTTATCAAAGGTGACCAGGATGTAATTGCAATGAAGAGATTTTACAAACTCACCACGTTTCTGGAATTGGATTCTCACCATCAAATACATTTTAGAGTCATGGTCAGGATACACATTTATGACGGGTTTCTGTAGGGAATACAGTTAGCGTACTCTAAGCCTCACTGACAGAGCGGGCTTATCTGATGGGGGAACAGAGAGAAGAATTTTGCAACAGCGAATTTTTGAAAACTCGACGAAGAACTGTGGATGTGAAAGATAGATAAGAAATCATTTCTTGTATAATTCGTTTTGTTTTTTATTTTTCCATCCTGGCTATTTAAGAATTTGACGCTCACCTAAACAAAACGTAAATCAACCGGGATGTTAATAAACAGACAAAGAATGCTAATCAGAAAAGATGAATAAATTGGCAGAAAAGGCAGTTCATTGAATAAAAAAGAGGAGGACAGAAAGAAAACAGCCAAATATTTCGGAAAGCAATGATCACAGAACTCAAACTCACATATTTCTAGCTTGGGTCTTTGTATATTACTTACTTGTAGGCGATTATTTCTAAATATATAAATTCAAATATTAAAGCTGTTAACTTTCTGGATTAATGCGCTTCCACGCTGACAAACACGACTAAGATTGATTGATTGATTATAACGGCATATCAAAGTGTCTTGTGAAATTATATGCCTTAAGGTTAGGGATGTGTGTTCGTTGAATTTATATTTTTCGTTTTGGTTTGGTTTTATGGCACATCAACCGTTGAAGATTATCCTATGTCAAATCCATTTTAGGCATATAAACAGTTCTATTCAAAACAATTCAGTTTAGTATAAGGGCACAGTTTAAATATAAAAAAAGGTTAATTTCAAGTAATTAGGTAAATAAGTAAAAAGTTTAGTTCTATTTGACCCATGCATAGGATCCAATCAGATGCTACCACTCCGGGCCAGAGTGGATTTTGGAGCAATGGCAATAAAGAGCTACTCTGCATTCCTTAAAGCTCCGGCATTACTGGAGCCTCACCATCAGATTGTTTAGTGTCGTATCCGGGACACTCGTTGGGTAGACTTACTCCCTGAAGAGAAACAGTCAGTGTATTCTGCAGCCCCAGCCGACTGGGCTATAGATTTTTTTGTGTAATTATGTTAGAGTTTTTTTTTAAATACAGTTATATGATATCAAGTATTTGTATCTAATAAGAAGGTATTCCGAATCGTTTTAAGCCTTACACAGAAAGAAGAGTCATTCTTGTGGCGATAAACTACCACTTCTTACAAAACCTGAAAAACTTATTCTGATTTTTTTCTGGTTTTATAAGAAGTTGTGGCGTATTACAACCAAAAATGTTTATTCTCTTTTTCTCGGTGAGGATTAGAACATTTTCAATGACCTTCATCCAAATAATTGGATCACAGTTGAATGGTTTCAAGTATTCCTATCTTATACAAATAATTAACTAGATTCAAGTAATTATTTCTATTTAATAAGTCATCTGTTTGTACTCCGTTATATGAGTTAAAGTAACTAAGTATCCTTAGTAAATAATTAGAGCTTCAAGTAACAAGTTTTAAGAGGTCCATCAAACCGACAGGTCTTTTGCTCTCTCCATCACTTCCTCTCTCTCTCTCTCTCTCTCTCTCTCTCTCTCCGTGGATCACCATTTTTTTTTTCCAGTTTGCGATGGCACTCTGACGAACATTTTTCTTCAATCCAATTCATGGTGAGATTAAAAAGTATTAAGATAGAAGTACCAAATACATAATTTTCTAATTTTTAGGTTGATTTTTTTTTTAATTTAAAGGAAAGCAAGTGAATGTCTTGTTAACTTACATGATAAATTTATGATATTTAGAAAAGTTTGAACCCTGTTAGCAAAACTTAGAATACGACACGTGTATCCTCTGCTGACGGTTAAGACTTCCACAAGAAGGGTTATCCTCAAATAATACTAAGCTGCATCTGGTAATAAGGGTCCTGTTCTAGTGTCCTGCAGCGTATGGAATCACCCTTTTCTTCTCATTACTCCTAAGACCTCTCTGTACAGAAGTGCTAGTACCTGTTATAATTCCATCTACGCGTCAAACAGATTAGTTTGAAAATGGTAGGTTTTTGGTTCTGGTTTCTTTGTTCAATGGCATATCAACCTTTATGGGTTATTTAATACAAAGACCATCCTTGTAGAAGATTAGATGTGATACTGGGGGTGTCTTAGTGGTTTAATAGTTAAAACGCTGTACTGATGGATCCGTGTAAGCGAGTTCAAACTCTAGTCGCGCTATTACGTTCACTTTCGGACAAATACTCTTGGGAAGAGAATGAACCCCCTTATCCTCTTAGCTAGGGGTTAAATAGCGTCACTGCTGGGTTTTTTTCTAGAATGATAGCTTTGCCATTAAATAACCCATGAAATTTGATCGGCCATTAATCAAAGAAACCAAACCAAACCAAGAAGTGATAGTATTTAACACATAGTTGAGGAGATAAGAAAGTTCATATCATTTCCAAGGTTGTTATTCAGAAAGGAAACGTGATAGAGTGATTTGAGTTTGAACACAGTTAATATTACATCACAGTCCAGTACGTTAGCCAAAAGGCCACGGGGATTAGCCGAACAATGAAAATTAGAAATAGTTGATTGAGATATGTGAAACCATTCTACTCTGTGGGAACCAAAGATTACTTGTAAATGGAATGGTTGATGTTGATAGGAATACTTGCAAACTTTTAATTATATGCGAGTTTTTATATCTAATAAGCTATGATTGTTAACTAAATATATATATATATATATATATATATATATATATATATATATATATATATATATATATATATATATTACATCTAATAAGCTATGGTTGTTTATTATCATTACTCATTAGAGTTTTACGCATCAGCTAACGCTGATGGTCTTTCACCGGAGTTTGAGTGACAGCAAGTCTCCTCAGGTCACTAGGATTCTTCTTAGTAGTCTGGCAGTTCTCAATAATGTATTAGTTCGGATGGCCTCCACTTCTCCGCCAACTTCCAAATCCTCCAGTCCCTTTAGTAATCCTTTAGTTACTGTTCCAAACGCACCAATTACAATTGGTATTATTGTCACCTTCATGTTCCATAGTTTTTTTTCTATTGCCTAGCAAGGTTGGGGTACTTATCCTTCTTTTCAAATTCTTTCAGTTTTATTCTGTGATCAGCCGTGACAGCAAAGTCGACAATTTTGCAAGTTCTCTTTTTTTTTTGTTAGTTGATTATTATTAGGTCTGGTCTTCTTGCCGAGATTAGGTAGTCTGTATGTATGTTAAAGTCCCATAGGATTTTATGTGTGTTATTTTCTAGGACAGGTACTGGGTTGTGCATATACCATTTGTTTGTATGGTCAAATTAAAATTTCTTGCACAACTCCTTGCCGACCCAGTCGGGTCTAGCCTTGTATTCCTTCTGCGCTAATTTGCTGCATTCGCTTATTATGTGATTGATGGTTTCATCTCTGTCATCCCCTACCCAACATACGCTATTTTGTTGTGTCTTATCTATTCTCGCTTTGATATGAATGGTTCATACGGCGTTATTTTTTACTGCTAATATCTAATATCCTATGTTTGTTAACTCTACATACATACGTACATATATATATATATATATATATATATATATATATATATATATATATATATTGTAAGCTATGGTTGTTAACTATATATTATATATATTACCATAATATATATATATTATATAATATTATATTATTTTATATTATTGATATAATATATGTTTAGTTAAAGATCATAGCTTATATATATATATAACTTATAATCATATATATTAAAAATAATATATATATATATATATATATATATATAAATATATATACATATATTATATTACATTATATTTTGTTTTATTTTATTATATTTTATTATATTTTACCAAATACGCTATGATTTTAACTATATATATATATATATATATATATAGTCATACCAAAAACTTAGAAATGGTACTTGATGCTCCTTTCTTAACACTCGGCATTATAAGGTAAGGATCAAGGCTAAAGTGGAACACTCCAGGGAATAGAGTTGCGCCCTATTATACACCTCGCTGTAGTAATTATTGAAAATGGAACCTTCGGGTACACCTCGTCTAAGTTCGCCAACTTTACTAACTTATTGGTATAAGATAGGAATACTGAGCAAACAAATGATTTCATCAAAATGTTATAGTTACTTAAACTATACAATTGAGTATAAATCATTATATATGAATTTTTGAAACTACCAACAGCCTCTTCGCGGGGGTAGTAGATTACGGTCACTGCACCTATTCAGAGGTGGAAAACCCTCTAACAAGTGTCTACGGTATATCACTAAACATAATGAGGCTCCTGTCTTAAAGTTTTTGGCAATAGAGACTATCCCTTCATTGTCATTACCCCCTGATCCATTTTAACTGAGAATTTTTGTACCTGTTTAGGAGTCATGTATGGGTCAAAAAAAGTTGGCGACCATAGTCGAGGGTGACCCGGAGGCACCCTTTTCTATTGTTACAACACCAACGTGTAGGAGAGGGCGCTACTCCACTCCCTGAATGGCTCTAATCTACCCCTGATCCTTATATTATAATGCTGAGTGTTAAGCAAGGAAACATCATGTACCATCTTTTGAGTCTTTGGTATGACTCGACCTGGGATTGAACCCCGGTCTCCGGACCATCTATTTAATTATTTACTATGCGTGAATGTATGTATCTGTATGCAAACGAATGACTAATGTTCAATATAATTATCAGTGTTAGATAACAATACTCGAAACAATTTAGTGCCCTAAGTATGATATCAAAGCCTATCAGATGATGAGGATCCAGTCCTGGAGCTTTGGAAAATGCGAAGTACTCCTTCATTACCATAACTCTCAGGTCCTTTCAAACAAGGAGTGGTAGTTCTTAATCGGGTCTTATGTATGTGTCAAATAGAATTTTTCAATCTTATACTAAGGATTATTATTATTAATATACATTAGTTGTTGACTTTCCCTTGGAGTCTGAGAGACAGCAAATCTCCTCAAGTCTCTAAGATTCTCTTTAGTATTCTGGCCATTCTTAATAATGCTGTAGTTTGAATGGTCTCTGATCGCTCTTTAAATTCCAAGTCTTCCAGTCTCTTTAACATTCCTTTGGTGACTGTAACGAACGCACAAATTACAATTACTGTCACTTTCATGTTCAATAGTTCTTTTTATTTCTTTCGCAAGGTCTAGGTACTTATTTATCTTTTCGCGTCCTTTCACTTTCAGTAGGAGCGGCAAAGTCCACTATTCAGCATGTTCTCTTTTTTTCTTTTTCTTTTTTTGACTTTCACAAGATTTGGTTGTTTGGCTGAGATTGGCTGATCCGTTTTTATCTCAAAATTCCTAAGTTTATACGTCTAGTTTTCTAAAACAGATTCTGGGTTGAGTATATACCATTTTTGTGTATCGTAAAATTTTAGCTTCTTGCATAATTCCTAGTGATCATCTTGCCCCCCCCCCCCAACTTGTGTCTAGTTTTATAATTCTTTTTGTGCAAGATAACTGCATTTGCTTATTATGTGATTAATCGCTTCATCTCACTCACCACACAACCTACATCTGCTATTTTGCTGTCTTGTCTATTTTTCCTTTGACACCGTTAGCCCTTATGGTGTTGTTCTTTGCTGTCATCCTTCCATAGCAGAGGGTTGGGTAAATACATACTTGGTATTGGGAGGCTGTTAAATAATATTTTGGGGATGATGCGGGAAAACCTTCATTATGTTTACAGATATTGTTAGTTTTAAGTATTTAAATTAGCATAAAATCTGTTTTTATTTTCTTTGGTTGTAGTGACTATCAACCCTTAAAATCCATGTAGCCGATTTTTGTGCAATAACAAAGAGTTAAATATTCCCAGACAGCTCGAATTCAGACTGGGCAATCCCTATTTCTACATCGCTACTGCCTGGCCAATTTTCTCATCTCTTGCTTCAGTCGAAAATACCCTTTAACCTAACCCTTGTCTATCAAATCTCTGCTTCACTGCTCGAGGATTAATGGTTGGGATTACGCCTTCATATAACAGTTGGAGTGGCTATCTAAAACTGAATAAAAGGAAGAAAAGCAATTAAACGTTATGAATAAAGAATGACGGTGTTATGATTTATATTCAGAAATGATTTTAGTAATACAAATCATTGTTCAGTTAAAAATCATTAATGCTCATGTACACTCAGGCGATAAAGATCAATATAATCTTGGCACTTGCTGTATTTCCAAAGTACAGGGAAAATATAGAGGGGGTTGTTTTTATATTAACCTTATGTCACCAATTTCATGATTGCTGATGTTGTTATAAGTAATAGTGAGGTTAGCATGTTAAGTGAATTGCTTGAACAATTCTTCATGTGTATTATTATTATACCCTTTGCGAGTTGTTTACACGAGCATTAAATGATGGTTTTTCACTGGAGTCTGAGTAACAGCAGGTCTCCTCAGGTTGACAGGATTCTTCTCAGTATTCTGGCCGATTTCAACAATGCCCTAGTTTGGATGGTCTCGATTCGAGCTCCGAGTTCAAACTCTTCCTGTCTTGTTTATAAGCCTTCGTGAACCGTTCCAAGCACGCTAATCCCAATTTGTATCACTGTCACCCACATGTTCCACAAATTTATCAGTTCTCAGGCAAGGTCTAGGCACTGCTCTCTCTTTTTGCTGTTTTTTTTTTTCTCTCACTGGTCTGCTGAAACGGCAAAATCCACAATATAGCAAGTTCTCTCTCTCTCTCTCTCTCCATATCTATCTATCTATCGATCTATCTATCTATCTATCTATTTCTATCTTTCTTTCTCTTATCACATGTCTGGTCACCTGGTCGGGATCAGATGATCAATTTGTATAGCATGGAGAATTTTATTCTCATTCTCCAGGACAAATTCGGATTCGTGCTTATACTATTTGTTGTATGGTCAAATTTTATTTTCTAACACAGTTTCCTTTGGATCGCCTTCCCCGTGTCTAATTTTATACTCCTTTTGCGCTAGTTGGATACTTTCGTTTACGATATACCGAATCGTTTTGTCTTTGTTATTATATGTAACTTCACATTAAATAAAGTAAGTAAAGTTTGCCATAGCTACTACATCGAGGCGTAGGGGAGGACTCTAATCCTTTCTCTGAATTACTCCACTTTACCCTTAAAACGTATCTTCTATTACTGAGTGTTAAGCAAGGAGGTATCAAGTACCATTTTAAAAGTCTCCTGAACCATTGGCGAGCATTCTACCCTCTAGGCCAATTAGTGTTCCGTTTATATCTAAAGCAACATTTGTCACCCTTGAAATAGGATTTCTAACGAATTAGACAAATATTCCATTTGCCCACGATACAATAAAAAATATAATTGTCAGTTTTGAAATTATCATCAAACCTCTTCCCAAATTTTATTCTTCGTTTAATTTTTGATTTCCCTGTTACATGATTTATTTTCATGTCTAATTTCTTTGGATGCAGTATGTAGTACTTTACATTTTTCTTTGACAAATTTTAGTTTCCACTTATATTTTTGACATAATCACATCCACACGTCAACGGGCGCATATCCCGTTGCATATACATTTGTGTTTACAGTACATCAAATGTTAACATTGCACTGTTGTTGTTCTTCTCTGTTGCCTGTCTTTACAAAGCTAATAAAGGCTGAACGAACAAGCGTTTAGGATAACATAAATATTGCGGTCTTGTGAAAAATGTGCTGAGAAATTATTAATGAAGTGAATTATGTACAAGCGTTGCATTCGCGTGAGAAAACAGAAAGAAAAACACAGATTGGTAACATAAACGTGAAAAGTTGATGAAAAACAATCAACATGTTTGTCTGATGTAGTTTTTTTTTGTTTTTTTTTTGTTCGTATTTTATTTTCTTGAAGCTGAATTGCAATCTTTGTAACATCTCTCCGAATAAAATCCCGTTAGCTACTCATACAATGAAACATTTGTGAATGAACTAAGTTTTCATTTCATCTAAACGTTAATGCAAATTGAATGGTTGATTACTTGCCGACTGACGTCCAATCAGTTGCAATCTTTACAGCAGCAAAATCTTCCATATCTAACTTGATATAACGGCATTTCAACATTTTTTGGGAATTTCATGCCTTTGAGAATAGTCTTCATTGTACATTTATACAAGGTTAGATCAAAAGCTTTCCAACATTTGCATTGGTGTTAGTTTCAGTAACTTACGAAATCGATTGATGCTATACTCTATATAACCCAGAACAGGCTCCCTCGGATTATTACTTATTCTAATTCATAGCTCACTTCCTGCTCTCACGACTTTTCAACCACCAAAATAAAGAGGAAATTTCAGTGAAGCCTCGATGGTTAAGAGTTGGATCAAAGAAATAACAGAAATATGGTTTCAGACGATGGAACAAGATGACCTCTACTTGGAAGAATTTTATTGTGAATTGAAGAATAAAATTACCAAAATATTGCCAAAAGTTTGACTCCTCTTAGTATTTATTTTATGTCAGTATTTCTGGAAAGTTTTTTCCCTATTGGCCTAATGATTAGATTATTCGCCAATGGTCGAGGAGACCGGGCTTCAATCCCAGGTCGAGTCATACCAAAGACTCAAAAATGATACTTGATTCCGCCTTGCTTAGCACTCAGCATTATAAGGTAAAGATCAAGGCTAAAGTGAAGCAATCCAGGCAAAAGAGTAGCGACCTTCCCTATACCTCGGTGAAGTAACTATTCAAAGGGAAACCTTCGGGTCACCCTCGACTAAGTTCTCTAACTTTACTCACTTACTTTTAGATGATTTCAAGTAATAATCGGTCTGTAAGACTAACTTGTACCGGACATTGGTCTAACGGTTAGAGTGTTCGCCAATGGCCCGGGAGATCTGGGTTCAATCCCAGGTCGAGTCATACCAAAGACTCAAAAATGGTACTTGATGTCACCTTGCTTAACACTCAGCATTATAAGGTACGGATCAAGGGTAAAGTGAAGCAATCGAGGGAAGGAGTAGCGCCCTCCCATACACCTTGGTGTAGTAGTTATCGAAAAGGGAGCCTTCGGGTGACCCTCGACTATGGTTGCCAACTTTACTTATATAGTCAATGATGAAGTATGAATGAAGAAGACTAACTTAATTCTTTGAGTAGTTGGACTGAGCGGGTAATACATTTATGACATTTATGTGAATGCAACAGATAGTGAATGGACAACAAGAGAACTGAACCAATATTGCCTATTATAATCCGAAATCATCTTTCCCGTGATTTATTTCAGCAGATGATTTGCAGGACTACCTACAAATAGGGAAGAGATTTACTATTTGTTAATAAGCCGCGGAACAGAAAAGAGGGTGCGAGCGAACAGGGTAACTACTCTATATTGATCAACACATCCTCAGCGAGAGTAAACCTTTTTGCACAATTCCCGGTGGATCACATTTCCTACGCAGTCATGTCTAGTCTTATTCTCTTTCTGAGCTGAAGAAGAGACTCAGTTTCTCCTTTATGGTTTCCCTTCCTTAGCTACGTCCAAGTTTTCTTGTGTGAGATTCCGCTTGTTTGCCTTTTGAAGTATCCATACAGTTGTTTTTCTTCTCATTTTTATTTTCCAGATATTTTTGTTATGTTGATCTTCGCGTTGTCTGTATTGTTTCTGGTTACAGTAATAAGTCTTCGGCCGCTCTTTTTTCATGTAATCTTAGGATGATGTAGTGTTGCATCAACGCTATCCTCAATACTGGTAAGTCTTAGTCTGTCAATGTCTGTCAACGTCATTTCTGGGATGTAAGGCCTTATGCATTGTTACAAGTTTTCTTGTTTTCTGCTCTATTTGCTTAACTTCTTCCCTCGTCTACTTTGGGAATGGTCCCGAGTATATTACGAGAGGGACAGCCCATGTGTTTATAAGGTTCATACTACATAGTTTGGTTTCGTGTAGCTTTCTCGTTCTCCTGATATATTCTTTTTTATTTTTTTAAATTTTATCTCCATTTGTCTGTTTGAGCCCGCTTCCAATATTCCCAAATATTGGTAGTTTTCCTTTTCTCTGTGCTTTATGATTTTATCTTAATTTAGTAGTTCCATTCCTTCTATCATTTGTCGTTTCCCGCTTTTCATTATTAGAATGGCGCATATTTCTGTGCCGAATTCCATCCCTTTGTCCTGACTGTATATCCTCACTGCATGTGTTAGGTTTTCCAATTTTTTTTTTTTTTTCGTTTTTGGCAAATAATTTAACGCCGTCCATATACTTTCGCTGAGTGATCTTTTCATGTGATTTGGTAAGTTTGAATCCGCCAGTACATTTCTAGAATATGCGATTGAATGGCATCATCGCCATGACAAATAGTAATGGAGATAGCGCATCTCGCTGGACTATACCTCTCTGGATTTTCAACTCAGCTCAGATTTTTTCTCCTGCAGTCAATTCCAATCTCCAGGTTTCCACATGGTGTTCTCGATAGACTTATGATACGTCGGATATTTTGTACATTCTGAGACTCTGCATTATCCTTACTTGGGAGACCATGTCGTAAGGCTTTTTGTAGTCAATCCATGCCATAGCAAGATATTTTCGTCTCGTTTTACCCTTGTTGTTCCTTTGTTCCTCGACTCATCAACGAATTGTACATCTCCTCCCTATTTTTATGTAGTCTTGCACTTGCTACTTCTACTGTCAACCAATTTAATCTCGTTACTGCTAGAGCTAACCCATTCAGAAAGATGATCATATTCCTTGTTGACACCTTAAATATCGGTTCTATTATTATTGTTTACTCATTGGAGTTTTTCACATCAGTGTTAGCTGATGGTCTTTCACTGCAGTTTGAGTGACTGCAATTCTCCTCAAGTCTCTATGACTCTTCTCGGTATTCTGGCCGTTCTCGACAATACTGTAGTCTGGATTGTCTCCACCCGTCCTCCAACCTCCAACACCACCAGTTCCTATAATAGTCCTTTAGTTACTGTACCTAATGCACCAATTACGATTGGTATAATTATCAACTTCATTTTTCCATAGTTTTTTTTTTCGTTCCCTAGCAAGTTCTAGGTACTTATCCTTCTTTTCACTTTCTTCCAGTTTTATTCTGTGGTCAGCCGGTACAGCAAAGTCGACAATTTATTATTTACTCCTTTAGAGTTTTTCACATCAGTGTTAGCTGATGGTTTTTCACTGGAGTTTGAGTGACAGCAAGTCTCCTCAAGTCTCCAGGACTTGTCTCAGGATTCTGGCCGTTCTCAGCAATACTGTCGTCCGCCAACTTCCAAGTCCTCCAGGCCTTTTAATAATCGTTTAGTTTTTGTGCCAATCGCACCAATCTATTATTATCATAATTATTATTATTATTATTAAATTTCGTTTGTTTTTTGTTTGTCAGTTTGTTCCTCCTTAGGCATATCCATTTTTTACTACCTTCTCACCTCACCCTTAAAGAAAGTATCTTTGCACGGAATACATACTATATTATGCAATATCAATAAACAGATCAAATTTTGATTTCTAATTCATCTGATAGTACACAAAACTGCTTTCTTATCTTATTCGTTTAATATTTCTTTCTGAAATCATGTAATTTAATCTTACTTTCTTTTACCCTATTGCTATTTTTGATCTTGCTTGGTAATTTTTCCAAAAAAAATATTACTCAATTACTTAATAAATCCAACTGCTTAGCAGACTTAGTTGTTGAAATCTGTCTTTACAGAAAATTTCCCGTTCGAAGAGAAATTCTGAAAAAAAATGTCTGCCATAATAAGAATTATTTTGAAAGTTTGAAATAGATCACTTCTCATTTTTCTTACAAGTAAAGTAGTTAATCCTAAAGTCTACAATGTATCCCTGTAACTCTTTTTATAAGATTTTTTCACTTTTCTTTGTATGGCTTCCAATCGCAGTATTACACTCCAATTTCCATGTCTAGACACTGAAGCTTGGTACTGAGAACAATATTCTATCTGAAGTCTTATTAAAGTCTTATACAATTTGTAAAACAACATGAAGATAGATTAATTGATGAAGTGATCTGAACGACATCTCTACCTGTCTACATTTATTTTATGCCTGAATGTTTGGGAATTGTGTTCATTTTACATTTATATTTAAGTCTTCAGTATAATTGTTTCTTAAATTTTTTTATACAGTTATATGATTTCAAATATTTTAGACAAATGTACATAATTTGAACACTGTTGTATGGTCACATGTATTCCTACAAAATACTTCTAATTATTTCTTTCTAATGATACCCATTTGTTTTAGGAATGCTTTTCAAGTTACAGGGTAGTTTTAAAAAAATGAATGCCCTTATATATGATATGTTTTCAAGTAACTTACACTAATCGTTAGTAAATAGTTAAAATTTCAAGTAACTAATATTGCTAAATATGATTTATTTTTTTATTTTTTCATTTTTTTTTTTCATCATACAACGTGTGAAAGCACGTGCGATACCCTCGCCTCATCAGCCGCCAACCAGGGTGATAACACAGTTTCGGTAGCTCAAGGCGGTACTGCCACTCCTAGCGCTACCGAGCAGCTTTTGCCACCGGATAGGGTATTTAAAAAAAAATACCCTATCCGGTGGCAAAATATTAGTTTCAAGTAACTAATATTGCTAAATGTGATTTACATTTACACTGCATCCATTATTCAGCTCGTTCTCGTTAAGCCGACGTTCTCGAATTAGAGTACGTTTAACGATCATATGTACGTTTTTCAAGTCACACACAGAATGAAGTAATACTCAATGTATCGGTGCACCAACTACAGCGGGTAAATATTACGGCTTGAACTGCCTCGGTCCCATCATATATGCACCATAAACTAGCAGGAACCAAATTATTGGAAAACTTTTAACTCACTTTAGAATTTTGCCCACTCCTCCTCCATGAGCAGAATGTGACATGAAGTAAGTTTTTACCGGAGTACCGCTTGTTTCACTTCTTCTCGACTGGTTGCCTTACCAAGGCTAACGAACTCTGTCTGCCCTATTAGTTACATGTAACTTGAGGGAGAACCGAAGAACTTATGGTATTTCAAAGCAGGGCATGGGCATGAAGTTTTAAAAAAAAATTCATTGTTTAGGATTTGAACTCGAGTTACCAGTATTTTTCATGGATATCAAGAGCTGCGATTTAGAGAAATTGTTGCTCATTAATGTTTGAATAAGCACAGAATCTGTTTGTTTTGTTTTGTTTTTTGTTTCAACTATTAAAGATTACAAGCGCCATCTATTATTTTGATCAAGGAGATCTAAATACCAATGTGAGTTCTCCTCTTCATTATTCTTGATAAATTCTGAAGAAAAATTGAAAATATTTTATTTTCATTTAGTAATGTAATCAGACGTGTCAGTACAACTGTATGATTGCACCACTTGGAGTCAAACAAAACTATTGGAGAAAAAGCTAAATGGGAATTACATGATGATGTTCTGTACGATTAATCATAAGTAATACATGTTGGATAAGTTGATTGCATGACCTTCTTATTTTAGCTTTTAAATCCATAGTGATTTGGAGCAATTTGTGCATTTTTTAAAGATATCTATCTATCTATCTATCTATCTACTAAAGATTAACTCATCAACATTCATCATGATAATGATCTGGTAACCAATCGTTACGCAATTCTAAGTGTATCGCTTTCTTCACATTGATGTCTAATGATGTTGATATATAGAGAGAGTACCTTTGATTTATGTAAGAACTAGGTTCGACGTCAAAAACATGTAGTTTCTATTTTCTATCGTTCAAATACACACACACACACACACACACACACACACACATATATATATATATATATATATATATACATATTCATCAACAAGTTCTAACCTAAAACCAAGACAGTTATCAGAAAACTTGAAAGGATCTTAATAAAATCATATTGACAAAATGGGTCTTTATTACTTAATCAGACATGCTTATATACATATATATATATATATATATATATATATATATATATATATATATATATATACTATCAGTATTTATCATTAAATAACCTACAAGAGTTGATATGACTTAAAAACTCAACCAGCAACCAACCAATCAACCATATTTTAAACCATTTAACGTTATATCATTTATTTGTATGGGGAATACTTACTTGAAGCTATAATAATTTATACTATTAATAACTTGGAACCATGTTGTTATTTATTAAGACAAGCTGTAATGCTAAGCCGGAATTATGGGGCACCCAGTTAGAACAATGCAATAACAACAATTGAAACCAAACCAAGGTAATACTTCATGAACTGTTTGATTGATTTAAATGGTATGTCAACCCTTCTAGGATAATCTTATGCCTGAATGTAAAAGGAATCGCATCCATGCAATATTTATATTTACGTTTTCTGTGTAATTGTGTGAGGGGATTTTTTCTTTCGGTCCTAACGAATACGAATAATTTATTAAATAGATCTATTTTACCGACGAATGAGACTCAAACAGATACTATTACTTCCGGTCAAGGTAGGTCTGGGAGTAATGGAAGTGACATAGTGATCTGCACTTGCCAGATCCCCATCGCAATTTAGGGTTATATTCAAGACAACATTTTTTTCTTGCCCATCACCAGCGTATACAGTCGACTTATGTCAAGACCCTCCGACAGGGTATGATAAATCAGTAAGGAATTTGTACACACAAAGTATATTCAGACGTAACGCAAAAAAAAAAAATCAGCAAACGATAAAGTTTTCTCTCACAAAACTAATCCTTTAAAACCTTTTCTACTTTACGATTCGAACTCAATACTCTAATAGGTACCTATCCACAGGGCTGGCGCGTCTTACTCCATAACTCCACAACCGGAAAGCCAACCTCCTTGGTGGCGGAGGAAGAATGCATTTCTTCCCCCCTCTCTCTCTCTCTCTCTCTCTGAATACTTTTTATGAAAATTGAGTGGCAGCCCTATATCATATATTCGGGAGGGACTGTACCAAAGAATAGGGTGGGAAGATGAAACCCTAGCACAGACCCTGCCAATGTAGACAAGTTACTTTGTATTAACTCGTAAAGGTTGCAACCGAAATTTCATTGAATTAAGCCTATATTTCAATCTCAAATGAATGACTGAATTTGAAAGGCGTTTAGAAATCTAGTTATGCAGCCCGTTGCTAATACAGGGAAATCAATCAACGCTGATTTTCACGATTGTTTGCCAATTTCAGACGAACATAAGCTGAGTAAATACATAGAACACCTGCCATCGGGTGATTATAAGCAGACTAGACTAGCAGACTTCGTTCATTTAACGTGTTGAATCTTCTATTACTGCTGTATATAAGATTAAGCAAAGCATACAAAATAACAAAAGAATACATGCCATAGAGTGATGCCGTTCAAGTTCGTCGCATAAACAGGGTGATTAAAAAAATAACACTCTTATGGAAATACATTTATGACATAATTTTGAACAGTTTCCTCGTTCTCACCATCCCTGTCAATACATTCTTGTCATATCACAAATGTGATTAAAAAAATCATGATATTTCTATTGGAGTATCTTTATAACAAAGGCAGAATTGATGTCACGGAGAGCACAGGGGGAAGGTACCAAACATATGTTGGTAGAAATGGTGAACTGGTAGTGACTTCAAAATCATCATATGTAAACATATTTGTATTATTTTCAAACTGAGTCTTATTGAAAGTTTTACATTTTTTTAGCCATGCTTTTCTGTATTTGACGAAAAAAATCGAGGTGAAAACTATTTTATGAAGGACGGATTGTTTCATTTGAAGACATTTAATCTATAACTAATTTTATCGGTTTTTTACCAAGTGATGGTCAATAGTAAGATTATCATATGATTATTATGAGATTATTATATACTTATTCTATCATTTTTTCCAAATCGATGGAGAATAGTAATATTATAGTAAGATTATTATAAAATTATCTTTAATAATTTATAATAAGATTATTATAAGATTATTATTACAAATTTTATCAATTTTGTACGGACAATTGAAATATTACTATAAGATTACATAAAATTGTTATTACTAATATATTATAAGATTATTATAAGATAATTATTACTAATTTTATCGGTTGTGTACCAATTGATGCACTATTTTCAAATTTTACATGGTAGGTGCGGGCATGTACTTTTAATAAAATGAGTCAAACTAAGTATTTATCCAGCACCTCTGCCTCGAGCAGAATGCTACACTAGGACAATTAAGAAGAAATTTACTAAGGTTTTTTGCTTATATATGGCACAAGGCACCCAATGAGACATGAACTCATTTGTGAAGGTTTGCAAATCTAGCTTGCTAACCATTACACTACCCGAAGCGCCCTGGACAATTTTTTAAGTTTAAGTTTGAATTCAATGTTTTCCTTCTAGTCCACTTTTGTCCACTCGGATGGGGCTGTAGAATACGCCTATTGTACCTCTGCAAAAAGGTAAGACCCCACCCCACCCAATGAGTGTCCTGCTATGACACTAAAAAATCTGACGGTGAGGTTCAAGTGATCCTGGAACTTTGGGGAATGCGGAGTACACCTTTATTGCCATTGCTCCCAGGTCCACTTACGCCCGGAATAGTAGCACCTGATAGGGCCCTATCTATGCGTTAAATAAAACTAATAGCATACTTATGCGAAACTGAATTGTTTGAATTAGAACTGTCTGACTAAACTGAATAGCTTGAAACAGAAATGATTTTGAAAATTAAACCGTACTTACATTTAAATTGCGTGTTTATGCTAAACTGAATTATTTGAAATGGAACTGTTTTTGACTGTGAAACTGTACTTACACTAAAGTTAATTGTTTAACATAGAACTGTTTTGACATTTAACTGTGTGTAAACAAAACCTGTACTAATACTGAACTGAATTAGCTGAATTAGAACAGCTTGACTAAACTGCATACCTTGAAATAGAAATGTTTTTAACATTTAAACAGTACTTTTAAACTGAGTACTTAACCTAAACTGAATTTTTTGAAATAGAACTATTTTCATAAAAATGGATTTGGCGTTAAATAACCTACAAAAGTTGATATGCCATAAAACCCAAACAAACAACAACCAAATTTTAGTCAATTGCCATACCAAGGTTGAAGAGCCAATTTTTTCCTATTATTTACCCATTGCCCGAGTGGGGAGAGAGAGAGAATGACGGGGGATTCACAAAATACTTGAAATAATAAAACTATTTGAAAAAACTTGAACTCGGTCAACTAACATTCAGACATGAAATAACCCTGGACAGGTTGACATGCAGTTAACATAAATCAACCAGAGATAAACCCTAGCAACGAATACGTCAGCACATATATAACAGGGGTGTCCTCGTGGTGTAATGGTTAAAGCGATGCGGTGCGGAATCGTAGTAAGCGAGTTCGTTCTTCAGTCGCGGAATTACGTTCACTTTCGTGCAAATACCCTAGGGGAAGGGATGAACCCCCTTATCCTCCCACTTATGGGTTAAATAGTACCAGTAGTGTTCTTCTAGGAGAGTGGCTTTGGCATTAAATAACCTACAAAGATTGATATGCCATTAAACAAAGAAACCAAACCAAACAAATATAACAGACTTAACATTCCGATTGCGGCACTAAATAAATTCAAACTGAATATTCTTCTTTCCAGAATTCCACACAAACAGGGATTACGTTTTTAGAGGTCGTTCGTGTTCTTTTCAAACATCTGATACTGATTATGTCTAAGGAGCTCACTAAACAAAAGTTTTTATTTGCTCTACTGGAAAGCGGCCAAACATCCTGTAGACAAAAAATTCCGCTGATCATCTTAGGTGGTTATCAATGTTTACCAGTTATCCAAACCCTTAGGGAGGAAGGATATAAAAGTTTTTGTTTCAGTCTGTCACGGGCTCTTCAAAGCCAGGAAAATAATTAGAATTCACTATCTATCTATCTATCTATCTGTCTATACCGATGCGCCATGACATCCACACATACATATATAGGTATGTGAGTGTATATGCATGCATGTATATATAGCTCTTTACATGCATAAAGGTAGATTTTTCCTATCTATCACGACCGCTTCAAAAGCAACAAAATAATTAGAATAGACTATCTATCTATCTATCTATCTATCTAAACACACACACACACACACACACACAAGATATACACTCAGACATCTACACCAACACCTATATGTTTTATTATGTGAGTGTGTATGTGAGTGTCTGTGGAGTTCTGTGTGTATATCTCTGTACGTGTATGTAGATTTTTGCTTATGACATGTCTTCACTTTCTCCCTATCTCTGTCTGTCAGTCTATCTCCCTCTCTCTCTCTCTCTCTCTATATATATATATATATATATATAGTTTACCATATTAATAAACTAATGATCAATATGAGTGATAGTGCCTATATATCTAAGATAGGTGAACACAGACATAGAATCAGCGGACATTGATAACTGTCAGTGTCATATCTATGTAATTGCCGGAACAAGTGGGTGCTCGTGAAGGTAATTCCTTTGTCTAAAGTTAAAGGGGGATTATGTTTGTGGGGCGTCATGGGTAGGGTGTTCTAGTTTGAATTGTATGCTTATTTACGAGGATATATTGTATTAATTTTGTCGTGTTAATTTATTGACGCTGTTATATTAAATTGATTATTGTTTCAAGTTTTATTATTACTATTACTATTATTATTACTATTATTATTACTATTATTATTACTATTATTATCATTATAATTATTGTTGTTCTTGTTGTTGTGGTACTCTTTTTAGAGTTTTTTTTTTTTTACTCCAGCGTTAACTGATGAAATTTCACTGAAGTTTGAGAGACATCAAGTTTCCTTAAGTCTCCAGGATTCTTCTCAGTATTCTGTCCGATCTTAATAAGGCTGTAGTCTGCATAGTCTCCACTTGTACTTACATTTCCAAGTCTTCCAGTCCCTTTACCAAGCCTTTGGAGATGGGTCCAAGTGCGCTAACTACATATGGTATCACCATCACCTTCATGTTTCATGGATTTTTGTTCACAACACACTTATCTCTCTTTTTGCTTTTTTTTTACGCTGTAGTCTGCCGAGACGGCAAAGTCCACTGTTCGTCAGGTTCTCTTTATTTTGTTGTTGATTATCACTATTCGTCTGACCGAAATTAGGAGATCTGTATATATCTCAAAAATCAAGAGAAATTTGCGCGTCTCGTAGACGGGCTCTGTGTTATGTATATACCACAAGTTCAGATGGTCAGATTTCAATTTCGGGCACAATTTCCGGTTGATCATCTTCCACACCCAGTCGTGTCTACTCTTATATTCTTTTGTGCTAACTTACTGTATTCACCTATTGTTATCATATTAATAGTAGTAGTATTTGTAGCAGTAGTAGGTGTAGTTTTTCACTCCTTAAGAGTCTTTCACATCAGCTTTAGCTAGTAGACATCGACTGGTTTGAGTAACAGCAAGTCTCCTCTGGTCTCCAGGACTTTTCTCAGTATTATAGACAACTCAGTAATGGTGTAATCTGTATAGTACCAATTCTCCCACTGACTTCCAATTACCCCAGTCCCTTTGCCAGGCTCCTATGGACAGTTCCACAGTTTTTTTCAGTTCTCTTGCAAGAGAACAGAACCTGTCTTTCTTTTCACTTTATTTCTTTTTTCTCTGTGGTGTGTCTGAAAAGTAAAATCCACAAGATTGCAACTTCTCTTTTTTTGTTGTTTCTAAGCACTATCTCTAATCACATGAGTATATATTATTAGGTAGTATTGTCAAGTTTTAACCTCTTGTTTTTTGTTTTTTTTACTTCTCTGGCATAATCTAAGTACTTGTCTCTCTTTTTGTTTTCTTTGATGTTCACACCGTGGTCCGCCTGTACCACAAATTCTAACATTCAGCAGGTTCCCTTTGGTTTTTCTTTTTAATTATCTGGTCCAGTCGACGTAATTTGGTGATATGTTTGTATCTCAAAACCCAAGAGAATTTTTTGTGTCTCATTCACCAGGACGGATTCTGGTTTATGCATATATCATTTGGTAGCATGGCTAAATTTCAATTTCTTGCACAATTACTAGTGGATCATCTTCCCCACTCAATCATGTCTAGTTTTGTACTCTTTTTGCGCTAATTTGCAAAATTAAATTATTATTATTATTATTATTATTATTATTTGACTCTCTTCAAGTGTTAGCTCGTGGGCTTTCATTGGATTCCAAGTGGCTGATAGTCTCCTCAGGTTTCCAGGACGCATCTCAGTATTCTGGCCTATCTTGTCCCTGCTGTAATCTAAATGGTCTCAAGTTTTCCTCCGATTCCCAACTATTCCGATTCCTTTCCTAGTTCTTATGGGAGTGTCCCACCAGCACCTGCTACAATTGGTATCACTTGCATGTCAATGTTTTTTTAGTTTTCCGGAAATGTCCAAGTATTTTTCCATCTTTCGCTTTCTTTTATTTTCACTCTGTGGGCTGCTGGAATGGCAAAATCCACAAGCCAAGTTCTCTTTATTTCTTTTCTTTTTTTTTCTCTGATCTTACTTGGTTTCGTCTTCTGGCCAGAATTAGGTGCTCCTTTTGTATCTCAAATCCCAGAAAATTTTATCTGTCTTATTTTCAAGAACGTATTCTTGTTCATGCATATACCATTTGGTAGTGTAGGCAAAATTATTTCTTTTTCTCAATTCTCAGTGAATGACCTTTCCCACCAAGTCATATCGAGTTTTGTAATCCTTCATTTATAGTTTTAATCGCTTTATCTCTTTTTCTACATAATATACACTAAATCTTGTGATTTTAAAAATCTGTAGCCCCCTGAATATTTCTTAGCATCAGTGCTATTACAAACAGCAGTGGCAAGAGCAAAGTTTTCCGGAAATTTGCCTCTTAGGATTTTAACCTCTGCTTGAGTTGATATCCAGCTATCAATTTCATCATCGACTTTTGGTTGGCATTCGTGATTAAGTTTATGATTTTCTCGGCTATTTTATACTTTTTCAAACACTTTTAGCCCCGTTTCCGGAACCTTATGATAAGCCTTCTTATTGTCAATTCATACTATGGCTACATTTTTCCGCCTCATTTTAGCTTCTTAGAGGACGTGTTGGTCTATATATCATTTGTTTCCTTACGGCATTTTTTGGGGTCTTCCGGAAATAATCCGTGCCTTATAAGCGAGTAATAGATTTATTTTCTTATCGGTGTGTTCAGAATTTTCCACATCATAGATAAGAACGGTAATACATATACTAAAATTAGAACATTATAGTTCAATAGTTGCTGGGGATGGTTCATTTTTGTGGTCTGTCTTGATCAGAGTTTGAGTGATAGCAAATCTCTGGATCTCTTACTTTCTTTTTGTTTATTTATAGCGTTTATTTCTTATTTGTTTTATCTATTTATGGTTTCTTCGTTCCTTTCGTCATTCATTCGGGCATTCTTAAATCGTAGATGAACAAGAATTTTTCTATTAAGAATCTATGCAAGCCATCATTACCAGGCTTTTTCTAGTTCTGTATTTTCTTGAGTATTGCTCCTAGCGTGTCCAGTTGTACTCTCGCCTCAGGACCTTCTTCTAGTTCTTGAAATACTTTTTACATGTTATTTATTCATTCAGCCTTTCTGTTATGCTCTTTTCTCCTCCATATTTTACAGCAAAATTATATTGCTTCTTTTGCCTCTGGCTGCTTTATTTGTTATTGTGCTCTTTCCACTGATGTATTGGTATAATATTATTTCCTCATTTTAGAATGGCCTGCATTGTTTGTATTGTTTGACCCTGTTCCGGTACCTTTTGAGTCTTCCTCTTTTCGCCAATATCTTTTGATTTATTTCTTACAGTTGCGGTGTCAGACTTGTCTGCAGTTATCTTTTGGGGATCTTTTCTTTCCGCTGGGTTCCTGTATATTTCCCCTTTTCCGTAGTTTCTCTTGTTGTTACACTTTCTTTATTTGTCCTTCTTGTACTCATTTCCCATCCAGATTTTGTATTTCTGTTCGGATTCTTTGGGATAATTCCTATTTTATTGCTCACTAGTTTTGCTCCTGTATAGATAAACGTGTTAACTTTGGTGATGTCTATTGGGATAGGTTGCAATACTTTCTTTATTTTTCGGTCTCTGACTTGACTGTTTTCCATTCTTGATTTCCTATGGATGGCAATATAGTTTTCAATTCGCACTTGATTTTTTAAATTTATTCTCCATGTGTTACTATTGATGCTTTTCTGGGTTCAGTGGTGATTTAGTTTTCTAAATTTTGAATTTTTAATTCGTTTAGGGAGCTCTTATTGACAATGTTCTTAACGATTTATCTGTCGATATATTTCTAGTATCTCAAGGTCAGATAAAATCAATCTGACTTGTATGGCAACCCAACTGATTTCTTCACTAAAAAGTGTTATTTTTCGCGCTGAAAAAGATTCTGGAAGCTGTAATTTTTTTGTATCTGTATTTTTGCCTTTATTGACCAATCAGCACATTGGAACTTGTATCTGAATTTCAAGATACTTCGCAGACGACAATATTTGACTTGCTTGACTTAAAATAATTTAAGAAATCTTTTCCTTCTATGAATGTTTAAAAATACAATTAGAATCATAGATAAATCCCGATCATTTTTTAATCTAATTTCAAGCCTACTTGATTGTATAAATAAGTGAAAAAATAATTTTTTCAGAAAGAATTATCTATATATTACTCAATATTTCAGCTTATTTCTTTTTAGTTCAAATTTAACATTCTTTTCTCACAATAATGCATTTTATTTCAACGTCGCTTATCTATTTCAATACTGAGTGGATATGTTAGAGGTTTTATTACTGCAGATATAAGAGCAACAGCTTGCTGATAAAAATAACAGTAGCAGCTGCATAAACGTTCAAGCATAAAATACACTTTCTCTCTCATATAGTAAAACACACAAATATTTTTCAAACACACAAAATATGTCACTTTATTTTAAGTTAACAATTACTGTTATACTTCTTTTCATGAATCTTCACTATCTTTATGGAACAAATATCATCACTCTGATTAATATTATCTTTGCTTATAAGAAAAGATTTTTCAGCTTGTGTTTTTCAGCAAATTTTTCACTCTATTTTTAGAAGTAAAAATTTACGAATTTGTTAATCGGGGTTTAATTCAATCATTTAATTCTTTTTCAGCTACAAGTAAATTTAGTTGGTTTTATCCAAATCTCATCATCTGTTTCCTATATTCTCTTTCTGTACGATTGCTTTTTACTATTTCCAAATTTTTCTCCGGCATTAGCTGATGATTTTTCTCTGGAACGTGGATGGTCTCTGCTTGTCCTTGGATTTCTAAATCCTCCAGCTCCCTTAACAAGCCTTTGAGGACCATTCCAAGTGCACCAATTATAATTGGTATCACCGTCACCTTCATACTCTATCGTTTTTTAATTCTCTGGCAAGGTCTAAGTGCTTATCTCTCCTTTCGTTTTCTTTGATTTTCACTTTGTGGTCTACCGTACCAACAAAATCTTCTATTTGGTAGATTTTCTTATTTTTTGTTAATTGTGTTCGCCATTGGTCTGAGAGATCAGGGCTCAATCCCAGGTCGAGTCTTACCAATGACTCAGAAATGGTACTTGATGCCGTTTCGGTAAGCACTCGGCATTATAAGAGTAAAGTGAGGCAATCCAGGAATGGAGTAGCGCCCTCCAACACACCTTGGTGTAGTTGTTATTGAAAAGGGAGCCTTCGGGTCACACTCGACTAAGGTCACCAACTTTATTTTCTTATTACTAGATCCGATAAAATGAAACGCAGTTTCTTCCAGGTAGCGGTTATGTCGATACTGCTATATGGATGCACTACATGGACGCTAACTAAACGGCTGGAGAGGAAACTAGACGGAAACTACACAAGAATGTTGAGAGCAGTATTGAACAAGTCCTGGCGACAACACCCCACGAGACACCAACTATACGGACACTTGCCCCCCATCACGAAAACTATACAAGTTAGACGAACCAGACACGCGAGACACTGCTGGAGAAGCAAGGATGAGCTCATAAGGGATATACTCCTATGGACCCCCACATATGGCCGTGCAAAAGCAGGACGACCAGCTCGAACTTACATACAGCAACTATGTGAGGACACAGGATGTAACCCTGAAGACCTGCCGGAGGGAATGAGTGATAGGGAGAAGTGACGAGAGAGGGTCAAGGATATCCGTGCTGACGGCATGACATGATGATGATGATGATGATGACGTGATATGTTTGTATCTCTAGATCCTTTTGTCCAAGACAGATTCTAGTTTTTGCTTACACTATTTGACAGCCTGATCAAATTTCAATTTTTTGTATAATTCCCGGTGGATCACACTCCCCATCCACTCATGCCTCGTCTTATTCTATTTGGTACTAATTTGTTGCATTTGTTTACTATGCGATGAATCGTTTCGTCTCTATCACCACATATGCTACATTTACTTCTCTGTCACGTCTTATCTATTTTCGCTTTAACATAGTTGGTCCTTATGGCATTATTTTGTACTGCTATTTAAAGAAATTTAGTTTTCCGGGGTGTCCTCGTGGTGTAATGGTTAAAGCGTTAGACTGCGGAATCGTAGTAAGCAAGTTCGAACTCTAGTCGCGCTATTACGTTCACTTTCAGGCAAATACCCTTTGGAAAGCTATGAACCTCATTATCCTCCCAGCTATGGGTTAAATAGTACCACTACTGTTCTTCTTGGAAAATAGCTTTGGCATCAAAGAACCTACAAAGGTTGACATGCCATTAAACAAAGAAACCAAACCAAACCTTAAAGTTTACCATTCCTAGTCATATTCACGACTTTTTGTGTGAGATTTCATCTGTTTGTCGCATGGAATATCCATGCAGTTATTTTTTTCCTATTTCTTTGTTATAATTTATCTGTTGATCTTTAAGTTCTCTGTGCTGTTTCTGGTCGCTGTAACTCATCTTCCTTTGCTCTTTTTATGTAGTCTTCGAGTCCTTGTAATGTATTGACGTTATATTCAGTGTTGGCAAGTCCTTGTCCCCCTCTTTTCTTGACACATATAGTCTATGTCATCTCTGGGATGTAGGGGCTAAAACATCATTAGTTTTCTTGTTCTCAAGCCCATTTGTTGAAGTTTTTCTTTCGTCTATTTAAAAAAAATGAATCCCTTTGATGCAGTATCCCTTTGATGTGATTCTTGCTGCAGAGCTTGGTTTCGAGGTTTTCTCGTTCTCCTGCTATTCTCTTTTTTAATCCTTTTTTTCATCTCCAATCTTTGACGGTGTCCGCTGCCAATATTCCCAAATACATGTAATTTTATTTTTCTCCTAGTGTTCCGATTTTTTCTTGATTTAACAGTTCGATTCCTTTTGTTATTTTACTTTTTCCGCTTCAAGTTATAAGCATAGAACTCTTTTGTATGCCAAATCCAGTCCCTGTGTCCTGAGTTTATATTCTTATTATTTGTATTAGAGTGTCCAATTCTCTATCCTTTTTAGCTAACAGTTCGATGCCGTCAATGTTTATTCGATGGTTAATCTTTTATTGTGATTTTATAAAATTATAGTAATCTGTGCATTTTGTAAAGATGTGCTGGAGTTGCATCATCGCTATTACACGTAGTAATTGTGAAAGTGTATCACGTTAATTGATACCTCTCTGGATTGGCACCACAGCTATAGACGTTTCTCCTGCTGTTAATTCAACTATTCAGGGATCTTAATGACTTTGTCTGAGATCTTGTACATTATTATCACCACTATTATTATTATTTTATTTTTTGGGGATCTTTTTACATAAACGTAAGCTGATGGTTTTTCAATGAAGTTTGAATGAGAGCAAGTCTCCTCAAGTCTCCAGGACTCTTCTCAGTATCCTAGCCGATCTTTTTAGCACTTTAGTATGGACAGTTTCCACTTGTCCTCTTATTTCCAAGTCTTCCGATTCCTTTGCCAATTTTTTGGGGATTGTTTCAAGTGCACCAACTACAACCTGTTTCACTGTCACCTTCACGTTCCATGTTTTTTTAGTTCTCTGGCAATGTCTAGGTATTTATATCTCTTTTCACTTGCTTTTGATTTTACTCTGTAATCTGCCAAAATGGAAAATCCTCTATTCGGCAGGTTCTCTCTTTTTTTTCTGTTGAGTATTATTAAGTCTGGTCGTCTGGCCGAGATTAGGTGATATGTTTTTATCTCAAGATTTTTAACGTCTCATTCTTAAAACGGATTCTGCATTGTGCATATACCACATCTTAGGATGGTCAAATTTCAATTTCTAGCACAATTCCACGTAGATCACCTTCCCTACCCAGTTGTGTTTAGTCTTATTCTCTATTTGCGCTGATCTGCAGCATTCACTTATGCGATTGATTGTCTCGTCTCTATAGCTACATAACCTATATTTGCTATTTTGCTGCGTCTCATCTATTGCTTTAACATAGTTAGTTCTTATGGCATTTCTTTGTGCTGCTATTAGGAGAGAGTCAATTTCTCTTTTAAGTTCTCCCTTTCTTAGCTATGTACAAGTCTTCTCGTGTGAGATTTCGGTTGTTTGTCGCTTGAAATATCTGTTAAGTTGTATTTCTTCCCATTTTTCTAGTTATTGTTGTTCTATAGATCCTCTTGTTATTTGTATTGTTTCTGGCCGCTGTAATTTGTCTTCCTTTGCTCTTTTATGTAGTCTTCGAATTGTCGAATCGATGCTTCTATGCTAGCGAGTTCTCTTCCACCTTTTTTTCTTAACAACTATAATCTATCTATATCATCTCTGGGATGTGATGCTGTATGGATCATTATTAGTTCTCTTGTTCTCTGGTTTATTTTTGAAGTCTCTCCATCGTCCCTTTCAAGAATACTCCCAATTATCTTACAAGGGCGACAACTAAGGTGTTAATCCTTTCGATGAGATTTCTACAATATAGTTTGGTTTCGAGTAGTTTTCTCGTTCTCCTGGGATACTCTTTTTTCATTTTTTTTTTCTTTCCTATCCACTTGTTTAAAGGCATTCGCTTCCGGTATTCCCAAATATTTATAAGTTGCTTTTTCTCCGGGCGTACTGGTTTTTTTTTCTTGATTTTGTAGTTTTATTCCTTCCGTTATTTGTCGTTTTTATTATTATTCTTACTCCCTTGAGATTTTTCACACCAGCGTTAGATGATGGTTTTCTACTGGAGTTTGAGTGACAGCAAGTCTCCTCAAGTCTCTGGGTCTTTTACTTTCAGCGTTTATTTGTTATTTGTTTTATCTATTCATGATTCCTTCATTCATTTATCTTTATTTTCATTTCAATTAATTTAATAATTAAATAATATTAATTAATATATCCCGTATATGCATATTATTATTTTGGTTATGTATTTACTTATTCATTATTATCTGTTTTACTTGCCATTACTCCTTGGTCCTCTCTGACACGGAGTACTAGTACCTGTTAGGGTCGCATCTATCGATCAAATAGCACTGTTTAACCATAGAATCGTATGGAAACAAATGAGTGATGTGAAATTGAATGGTTCCTGTTTCATAGCGTGATTTGAAATCATTTAACTCTATGCAAATTAAAGTATTGGTGTTAGTAGCCATAATTGAAACCATTTCAAACAAGTTATTTATTATAGATAAAATTCTTCGTGTTAGATAAGAATGCTTCAAAACGTTCAACTGTTAGCAATAATTGAATTGTTCGTCTCACGTTGCAATTCTTGGAATCATTTCACTGTATGAAAATGAATGAATAGTTTTGTAAAGAATAATTAGTGTTACATAATAATTGGTCTCACGTGTAGAGTGTTCGCCATGGTCCAGAAGACTGGGATTCAATCTTAGGTCGAATCATACCAAAGAATCAAAAACGGTACTTGATACCACCTTGCTTAACATTCAGCATTATAAGGTCTGGATCAAAGGTAAAGTGGAGCAATTTAGGGAATGGAGTTGCTCCCTCCCCTACACCTCGATGTAGTAGCTTTTGAAAAGGGAGCCTTCGTGTCGCCCTCGACTACGGTCGCCGAACTTTACTTGCTTACATAACAATACTTAAAACAATGTGTGCAAACAAATTAGTTCTGTCTTAAAATAAAATGACCCAAAATCTATTCACTCAAAAATCATATACGTATAACCATTTAACTATGTGAAAACAAATGAATGATGTTGAATTACATTGTTTGAGCAATGCTTGAAATCATTCAATCTTGTGCACACAAATGATTAATAGTAAATACACATATTTATATTAAATATCAATAATTGAAAGGATCTGTGTGCAAATAAATTATTTATAGAATATAGGTGTACTCCTGTTAGATAGAAATACTTGAAACCATTTAACTGTGTGCCAAGAAAAAAGCGCTTGTGCGTTTAAAAATGTTATCTTCAAACTATTTTCAAATCATATACTTAATACACTTATTTCCCTACCACACTTTCATACTTCAGTGTGTTTTTTTATTTAGATATGTTTTTCTGTTAGTTATGGTTTGATGAATATATCGTTGAGACCAGTTGTAGTTTTATCGTTTTTGCTTAACCAAAGTCCAGAAGTTCGTAAATTTATGTTGACTTGAGCTATATTTCCTGCCGTCATCAAGCTCCTTCGACACTCAGATTTGTATTTCTGTCTTTCCTTTTCTACTTCTTTTCCTTTTCTCTCCTTTTTTCTGCCTCTCCCTATTTTTATCTATTTTCTCCTATGTCTACTGCAATAAAATAGCCAACATTCTGATAAAGTCTTTGAGTAAAAAAAAACGAAATATTAATTGACTCTGTTGTTGTTTTTTCGGTTTATTCACTTTTTCACTTACTTTTTCACATTGATGTATTAACAAAATTTGACATTGAATAACCAACAAGGGTTGATATGCCATAAAATCCAACCAACCAACCAACCAACCAACAAACTAAAATTATAAGCGTTAGATTGCACTACTTGAAACCTAAGGACCAAGACATTAGCTGTGGCATGATTAAAAATGTTATCTTTGGACTATTCGTTTTTACATCATCTATCTAATACATATTTGTCTGAACAAAATGTTGATTAGTATGAAGTTATATTCGTGCCTATATTTGGATATTAGTTCAGATCTTTTCTGTCAGAGTTTGATTTGTTCTTGGAAGGCTATTACAACTATTTTTTCTTCTAAGCAAAAATTACTCAGTTTTTGAAGTGTAGTTATAAACTAGGGCTATTTTCCGAGTTTTGGTTTGGTTTGATTTTTCGGGGACCTTCATGTGCCTAGAAAGTATTTTAATGTATTCGTATTTCTTATGGTATTATGACATTTTATGTGTATAGCGCCTCTCTTTTGATGGGCCTTCAGTTCCACCTTTATATATTTTTCTCTATTTTCTATAGATTTTACGGTGGCTTCGTATTAAATGTTATTTTGTTTTCAATTTCCGTTTAGAGGACATTCATGTTTTATTTTGCAATTACGAGTGGCTTTTTTCTTGTTTTCAGCGAATCCGATAGACAGATGGATGAAGGGATGCATCCTCCTTCTCCCTAAAGAGGGTGACATCGGATTAACCTAGAACTACCGAGGTATAACTCTTATATCCATAGTGGCCAAAATATACAATGCCCGACTACGAAACCGCATAGAACCCAAACTTGACAAAATACTCAGGAAAAACAAAAATGGCTTCCGATGAAATAGATCCACAACCTCAATAATATTAACTATCCGTAGAATCCTTGAAGGCATACGGGCAAAAAACCTACAGGCGACAATACTATTTGTCGACTTTACCAAGGCCTTTTATTCCATTCACAGAGGGAAGATGGAGCAAATTCTACTAGCATATGGCATACCAAAAGAGACTGTCGCAGCAATAACGATTCTCTATAGAAACAACAAAGTGAAAGTACGTTCTCCGGATGGAGACACAGACTAATTCGACATAGTAGTGGGAGTACTGCAAGGAGACACTCTTGCCCCATACCTCTTTATCATGTCTAGACTACGTGCTTAGAACATCGATTGATAAAATCAAAGAAAACGGCTTCGAACTGACAAAGAAAAGAGGCAGAGGGTACCCCGCAAAAACAATTACCGACGCCGACTACGCCGATGACATAGCGATTCTGGCAAATAACCACCCAAGCCGAAACACTATTGCATAGTCTGGAAGGAGCTGTAGCTGGCATTGGCCTCCATGTCAATGCACACAAAACGGAATACATATGCTTTAATCAAACAGGCGACATTTCCACACTAGGCGGTAGCTCTTTGAAACTTTTAGACAAGTTCCCCTACTTAGGAAGCAGTGTATCATCAACCAAGGCAGACATCGAGACGCGGCTAACAAAGGCATGGACAGCTATCTATAAACTATGTCATAAGGAAATCAGACCTGACCGATAAAATGAAACGCATTTTCTTCCAAGCAGCGGCCGTGTCGATACAACTATATGGATGCACTACATAGACGCTAGCTTAACGGATGGAGAAAAAGCTTGACGGCAACTACATAAGAATGTTGCAACCAATTTTGAACAAGTCCTGGAGGAAACACCTCACAAAGCCCCAACTTTACGGACACCTACCTCCCATTACGAAAACTATGAAGGTTAGACGAACCAGACATGTAAGACATTGCTGGAGAAGCAGGGACGGGCTCATAAGTGATATTCTCCTATGGACACCCTCATATGGCCGAACAAAAGCAGGACGACCAGCTCGAACCTACATATAGCAGCTCTGGATGTAGCCCTGAGGACCTGCCAGAAGCGATGAACGATTGGGAGGAGTAGCGAGAGAGGGTCAGGGATATCCTTGCTGGTTGCACGAAATGATGATGATGATGATACATTCTCTTCTTGTGATTTTTTATGATTTCTTGTATACTTTCATTGCAGCTTTGGCTAAATTATAATGTATTCCTATAGAGTATTTCGTAGTTTGTGAGATGTGGGGAAGTATTTGTGTATTGTTTCTATACATTTTTTCCCTACGTTATTTTTATATCTTTATTGTATGATGGGTTGAACCAACTTTTATTTCTCTTTCTTTTTCGTTTTTTTTTCTTTTATTCTGATAAGGGTGTACGTTTTTTGACCCGACCCGGAAAACTGTAATATTTTAGTGCTGTTTCTTAGTTTTCTTATGTTTTATTGATGATGATTTTGTTTAATAAATTGTCATATAATCGGTGATTAATGAATTATGTTCCTATATGGTTGAAGATGTGTGTATAAAAACTGGAGTATCGTTTGATTTTCTAAATGTTTCGTATCGTTCTTTTTTTTAGGTTAAACCTTACATCTACAAAGTATATTTCGTTTAGGATGTTTTTTCTTCATAACTATATCGATTCCTATTTTTTAAATGATTTTATTACCAGTTTTCTTATTTTATCTGTTGAAATCCTTCGCAGTTTTCTCGGGATTATTTGTGCATCGTTTCTGTATCGAACTGTGACATTTTTTTTTTTTTGATGATATCCGTTAATGTTCTTATCATACATGTTCCGACCAGCTCACAAATTTTGGAACAATTATAGCTGATCATAGCAGTGTGCTTTTCATCCATATATTTTCGTTGTCAAATAGGGATTTTCGGCTGCATTTAATGATTTTAATAGGTCTTTTGAATTTCTTATATTTACTAGCCAAAAGTTTGGTTTGGTTTGGCTTTATGGCCAATCAACCGTTGTAGGTTATTTAATGCCAAATCCATTCATATATATATAAACTGTTCTATTCCCAACAATTCAGTTTAGCATAGTTAGTGTCTTTTGTTTACACGCAGATAAATATCAAAACAGTTCCATTTCAAATAATTCAGTTTAGCGTAAGTAAACAGTTTAATTCTATTTGACATATAAAGTGGACTTGGGAGTGATGGCAATGAAGCTATACTCCATATTCCCCAAAGCTCTAGCATTACTGGAGCGTCACCATCAGATCGTTTTGTGTCATATCAGGACATTCGTTGGGGAAGTCTTTCATTCTACATCCCCAGTTGACTGGGCAATTATTAACTGATGTAAATCTCTTATCTTGCATAGTTTTTCTTATTGATGTACATAAATCTTTGATATCTAGTCGTATAAATGCACCGTTTTGTTTGTGTTATATGCAAGAGTACCAGTCTGTAGTTGATCTAGGATTTTTCCATGGGTTTATTTCTAACGTTTCCCTTTGTTCGGTTTTAATTTCTTCTAATATAATTGCACTTATTTTATCTAGTTCAGTTTTTATTGTGTTTATTTGTTAATGTTTTTGTGCTCTTTTAGAGTTATGAACGCTTGTGTTTTTGCTAAGCGGTTTATACAGTAATCGAGTCTGCGTTTGCTTGTGATTTCTCTTGCTTCAAGGTCTATTTATAGTTCTGTATAGTAAGATGCTTTTCCTGTATATTTTATTAATATTTTATCTAAGTAACTTATTGTGTTGTTTTGGATTTCGTTCGTACATGCTCCTCCTCTAGTCAGCGGAAATAAAGAAGTAAGGTGATTTTTTACATCTTAAGCAAACGCTTCTCTTCATAATAAACTATACAAAGTATTCAACAGGAATACAAGAAGAAGAAGAAGAAGAAGAAGAAGAAGAAGAAGAAGAAGAAGAACAACAACAACAACAACAACAACAACAACAACAAACCTCTTTACATTAAACTATGCTGCTGAAATCTCACAAAAAAAAATAAATACCTGGGCAGTCTGCCTTGTTCACTACTCGGAACTATTCTTAAAATGAACAAGAGAGGAACTTAGGCAAATGGACCAGAGAACAGAGAAATTAATGACCATGCACACGCCCTTACAATTTAGAAATATGTGTTAAGAAAAGAAAGAAGAGATCTTGCTTGCATTAAAGATTTCATAGATGCATCAAAACAAACTGACTACTTATACAAAACAGTAACAACAATAGCAATATAAAAAAACATGAAAAAAATCAGAAAGAAAATCTAGAAAACAAAAATGAAACGAAAAACCACTGTGTGGATATTTCATCTTGCATACTGGCTTGATCGCACACGACAAAACGTTGCCATGGTTAAGAAAGAGAAATCTCTAAGTAGAAAATGAATCACTTTTAATAAGAGCACTAATCAACGCCGTAAGGACGGATTATATTTAAGTGAAAATTGATAACACGCAACAGAATAGTAAGTGTAGGTGATATAGTGACGGATATAATACGGTTCATCACATAATATGCGACGAATCAAAACAAGGCATTACAGGATAGCAAAGGTGATTCACTAGCAAACGTGCAAGGGATTATAATTTGACTATACTTCCCAATGGTATATGCACAAATCAGAATCCGTCCTAGAGAATGAGACGCAAAAAATTCTCTGGGATTTTATAATGAAACAGATCACCTAATACCTGACCTTATAGCAATTAATAAGAGAGAAATGAACTCGTCAACTAGTGTGTTTTGTCGTTCTGGTGGATCACAGGGTGAAAAAGAAAAGAAGGTGAAAAAAAAAAACAAATCCTTGGCCATTGCTAGTAAATTAAAAAAAAGAAGAAAACGATGAAACATAAAGGTGATAGTGTATTTGTATTTGGTACCCTTAGAATGGTCTCCAAAGGCCTAGAAAAAGACTGGAGACCTACGAAACTAGAGTAAGAATCGAAGCAAACGAAATCATTGCATTATTAAGATCGGCTAAAATACTTAGACGAGTCCTGAAGACTTACTGTCATTCAGACTCCTGTGAAAAGACATCAGAAATGCCGGAGGGAAAAAGTAAAGCAGCAATAACAACAGCAACAGCAGCAGTAATATAAACAATAATAATAAAAACAATAATAATAATTTTTGGGATGGAAAAGTGAGCCAGCAGGAATTGTGCAAGATACTTAAATTTAACAATTCTACCAAATTGTTTAGGCTAAAACCAGAATCCGTCCTGGAGTACGAGACGCACAAAATTCCCTGGGATTCAGAGATAAAGAAAAAACAGGTCACTTAATCCCAGAAAGAAGACTAGACCTAGTGATAATTAACAACAAAAAAGGAGAAATCCTGTCGATTTTGCCGGCACGGAGGAATACAGAGTGATAATCGAAGAAAACGAAAAGTGGGACAAGTACTTAGACATTGCCATTGAACTAAGAAAGCTGTGGAACATGAGGGGAACGGTGATACCAATTCAAACTGCTACTTGGAACATTCTCCAAAGACTTGGCAAGGAGGCTGGAAGAATTGTAAATCGAAGGACAACACGAGACAATCCAAACTATAGCATTACTTAGATCGGCTTGCATTCTGTGAAGAATCCTTGAGGATTAGGTAGATTTGCTGTCACTCTGACTCCAGTGGAAAACCATCAGCTAACGCTGGAGTGGAAAACTCGCAATAAGTAACAACAGCAACAACAACAATAACAACGACCAGATCTTATTATACTCAACAACAACAACAAAAAAAAAAGAAAACATGAAGAGCTGTGAACTTTGCTGTTTCGGTTGACCACAGTAAATTTGAAAGAAAGCGAAAAGAAGTGGGTAGTATCTTAACCTTACTTGGGAATTGAAAAAACTGTGAAACACGAAAGTGCTGGTTATACTAATTGTAATTGATGCTCTTGGTACAGTCATCAAAAGATTGGTAAAAGGATTAGAGGACTTGGCAATAAGGAAACGAATGGAAACAATGCAAACTAAATCTTTGCTGAGATCGGCCAGAATACAGAGAAAAGTCTTGGAGACTTCAGGAGACTGAAAGACCATCAGCTGACGCTGATCTGAAAAAGTCTCAAGCAAAATGTATATAAAACAATCGACAATAATCAATTAAATATTGAAGGTCAAATAAATCAACAAATTACAAAATGAATGCAAAATAGCCGCATAATTACCACGCAGCATAAAATAGAATGCACTAAATTAAACTAAACTTTTTATCATGCAATACAAACTTAACTACCTGCTCAATCAAACCCCACGCAACCATATAAAAAAAAACAGCCACCATGAGCGGTCACTTAGTCCTTTAAGAAATTGACAGTTACCAAACTCTACTGACTGTTTACGCAATACTTATATAAAAATATATGTATATATGTGTGTGTATGTGTGTGTGTATGAGTGTGAGTGTGTATCTGTATGAGATCGATTTTTCTTTTGACTTATAAAGAAAGTAGGTAGAGAGACCTATTCACCCGCAGATAGATATTTGAAAATAGTGTTTAATGTCGGTGATAGAGCATATATAAATCTAATAGTTCTATATATATTTATATAATGAAGTTCTAATAGTGTAAGTGCAGAGTCAATGTATAAGCCATTCAGACTTAGATTTACGCAGTAGATTATTATACAACAGGATTAGAAACTTACGAGTCGATTTGTCGATCTTCAGGTGAGCTGCAATTCAACAAATTTTCACGAACTGCAAAACTTAATCATAATTTATGTTTTATATATGTATGCGTGTGTGAGCGGGAGAGAGAGAGAGAGAGGGGGCAGAGAGAGATAGAGAGACAGAGAGAGAGAGAATTCGAATATCATACAATCACACACCAGTTAGGATCGCGTAGTCACTTAACCAACAATGCTTAGTAACTGTCAATTTCTCGGTTATGCAATCATCAGATTAGGGACCTGGTCTGATGACTAAATAAGGTCTTTAAAAAACAATTAAAGTTAAGCCTTTTTGGGGATGTAATTATCTGGTCCATAAAAATCTCTAATGGATTAAAAAAAAAACCCAAAAAAACAAAAAAAACAACGCAACATTTCTTGATTGACCATGAAGTTGCTTTTATTGGTTTATATATATATATATATATATATATATATATATATATATATATATATATATTGTCATCCACAGACAGACTGTTTCGTTGTGTCACAACTCTTCAGTGTGAATAGACACGTAGGACGCTTGAAGCTGGGATTGAAACCCACCTAACTTTACGTTATACTTGTTATTTCAAATTTATAAGTTCAGTGTTGACAATATTTTTTTTTATTGTGTTTTAAAGTGCAGTATTACCGATTGATATTTTTTCCAGAATTCAAACATTAAATAATGACATCTAAATTAACGATCCTGGCTTGAATGCCAAAACCTAACGCACTGAGTACGCAGAATATAAAAAGGAAAAAAAAAATCATTTTAAATTCAAACTTTCACATTAAGCTCTTAAAACAACTTTAAAAGATTTATCGCATTAACTGTAAGTCGATATGATTGAATTTATATATTTTCATACAACTCTTACAATTTATATGTACTTACACAATCGCGAAAAAATAAAAATTTGAAATTTTCTTTAAGAAATATTTTAAACAAATCTGACGTTACTGCTATCGAGGCTTGTGCTGAAAATACAGAGGCGTCGGGGAAATGTCTGCTTTATTCTTCCTCGCTACCAGTTGTCTCTTTACAATTAAAGCGGGTTAAAATCCCAGCTCCAAGCCTTAGAAATAGGAATTGCTCTACTCTGCCTGCAGAAAGTTACTCTCTCCTCCTTTTGGGACGGGACCGGCTTTTATATCCATCGCCGAGCCGTAGAATTCAATAGAATCTTCAAGACAATTTCACATCATTCGAGGAAAAGGAAGTGTATTTCCCGTTTCTTTGTTCCTATTTTCCGCGGGTGGCCGCATGCCTACTTAAGGTCACCAGGTCGTTACTTTTAACTGGTAAAACCAGCACTAACATGACTTGATCATGATACTTTACACCGATCCCATCTCTGCTCAGTGGTAGTACAAATAACAAAAGGATTCTATTCGGATTTAAGGAAAACTTACCACAGCCTACAAGAAAAAATACTAATAAAACTTTTTCTTTTAAACAAAAGCACTTTCACTGATTTATATAAATATATATATACGTATATATATATATATATATATATTTATATATATATATATATATATATATATATATATATATATTTTAAAATGAATAGTTCCACAAATAAATACATTCTAAAAAATACAAATCTTTTCGTGGACCAACTCATTTTAGAGTATTTTTATTCTCTCTTTGGACCCACAACGAAAAAAAATCATATATATCTATATATATATATAATTTTTTTCTTAAACAATAATCCACCAAAGTACTCCATTATGCTACACAACAAATTAAACATTTTTTCTGAATATGAGATGGAGAAATTATTTGCACTTTTTCTTTCTCATGTGATGGTTTAGGTTTATCTTTTCTGTCAAATATTATTTGTGTTTTTTGGTTAGCGAGCTTATATTGGCATAGGATTACGTAGTACATTCAATAAGTTTCCAGCCTTTTTTGGTACAAGCATTTAAAATTGTCCTTACACTTTGTACAAAGCCCTCTGAAGAGGCGAGTAAATTACTTGTCGAAATAAATTCATAATAACACATTAATAGTTCGATGAGATTTCTTGTATTTTACGGATACATTTGCTCTGTAAGAGTATATATATATATATATATATATATGCAAATTTCATTAAACATAATAGGCATTTTATGTCTACATATTTTCTTCTGGATCCGTTCGAATTCCCGTATTACTTTTATCGTATTTGGGGGGAATTGATTTATGTATTGTCCATTGTTGTATGTATCCATAGTTGTATGGACAATACATAAATCAATTCCCCCCGAATATGATAAAAGTATTACGGCAATACGAACGGATCCAGAAGAAAATATGTAGACATAAAATGTCTATTATGTTTAATGAAATTTGTATTAACGAAGAAATGCTGCCTATATATATATATATATATATATATATATATATATATATATACGAGTTGCATGCGATAAGCTTTCAGACTTTTTTCGTATGGGCATTTAGAATTGTCGTAGACTCTTGAAAATTCACTCTGTTATCTTATGAGATGACAGACCAATTTTTATGATTTCAGCTTCAAATGAACAGCTACAGCAGCAATTGGAATACACCCTACTAAAGCCTGATTGTCACAGCTGGTGAATTTCAAAAATGCAATCTGGACTTTAGAAGAACGATATGCAATAAAATTATGTTTTAAACTTGGAAAAAATGCCACAGAAACGTATGGAATGCTTCAGACTGCTTTTTCGACAATCTTGTATGAATCGAGCATCAGTTTTTGAGTGGCATAAGAGATTCAAGGAAAGCAGGGAGTCTGTGAGGGATGATGAGAGGTGTGGGAGGAGTAAAACTATTTGACCAAGGGGCATCAAGACAGTTCATCAGCCTCCCATAGCCCAGACCTTGCTCCATATGACTTTTGGTTATTCCTTATGCTCACAGGCTGTCGTTATCAGATAATTGAGGATATGATAGAGGCTCTGACGAAGGTCATTGAAACGCTCACACAAGAGGATTTCCATGGGGCATTCCAGAAGTTGTTGGAACGGTGCAACAAGTGCATTGCGGCCGGTGGAGATTACTTTTATTATTTTGGATCGCGGTCCAGCACTTTAGACATTATGGCACAGTGTCTCTCCCACAAATGTTTTTGTTAGAATACATAATAAAAGATATCTAGTATTATATCTTATTATATCGCCATTAAAGAAAGATCGGGTTCTTTTAACTTGTCTTTTTAACTAAATAATACCGAATAATAACAGTATCTATTCAAATTAGTTTGTATTGATAAAAACTTTATTATTTCATTCACTATATTTATTTTAAATTCAAAGGACAAAGTTGATATGTTTTAATCTTTTTCGAATATATAAAAGTGACGTTAGACTAATCTGAAATGGGACATGATTAATCTTGAAGAACGCAAATAAAATTGTTTTTTTCTATTTCATTCTTTGATTTGAAAATTATCTTTTCTGACAAAACGTTTAACAACAACTATAATACACTAAAGATGGTCGTACAAACTGAAACGTTAGTAAATTTTATCGAAAGAATCATCATCATGATCATCAGCAAGTTGAGCTGCTAGCACGGATTTCCCTGACTCTCTCTCTCTCTCTCTCTCTCTCTCTCACTCTCACTCTCTATCTGTCTCTATAATTGATTGCTCCCAGCAGACTTTCGAAACTACATCCTGTGTTCTCACAGAGCTGATGTAGATAAGTTCTTGCTGGTCGGCCAACACTGACACGTTCCTGTGTAGGGGTCCAATGAAGAACATCTCTCATGAATTCGTCCTATCTTCTCCAGCAGTGTCCTGCATGTTTTGTTCATCTTACCAGGATGGTTTTAAAGATGGGAGCTAAGTTGCTGTACAGCTGTTGTTTCCTGGGATGTTTCTACTAGAATGTTTTCAATATAGCTTGTAGCATTCTTATACAGTTTCCATCTGGCTTTTCCTTTCTGTGTTTTATTAGTGTCCACGTGGTGCATGTATACAGTTGTTTTGACATAACCAGTCCTTGAAAATAACCCCATTTTGTTTATCATATCACACACACACACACACACACACACACACACACACACACACACACATATATATATATATATATATATATAAACTAGCAAATGTAAAGCTTTGGTGACATAAGTGGAAGACGATCCGAAAATTCTCTTTTCATTAGCTACTAGATCGAGGCATAGGGGAGGGCACAACTCCTTTTTCTGGATTGCTCTATTTTATCTTTGATCTGTACTTTATAATGATGAGTGTTCAGCGAAGTGGTATCAAGTATTATCAACTTGAGATTGACCCCGGTTTTCCAGGCCATTGGCGAACACTCTAAACATTATGCCAATGGACCGGTCGAGACCGGGGTTCAATCACAAGTTGATTCATACCAAAGACTTTAAAAATTATACTTGGTACCTCTTTGCTTAACACTGCATTATAAGGAAGGTACGTATCAAGGATAAGGTGGAGCAATCTAGGGAATAGAGTAGTGCCCTCCCCGACAATTCAGTGTAGTAGCTATTGAAAAAGGAGTCTTAGGGTCCCACTCGACTTCGGTCGACAACTTTACTTACTTTTATGTTGCCTATATAATAACTATTATAAAGCAAACATAAAAACATTTCGTGAAATTTTATGGTTGATGTCTATCCTTCGTGACATTTTTGTTCATGCATATGGTTATTTTCCATTGGCTCCTTATCGAAAGGTAAATATGCTATCTATAATTATAGAGAATGTATCTGTGAATAAAGATGAAAAACAAAAGATATCTTGTTAAAAGATATCCACATTCTCTTTAAGGCACTTGGATAAATACTGAATTTAATAATAATAACGATTGAAACGAACTCATTAACTAATGCACTCTCGTTTGTGAACTGAACAATTATTGAACTAGGCAGAATTCTGCTCAAGGTCAAATTCAATACAAGATTTCGTGATAACGCTAATACCAAGTCATTTAATGGTGAGTAATGACTCAACATTAGGCGATGTGGCCTTAATGCAGAAAACCGATTTAAGGTTTTGAGATGTTAAATTAGTCAGTCTGTTTTGTTTAGGTTCTTTGTTTAATAGCATGTCACACTTCATGGCTTATTTAAATGCCGAAGCCATTCTTGTTGAAAAATAGCAGTGATAATAAACCAGTAGGTGAAGGAGATAAGGGGGTTTATACATTTCTTAAGGGCATAAGTCAGAAAGTGAACGTGGTAGCGTGTCTGTCGTTCGAACTCACTAACCTCGAGACCGCAGTCCAGCATTTAAAGCATAACACTACCCGGGCTTCCTCTTTTTGGTTAGAGAAATTAAATCAGTCTCTTCCAAATAGAAGCCATTTAAATGATAATAGCTTTAATAAGAAATTTGAACTCGAAATAATATGCATGTAGATTATAATAAAGATACTTTTATATACTTTACCAACCTTTCTACAGCAATAAATATGTGACATAAGGTCAATTTTACGCTGAGTAAAACTGGTTGGAATTCATTTGGTCCTTGGACAGTTTAGATTCATTCTAGGAAGCAACTGTATCCTGAATTTTAAAGGTTTTTGTTTCGATGGTCATTACTTTTTTTCGTGTCGTGGGTCTAGTCTCACTTGACGCCTCCCGAAAATAGGTATTTACCCCCTACCCACTCGCCATGGACAGGATGCAACAATAGGTCACTAAGTAAAACTGGGTTGAATTCTGATTTTTCCTTCATCTAGACTAGTTTGATCCTTGTATTTACTCACAGCTAGAGAGAGAAATAAAAAATAGTACCATCTTTACTGTTATGAACATAATAAACTGAGGCTTATATACATATATTTGTGTGAACACACACACACACATACACACACACACACACACACACACACACACACACACACACACACACACACACACATATATATATGTGTGTGTGTGTGTGTGTGTGTGCGTGTGTGCTCTTGTTTATGGATAAGAAATTTGGCCGAAAGCAGTTGAGGGCAACTCGAAGACTTCCTTTTTAGTAACTACAACACAGTGGTGTAGGGGAGGGCACCACACCATTCTCTGGGTTGCTCCAATTACCCTTGATCCTCACAAAATGCAGAGTTTTAATCAAGGAGGCATCGAGTACCATCTTTCGAGTCATTGTTATTACTTGACCATGGATTGAACCCCGGTTTCCCCGACCTTTGGCGAACTCTCTAACGATTATGCCCATGGGCTGATCACTATGTATATGTAGATACATATAATCATTAGCATATGCATCAATATATATATATATATATATATATATATATATATATATATACGTATATGTGTTTATACATTTTAAACACACACACACACAAACACACACACACAAACACACACACACACACATATATATATATATATATATATGCCAGTGTATGTCTATGAGTGTTTTTATCCAACCTCTCCATAACGAGAAGGAATTGACACAAGGTCAAATTTTAATTATCTTAATTAGATGACAGCTGGTTTGAAATGAGAGTTTTCCTTCTCGGCTGTTAATCTACTGTTAAACCATAGCTCTGGAGGAGATAAGAAAAGACGGATTCAAGTATTTCCCAAGGGTATTAGTGCGAAGTGAAATGAAAATAGCTTCGTCCAAAATTTGAATTCAAGTAGTTGATTCCAGTTCCCTCTTTAATAACGATGACGCTAAACCTCACTTGCATAGAGTATGCATATACGTTTGAAAAAGATACCAGTCCATTATATCGATTTGGGGTTTCCACAGATTGTAATTCTAAATTCGAAATATTGTATCGGTTTTTGTAATCTTATTGATGGACTGTTATCTATCTTTTTTACTTTTCTTTTGTTTTAGTGGGAGTGTTTTTATACCATATTGATTTATTTCAATTTTAACTGTTCTTCTTTTTTGAGATGAATATATATTGCTGGTAAGATCATGCTGTCGCTTGATCACCCAGAACAGCCGTTACGCAAAGCTCATCTCTATCAACACATCAGACACATGTAGAATACTAGGATAAATATATATATAGAATATATATGCATAATAGGAATGACAATAATGTCAAAGACCAACTCGAGACAGATTTTTTCGTCCAGAGTGTCTTCTTAATTGTTTTAATAATATGCCTGTGTTGTTAAAGGCTTTTAGACAGTCTATATGTGTCAAGAAAAGAAAGATCTTGCAAGTGTAATAAATATAATGGCCGAGGGATTTCATTTTATGCCTTTGGGTTTAGTTAGGCTGAGAACCTTTCGCCTCAGTGCATGGGTTACTTAGGTGCAAGCTTGAGTGCAGGTGTTAACGCGCACGCAGGGAGGATGTGTCGTTCATAGATGTCAAAATAAAAATCCGATAGAAAAGTTGACAAGTAGATGTAAATGACGTCATGCACCGGAAGCGCACACGCGGAGGATTTTGGGAATTAAAAAAAAAATCAGTTAGTTGAGTTGAAACTAGACACCGGACGAGAAGGATCGACTTTTGGGGCTCGCAGAGGCCAGACGAATTTGCACGCTACAGGCGCCCCACGAGATAGAGTGGGGGGGCAGATGACAAAGCCAGAATAGAAAGAATGTGTATCTCTCTCCTTATGTCGAAGAACCTTTAAACTCAATGGTAATAAAAAGTTTCGTACCTGAACTGAGAAGTCGTAAGTGTTTTCGTGTTTCGAGATTCCTATGTTCTATATATATATATATATATATATATATATATATATATATATATATATGAACTTTCTGTGTCCATTTCACATAGTTGTATCTGGATATGGTACAGAAGCATTGAAAATTTCATAGATGCATCAAAACAAACTGACTACTTATACAAACCATTAACAACAATAGCAATATAAAAAAAACATGAAAAAAATCAGAAAGAAAATCTAGAAAACCAAAATGAAACGAAAAACCACTGTATGGATATTTCACGTTGCAAAATGGCTAGATCGCACAAGACAAAACGTTGCCGTGGTTATGAGAGAGAAATCTCAACGTAGAAAATGAATCTCTTTTAATAAGAGCGCTAAACAACGCTGTAAGGACGGAATATATTCAAGAGAAAATAGATAACACGCAACAGAATAGTAAGTGTAGGTGATATAGTGACGGATATAAAACGGTTCATCACATAATAAGCAACGAATCAAAACAAGGCATTACAGGATAACAAAGGTGATTCACTAGGGTTCATGCAATGGATTATTATTTGACTATACTCCCCAATGGTATACGCACAAATCAGAATCCGTCCTAGAGAATGAGACGCACATAATTCTCTAGGATTTTAAGATACAAACAGATCACCTAATACTTGCTAGAAAACTAGACCTAGTACCAATTAATAAGAGAGAAATGAACTCTTCAACTAGAGTGTTTTGATGTTCTGGTGGACCACAGACTGAAAAAGAACAGAAATCGAAGCGATAAACAAATAGCATGCCTGTAATGCTAAAGCCTTTTAGCAAGAAGCGGGTTTGTTTAGCTTTTAGAAAATGATACGGAATTAGAAATGCCTGAGCTTTGAAGAGTAACAGAAGGAAAAACACATACTTTGTTACATACATTGGTTTATTTGTTTAATGGCATCTGGATTTTCGTGGGTTATTTAAAGCCAAAGCTATCCTGTAAAAGAACGGAAGTAATGATTTTTAATCTACACGGTTCTAACGATGTTCATACTTTTCCCAAATGTATTTGTTTGAAAGTTAACAGAAAAGCGCGACCGTTGTTCGAACTCGCATACGATCATTTCTAAATCCAGTACGTTAGCAACAATGCCACAGGAACATTCTCCATTTTTTTTTGTGTTTTTTTTTTGTATTGAAAAATTGTGAAAGTGACTTGGCTTAGAAGAAATTCTTAACGTGGAAAGGATTAAGTTGAATAATTCAGTAGAGCAATCCTATTTTATCGATCCTTCCTGACAGTAAGATGAGGGAAAGATTTCGGAAGTTCTTTAGTTTATCTGGATTTGTTTCCATGGTGATCCTTAACGCCGGCTGGTAGTGTCAGAACATAGTTCTGATGAAATGGAAGATAATCGACAGTGTATTGTACATAACGATACTATGATTCTTTATTATTCGCACAGTGGCGAATAACGATTTTAACATTTCATGGAGCTTAGAACTTCACTCCAAGAAATGCCGACAAATGATTAACAATTTTTTGAGACGCTGAAAAAAGAATAGGAATAAATTAAATGCACATAAGAAAACGAAAGAAAAATTAGTCAACCATAAATCTTGTGTAGGGGATTCTTTATAATTGCGAAAAGTAAAAAGATGAAAAAAATAGAATTAGATGGTGACAAAAAATAATCAGAAAATGCCAAAAATAAAAGTATAGCACAGAAATACAAGAATGAATACCGTATCTTAAAATATGGAAAACCTTCAACTAAATTACCGAATAAAACTTCAATAATTAAAGAACGATATTTTTATCGAGGCCACCGACGCAGTTAACATATCACACACACACACACACACACACACACACACACACACACACACACATATATATATATATATATATATATATATATATATATTTAAAGGTCGTTCAAATGATTCAAAGCCTCACCTAAAAAGAAGAACAGAGTTGAACATTTTTGTGACAATTTAGACAGTTCTTATAAAACTAAGAAAATCTAAATTAGTTTTTCTAATTTTAAAAAAAGTGGTGGTGTGTTACCAGCACAAAATTGTTTTACTATGCTCTTCTTTCTGTTGAGGGTTAGATCATTTTAATGACTCTCATTCACACACACACACACACGTATATATATATATATATATATATATAAAGACTGGCCCAATTACAGTTGGAGTAATGGATAGTCTACCAATGAAGGGCATAGCCTTAATACTAGGGAACGATGTTGGGGCTGGATTAACATTTCCCAGGAAAAGGACAAAATTAAATACCACGAATGGAAGGGATAGGACGAAGACCAGAAAACCTCGTCTAGTGCGCAAGAAACCCGTCTAAATCAGAGGACAAAATGAAGAAAAAATTTCAAGGACCCTATACTGTAGTCCGTAAAATAGACAGTATAAATTATGAAATAAATGCACCCAAAAGGAGGAGGAAGACCCAGGGGTGTCACGTGAAGAAAAAAAAGGAATATGCGTGGATCGTAAGAGCCAACCTATCTTAACGATAAAGAACAAAAATGGTGGAGATAGGAAAAACGACGAGGGAGAAGGAAATAAAGCCGAAGAAAACCCACCTGAAAAACTTGGAAAATAAATTGGCCCACCTAGAAAAATGCCAAACATGCAGTGGTGAAAAGTTGGATAACCAATATAAGGCTTTATTTTCGAATATAATACACGGAAGAACAAAATCGACGATCGTCTATTCACAAGCACTGAAACTATAAGAAAAAAGAAAGAGAGACAGAGAGAGAACGTTCAATGAGACACTAAAGGTATCGTAGCAGTGCGGACAAAAATAAAAAAAGAAATTCGCTGGTGAAAGACTGGTTCTCTCTCCCTTCCTTTTTTTCTTTTAAGGGTGAGGATGTGACGAGGAAACATGACCCCCTAATACATTTGACTGTCAGTGGACGATAGTAGTAAGCAAGAATTACAGGAGAGTGGCAGGGAGAGAGGCTGTATCTCTCTCCCACCTTCTCTCTTATTACAAGGTGAAATAGGCATGGAAGGACCTCACTCTCTATTAGCCATGTGTGCGTCAGCGGAGAAGCAAACCCCTCGTCCATATTTGGTACTGAGGAAGAGCCCACCAAAAAAAAAAAATCAACACGTGACGACTTTTCAAACTACGGAAGATAAGTTAGTTGCGATTCATTCATCACCGGATAAAGACGCATAGTTCGTTGCCGTCCATTCATCAGTGAGTGAAGACGCATAAGAGTTGCCATGTTGTCGTCAAAAGATGATGACGCATAAGGAGTTGCCTTTGCTCGTTGAAAAACCAAGAACAGAATTTGGGGATATGAAAGAAACTCAAATTCCAAAACAACGTCGCGCAGAGAACGCAGAGAATAGAAGAAGCTTATCCTCTGAATGAACTTGGCACTCCGAGGTATGGTAAGCCTCGTTAAACGAATACCCAAGAAAAAGACTTGTCAACGAGAAGAGAATAAACTCCACAAAACTCAAGTAAGTGACCATACAATTTAAATGTATTAAACTTTATCCTGCTGCATTCATACTGAAATGATAAACTTGAGATTTGGAGCGGGCTCTGCCATTAAATCCCACAGTCTGCTGGAAAGCGGACCGTGTCTACCGTTGTCGAACTACCTTCTCACCTTCCGCCCTTAACAGATATTTTATGAGGGGCTTAATCCAGGATATGTATATTTTAGTGGGGGCTTCCCCAGGATACAGAAAGACTTTCTAGCACCTGACTTTTACGTAAATTGTTTTGTTTTCTTTGTTTACTTCTTTTAAGCAATACAAGAATATTGTTATTAGTCCTCAATAAACTCAAACACGGCAGTTCAGAGTCCTTATTTTCTTATGGAAGAATTGTGTTTGTCGAAGACCTTGTATTTGAGGGGGAAAGCTTACCAGTTAGCTGTGTTGATTTTCAATAATTCACCTAGAACTCGCCTAGTAGCTTTAAAATGTGGTTCTGCTTGGGAGTTGGTGATATCTATGACATTAAATAGCGTTCGGCAAACCACAGCTAACGTCTGTGTCCGGCTTTAACTGGTGGACTTGACGAACCAAACAAAAACTTAATGGAAAAAAGAAGAAACGTTTGCCGATTCCTAAATATATTGACTTATTCAACATTTTAGTAGCACACATTTTGTTCACAAATTACCAAACAGCGTTTAACAATTTAAAGTGCTTTTCTTATTTGCCACAACGATAGTCAGATGTTTATGAAAATTTGAGGCCAGTTTCTTGCAGAAATGAACCCCATTTTCATTTCCCTGCTATTGAAGGTGGGTCTGTTGGCCTGTGTTTTATGGCATAGCAAACACTGTGAGTTATTTTAACCAAATTTTCTTTGTACATACATTATATATATATATATATATATATATATATTGCGGACGGGTGCCGTCATTGAATTGCAGCGGGGTCAAGGTTGGAAAACGTTCGAGCACATCAGCTGTTTTCAGTCATTGGGTACATGGGTCTGACGATCAAAAATGTCACGAATCTCGCTCGTATAGGCAGAGTGACCTGTAGAGTTCGGGCGTGAATTTAAAATAATCACGAGTGAACTTTCACGTGTTGCACTACTGTTCTCACTGGTGATCATCGAACCTTCGGGAACCTTCGAATTGATCCATCAAATCGCTATATCAGGAAACCAAGTAGCGAGATTTGGGCAGTTCAGGACAGGTTTTCAAACATGTTCAAGAGAGGTCCACGGTGCCCCGACCCATGTCATATCCAGCCTGTCAGGAATTCGACTGATATGAAAGTATCAACAGGCCAACGATATCAACGCTGCCGTCATCGCCCAGAAGAGGAGGGTGAACCTTTCTACGTACGCTAGCTGAAGTGCGCGGAGGGAAAGGAGACGTTTGATAGCGACAAAAAAGTGAAAGCGAGGAAGAACTTTATTGAACAAACTTTTTTTTACTACAGTCGGCTGTAATCCCCAAGAATAAAAGAGACTACTATTTTCTTCCTTGAGAGTCAAGTTTTGAGCGTTTCTTTTTTTATTTTTGTGAACTCATTTCTTTTAAACACCACGTATTTTGGTCCTATGCTACATATATATATATATATATATATATATATATATATATATATATATATATATATGTATATCGGTCAAAAGGAAGTCAGACCTATCAGATAAAAAAAGCACAGTTTTTCCAAACAGCAGTCATGCTGTAGTCTGCTGTATGGAGGCTGACTAAACATTTGTGAGGAAAGCTTGACAGCAATTGCAGACGAATGCTATGAGCTAAATTGAACTGCATCTCACAAAGCAGCAGCTGAACGGACACCTAACATCAATCTTGAAAACCATTCAAATTAGACGAGCAAGGCATGCAGGACACTGCTGGAAAAGTAAGGGCGAGCTCATAAGCGATATACTCCTGTGGATTCCTTCACACGGACGAGCAAGGGTAGGCAACCAAGTAGAACCTATATAAAACATCTCTGTAGTGATACAGGATGTAGCACGGAAGACCTACCAAGAGCGATGGACGATAGGGACGAATGGTGGGAGAGAGTCAGTGAAATCCATGCTCGCAGCTTGCAATGATATATATATATATATATATATATATATATATATATATATATATATATATCCGAGCACTAAATTGAAATAAAACTCAACGGACTGTTAATATACTGGCCACTTCTGGTAGGTTTTACACAGTGTAAAAAGATTCATTAAATGCCGTTCAAATGAAAAAAAAAAAAAAAAAACAAGCAAACAAACAATAGATGAGTGTCTTTCAGTTTATATCATTTTAGGTGAGGCTTTGAACTTTTGAGGGATGTTCGTATATATATATATATATATAATTTGCTTGAAGCATTGCACAAACTATTTTATTTTAGTGTATTGAATTTATTTAGAGGGCTATTGCAATGCGAAATAATGATTATTTGAGTTTAATTAATTTCAAAGTAAAAACTTCATCGTAAAAGACGTTTTTTTAATAGATGAACACGATGTTCGATATTCAAATTTTTTTTAACATTATAAAATATGAAAATAAAAAATAAAACAAAAATAAGACGAAACAAAATGAAACGAAACTGATCAGGACAACCGAAGCCTCGTCCATCCCCCAAATGCCGCGTGGGATGTTTGAGCACCGTGCCGGGTGGACATGGCTTCGGTTGTCCTGATCAGTTTCGTTTCATTTGGTTTTATCTTATTTTTGTTTTATTTTTTATTTTTGTTTTTTTTTACAACGTTGCAAAAAAACTTGAACATCCAACATCGTGTTCATTTATAAAAACAAAGTCTCTGACGATGAAGTTTTCACTTTGAAATTAATTAGACACAAGTAATTATTATTTCACATTGCAACAGCACTCTAAATTAATTCAATACAATAATATAAGTACATATGTGTATGTGTGAAAGAGAGACAGAGAGACAGAGAGAGAGAGAGAGAGAGAGAGCGTGTGTATGCGTGCTTTTGTATATGTGTGTATGCGTGTGTGTTTTGAATGATAAGAGAACTGCGCAGCTTGCATCGATAAAAATATCCATCTTTAAATATTGAACTTTTATTCGATAATTTTGTTGCAGTTTTTCTATGTTTTAAGTATTCATTCTTGTATTTCTGTGGTAGACTTTTATTTTTGCCATTTTCTAGTTATTTTTGTCACAATCTATTTCGCTTTTTCACTGTTTTATGAATTTCCTTACATTTTGTACGAAGCCCTTTGAAGAGGTGGGTAGATTCATCATCATCATCATCATGTCGAGCCGAAGGCACTGATATCCCTGACCCTCTCTCGCCACTTCTCCTCATCGTTCATCGCCTCTGGTAGGTCTTCAGGGCTACATCCTGTATCCTCACATAGCTACTGTATGTATGTATGTTCGAGGTGGTCGTCCTGCTTTTGCCTGGCCATATGTGGGGGTCCATAGGAGTACATCGCTTATGAGGTCGTCCCTGCTTCTCCAGCAGTGTCCTGTATGTCTTGTTCGTCTAACTTGGATAGTTTTCGTGATGGGAGGCAGGTGTCCGTATAGTTGGTGTCTTGTGGGGTGTTGCCGCCAGGACTTGTTCAATATTGCTCGCAGCATTCTTGTGTAATTGCCGTCTAGCTTCTTCCCCAGCCGTTTTGTTAGCGTCCATGTCGTGCATCCATACAGCAGTATCGATACGACAGCTGCCTGCAAGAAACTGCGTTTATCGAACATTCGAGTAGAATTATATGAAACTTCCCAGACAAATTACTTCAGAATGATCACATACTCATTGACTCTGGACAATTGTTTAATGTGATTGAGTTATATAAAATTTGTATGCAATCTTTTTAAAGCTTTACAACTCTTTTATTTAAATACAGTTTATGGTTTCCAGTATTGCTATCTAACACTAATATTTTATTTAATATTGATAATTAGTTTGAACTCACTTAATTTACTTCAAGTGTCGTTATTTATCAAAAATAAATCGATTTAATATTGATCATTTTTGCATACATTTTAAATGGTTTCAAGAATAGCTATCAAACACTGATAATTCAATTTAAAATCAATAATTTGTTTGCAGACAGACAAAAGATTTCAAGTATTATGTTCTTATCTAATACGAACAATTTGGTTTCAAATAACTAATAATAATTCTTAGAAAATATTGGCAGAAATCCCCTGTCGTAATAGTTAAAGTACTGGGCTACGATCATGAAGTAAGCGAGTTCCAACTTCTATCGTGCTATTACATTTACTTTTAGACTAATAACTTTGGAAAAATTATGAAACTCCTTATGTCCGAGATATGAGGTAAATAATATCACTGTTGTTTCTTTACAAGAATGTATTCATCATGATATAATCCAAAGATGTTCATGTGCCATTAAACAAAGAAACCAATCCAAACCTTAATAAATGATCGAACATTTCTATTTTACCCATAGATACTATTTACCAACCCCTCCGCTCGGGTAGGATATGACACAAGGTCAATTTTTAAACGGAGTTAAACAGGTTTGAATTCAGAGTTTTCCTTCTCCTAGACTAGTTGCCTAACCAAGGTTGAAGAACCTTGTCTGTCCTACTATTTACCCATAGCTGGAGGGAGAATAATTGGATTCATACCTTTCCCAAGGGTATTAGTGCTATGTGAAATGCAATCAGTCTCGTCCAGGATTTTACCCATAGATGGGACCCAAGCAGCTGAATTAGAGTGAACCAGAGAGCAATAGTAATAAAAAAGTAGTCCAAATTCCTCAAAGCTTCAGGACCAGAATTTCACCATGATATACATTTTAGGATCTTACCCAGGACCTCTCCGTTCAAGTAATCATCTTATAATTGGTTAACTTTTGGTATTCGTCTGCTGTACACTAATTTTAAACTCCTCCTATTGATTTTATATGAGATGTACGACAGGCGACTGACTTGGTTTCTCTATGAACTTTTTCTTGTTTTCATTGGAGTATGTTTTGGATCATTCTCATAAAATCCAATCTGTTGGTAGTTGAAGATATTTTACTGACTGAAGCATCCCCTTCACTATTTTGTGATACACAGAACTGTTGATTTAGACATGGACCTTTAGAAGAAAACAATTCAAAATCCTAATATTTTCATCACTGTTTTTAACCGTTGGGATGGTATTTGAAGTATTATACGACGTGCACATTTTTGTCTTGTAATGTCTGAAAATGTTTGCATGGATGAGTTCAATTTTATTTCTTCTAAGACCATTATATTTTGTACCAAAATGAAACAGGTTCGTTGTGATGATTATGAGCAAAGATTTGACGAGATTTTACGAGACTTGGCTTCAAATGATGGATTTTCCTTGGGGGCTATGAATTCCGTCCTATATAATGGAATTTTCGTGTAAATGTATCTTTGCTCATTTTTGTCCCATTCTGATAAATGAATGTTGCTGCTCATTTATTAAATCACGAAGACGACCTATTCGATGGGGATCCATAGTTAGGCCATTTAGCTTCCATTATCGAATGGTGACTCTAATTGTACTGATGGGAACATTGAACGCATTGGTGATCCCATTTCCCGATTATGATGGTCAAGTATCACTTTAAAAAATTGAGAGAGTTGCTTTGCATTCACTCCAGTAAAAGCTTTCGCCCATTCAAGCCAAAAATTCAGTCTTTATTTACAATATACACAAACCTTCTAAATTGTTGCTTTATATGTGAAGAGTGACACCGTGGCGTAGAAGCTAATATGCTGGACTGTCACCTCGTAATACTCAAGTATAAAATCCTATCACTATTATCGTCATCGTGTCGTGCTGGTTGGATGGATTTCCCTGACTCTCTCTCCCCATTTACTATTACCATCCATTATTGTTTCCAGAATTTGTTCAATATAGCTCGTAGCATTCTTATGCAATTCCCGTCAAGCTTTTTCTTTTTTTACGCTTAATTAGCATACATGTGGTGCATCCATATCGTAGAATTGACACAACTGCAGCTGGGAAAATATTGCATTTATTTTATCGAATTAGTCTGACTTCCATATGATCGTTAACCTATCGATAACCGTCAATGCTCCCCCTCTTGGCACAAACTGATACATTCAATTACGAACAAATATACTTGGCAAAGGTGAAAAATCCCCTGTTATATGTTAAATAGTACCACTCTTCTTATTCTGCAAGGATTGTTTTGTCGTTCAAGAACGCAAGAAGGTTGATATGCCATTTATCATAGAAACCAAGCTAAATCTCTTTATGTTTGTTATTATCTGAATGGTGGCGAAGATTTGCAAATTAGCAATTCGAATAGAATCTTATTCTAAACTGTAAATTTCATTCGGTTTTGTTCATAATTTTGTAATATGCCCTCCACTTTAAGGTGCTATTTTATGGTAAATTTATAAATACACTAAAGAAATGTTTTAATAGTCGTCATTAAAGAACAACGTCAAACCTTACTATTCTTGACTTCGTTTTGTTTCTTTTTCCTTTGTAGACCTGGCCCATGGCTTCTGCAGTTCCCACCAAAACCGGTGGCTGAGTTCTTTTTCAAAAATAAAACCCAACGCGGAGAGGGGTCAATTAGCCTATGAGACTGGCGAAATGTGGGTCAGTACGGTCATAATTACTCTTTATACTCTTTATTCTGATATCAGATTCTCTTTCTTTGTTTAAAGGCATATCAACCTTCGTGGGTTGTTAAATGAAGAAACCATCCTTGTAGAACAAAAGTTTTACTATTGAACACTTAGCAAGTGATAAGGGAATTCATACCTATACTAACGGTATTAGTTCCAAAGTGAATCTCATGGCGCGACAGGAATTCGAACTCACTTGCTATGATATCACAGTTCAGACCGCTAGACACTATACTTCAGGGTCTCCTCAACTTCCACTTAACATTTGCAGATGCCTTGGAGAAGTCTACGAACAATAGTGTTGCCTCGAGTTTTTTTTTTTGCAGGAACACCTTCTAGAATTTGTCAAAATTTGTGATGTCGTGGATCGATTTCTCCGAAAGCCATTTTGGTTTTTCCTAAGTATTTTCTCAGTTTTGTGTTCTATGCAGTTGCGTAGTTGAGCGTTGTAGATCTTGGCAGCTATGGATCTAAGGGTTATACCTCGGTAGTTCTTGGCTACTCCAAGTTCACACTTCTTGGGAAAAGGGAGGATACATCCTTTTATCCATCTGTCTATTGTGCTCAGGCTATATACGGCGTTACAGTGTTAGAGTAGTATATATATATATATATATATATATATATATATATATATATATATATATATATATACATGTGTGTGTGTGTGTGTGTGTGTGTGTGTGTGTATCTTTGATATATATATATATATATATCTATATTCATTTATTGCAAATATATATGTTCATTAGGTATATATATATATATATATATATATATATATATATATATATATATATATATATAATTCACTACTTTGGTGTCATAATAAATCTATTTCAGGTCTATGATGACTCCCATCAACATCTAATGTGGGTCATCATAGACCAGAAATAAATTAATAATCATACCAAAGAATTGAATATTTTTTATCTTTATTTTTACATAAAATTTCTTTTTGGCTCTGCATGTTGATTTTTAATGTATTCTTCATCCTAAATTAATTATATGTCGATAACCGTTGGCATTGAGCACTCAAATTAGATACTCCTACCCACTGGATTTTCTCCTCAAATTATAGATATATATATATATATATATATATATATATATATATATATATAGTATCCAAAGAAGATATGTTGGGAATGATTCTATTTGCGAATATATAAGATGATTCTTGTAAATATCCAGGAGTGCTCAGTGTAAGATAATCCATATATAAATTCCGTACAGAGCAAATTAATATGATTGAAAAAAATCTTTATAAACCGTCATTTTGCTATAATAAATTTGATTAGTAATCAAGCTCTTCAGATAGACATCACACAATGGAGAAGGAAGACTTTTTAAAACATTTGAAATATTTTTCAGTTTATTATTATTCATTTAAAAATAACGGGGGATGCAAAAAAAAAAAAAAAAGAACAGGTGCTAGAAGTTGATGTCAAAACCGGATGTAATGTTATCGTCTGGGGTCGTGTATCTTGATGTATCTAAAAAGATTTTTTAACTCAACTCACAAAATCTTCAGTAACTAATATCTTTTCAGAAAATTAACCTATTTTATTTCAAGAAAAAAAAATCTCTCGATTTATTCATTTATCAAGGAAAACGTGGTGACAAACACTATGAATAATATCAAACTTACCAAATATTGGTTTATTTGATTTCCATTTAAGAAGAAAATTTTCTTTATCTAATTTCTTAATATTTTAATGTATTTTTTGTTCTGAATATTGCCGTTCAAGTTACCTTTAAAATTATTAATATTATTATAATAATTATATTATTGATAATAAAAAGTAAAGTTTTGAGTTTATTTATAAATATGACCGATAACCTACTGACAGCTGTCCATGTAGTCGCATATTGACATCATTTTCCGTACATGAGAATAGACATGGCATCTGAGGTAGGTGAACTTGTCTACTAGTTTCAGCGAACCACCTTTTAGTGTGGAGATATCCTTATTTACCAACCCTCCGCTCGAGCAGAATATGACGCAAGGTCAATTTTTAAGCGGGCTTTAACAGGTTTGAATTCAGAGTTTTCCTTCTCCTAGACTAGTTGCCTCACCAAGGCTGAAGAACCCAATCTGCCCTACTATTTACCCATAGCTGGAGGGAGAATAATTGGATTCATACCTTTCCCAAGGGTATTAGTGAAATTAGGCTATGTGAAATGCAATCAGTCTCGTCCAGGATTTGAACTCGTGTCGCCGTATCCATTTCCTACGACGATAACCATTACACCACGGGCACCTCCATAAAATTAGTGTGGAGATATCATCTCTGTGATTAAAGCTCATGTACCCCTTTTGGTCTGCGTTGACATGGAGGCCTATGCCATTTGCTGCACGCACCAGACTATGCAGCCCGGATTCGACCAGGGCGGGTTCATTTGCCAGAAGCGCTATGTCATCAGCATTGTCGGCGTCCGTGATAGTCAGTACGGGATATCGTCTACATCATGTCTTTTCCAGTGTAAAGCCATTTCCTTTCATTAAATCTGTCGACGTTTGAAGTAAGTTTTCTTGGAAAATTATGGACGGGTATGGAGCTAACGTATCTTCTTGCAGGACACCTGCGACAATGTCAAAGAAGTCTGTGTTTCCATCAGGTGAGCGAACTCTTACTTCCGTGTTTTTATTGAGCATAGTTATGGCTGCGACGATTTCTTTGGGGAGACCATAGGCTAGAAGTATTAACTCCATCTTCATTCTGTGTATGCCTGGAAGAAATAAAATTATCGCCTCGCGTTTGGACGCTGACTAAACGTACACAGAAAAAGCTTGACGGGAATTCCATAAGAATGCTACGAACTATATTGAACAAATCCTGGAAGCAACACGACTCAAAAGAGCAGCTGTATTACTACCTACTTGCCATCTCTAAACAATCCAAATAAGGCAAACAAGACATGTGGGACACATTTGGAGAAGTAAGGACGAACTTATCAGCGACGTTCCCCTATGGACCCCTTCACGTGCAAGTGTCGGACGACCAGATAGAACTAATCTACAACAGCTATGTGTGGACACAGGATGTAATCTAAAAGACCAGCCGAAAGTGGTGGATAATAGAGGCGAATAACGAGAATGTTAGGAAAACCTGTGCTAGCGACATGACAAGATGATGAAGATGATGATGATGATGATGAATATACGTCTTTGAATAAATAGGACCTTTAATAAATTCTCGCTAATTTTTCATAAAAAGTAATTTTTTTATTTTTCAAAAATTAGTTAGAAACAAGTCACAGAAATTATTGTCCATCGCTAGCCACTTTTTCCTATCTTTTTGTCAGCATTTTAATTCCACGTCGGCAAAACAATGCGTCTTTTAAGGCTAACCACAAGTCGATCTAATTTTTTGAATCTTCATAGGAATGAAAGTTCTGCTCAGCCAAGCCATGTGCAATCGCTTGGATCAAGTGATAATTGGACGTGGTAATGTCTGGTGAATACGGTAATGTTGTAAGAATTCTCATTTAAGTGATTACAAGTAGATATTCCCCCGTTTTTAAATATGTGGTCTTGCGTTATCATGTAGAAAAATCACTTTGTCGTGTCTCTGCTCGTACAGCGGCCGTTTTTTTCAACAATTTTCGGCTCAAACGCATCAATTGTAGTCGATAGCGATCTCTCGTGATGGTTTCGGTTGGTTTTAGCGGCTCATAATAAATTACACCAGTTGATCCCACCAAACGCAGAACAAAAGCATCGAACCATGGATATTCAGCTTTGCAGACGATGTTGATACATGGCCAGGCTTACCCTATGACCTTCTACGCTTAGGATTATCCCCGTACATCAACTTTTCAACGCCGGTCACGACGCAATGCAAATAACATTTCCTTTTCCGTCGTTGAAGCAGCTGTTCACAAGTGACAAGATGCCGTTCGACATCTCTCGGCTTCAACTCATACGGCACCCAATGTTCTTGCTTTTAAATTATTCTTGATGCTTTCAAACATTTCGAAACTGTACTATCATCAAGTAATGATATCAAGTTCAGATTGTGTCTGACATGAGTCTTCATGAAGTAATGCCTCTAATTCTTTGTCTTCAAATTTTTTTAGTACACCTGAGCATTCTTTATTGTCAACATAAAAATTATTATTTTTGAAGCATCTAAACCAATCCCTGCATATTGTTCCCGACAGAACATGGTCGCAGTAAGTCTCAACATGAATTTTGTATGCTTCATCTGCAGATTTCTTTTGAATAATGAAGTGCAGTAAAATTACTCAAAAATATACTTTCTCTGGCACGAAATCCGACATGTTTATTGCAATGAAAAACAAAGTTGTTTACACTTTGGATTAATGACATTCACTGAATTTTACGATTACTTATTGTACTTCCTTATAGATGCGTTATTATAAGAAACTAGACGCACGTCATTTTGGGAAAGCCATCTATTGAAAAACAGCGAGAACTTATTCGAGATCCTAATATAGTATTGTCCTTTGCTAGTCATGAATTTTCCCCATCTTGCTGGCAACATTCGAATTCCATGACAGGAAAACGACACGTTTTTTGAGATTAACCACGAGTTGATCTATTTTATCGGATCTTCATATATATATATATATATATATATATATATATATATATATATATCAAACACGCGAGGAGTTAATGACAAAAGTGGTGAACCATCGCATCACAGATTTTCTAGACAAGAATATTCTCGTTTTGAATTCAGACTTTTTCTTTACATCAACTGCATCCCCGCAGGAGGCTAAGACCATTGTCCCAGATATAACACTAAACCATCTGATGGTGATGCTCTAATCCAGGACCTTTGAGAAATGTAAAAAAGACTCTTCATTGTCTTTCCTTCCCGGGTCGATCTGACCCGAAAGAGTTGTAGGTGTTAGGGTCCCATCTATGAGTCAAATAGAACTCGTGTCCAGAGTATGACACAGAACTGCATCTGATAGTGAGACTCAAGTCCTGTAGCTTTGTGGAAGGTGGAGTACTTTTTCATTGCCATTACTCCCTGTTCCACTATGTCCCGGTGTAGCAGTACTGGTTAGTTTCCTATCAATGGATCAAATAGAACTATCTAACCACTTAACTGTATGCTAACAAATGACTGATATTAAATAGAATAATTAGTGTATTAGCAATACTTGATACTACTTAGATGTGTGAAAACAAATGATCTGTGGCTTGTTTTAAATATCACCAATAATCTATTTTTTTACAAATCATAGATATGTAATATATATGTATTCACAGGATTTGACATAAAATAATCTACAAAATTTGATATGCCATAAAATCCAACCAACCAACCAAACAAATATTTCTTTACCTAAACCGTTTGCCGTAACAAGGAGACCCCCCCCCCAGTCTACCTTATTATTTACCCATAGCTAAGGGAAGAGCTGAAGGATTCGTGTGTTTCTCAAGGGCATTAGCACAAATTGAAATCCAAACAGATATGTCCAGGATCGTAACTTTCCCCACGAGCGTATTATTATGATAAGCGCTATGCCGCGTACACCTTCACACACGTAAACACAAACAAATACACACGCACACGCACAAATCAACTCATGATAATAGCCGTAGTAATTAAACAAAGACCAAATCCGAGACAAAGCTGCATTCATTTTGTTTCATGCCAATGCACTCAGCAGAGACATAAGATCATATGTTCTTCTACTCACAATAGCGCTTGATAAAGGAAAAAAGAAAAAAAATTGAATTAAAAATCTTACAAGTTTTATCCGGAGAATCGGTAGCTTGCCATTGCATAAATCTGTTATCAGTTCATCCAAAACGATATATAGAATGCAAATAAGATAAAAGCATATTAAAATACACGATACTACAATAGTAGAGCAAGTCTAAAAAATAAAACATCCAAATTACGTATTCCCAAAGTCCGTTACTTAAAGTTTTATGCCAATCACACACCCGAACAAAAAGATTAAAATCAATTGATATTAGAAATCTGAAAAGTTCAAATACAAGTAAAATACATTTTGAAATCAATAACATTTGTTAATATGTCTACTTATAGAAATTAATTCCTTTTATTTTTCTATTTATTTTTTCAACAATTCATTATTTCAGATTATACTTTTTCCTCCAGGCATAATCTGAAGTTATTATAACTTTCTTTATGAGCTTAGGATTTTTTTTCACAATATCCCATTATATTACGTACATGAACAAATAAACACGTGACAAATACCTTATATCTTAAATACAATTGATTAACCACTTTTTTCTCCAATTTCGGTTTGACGTTTGTTTAATCCACATGAAACAGTAAGTAATGTATTTGAAGCGTTCAAAAACGTTATATATATATATATATATATATATATATATATATATATATGTGTGTGTGTGTGTGTGTGTGAGTGTATATATATAGTGACGCAGGCTTGATAAGATTTTGGCTGATGTGCTAAGAAAAAGTCAAGCCGATAGATTTTCTGCTAGGCGTAGCTATAATATAATGACAGCAAATCTTTTAACTTCTAGAATTTATGCGCGTGAGGTTCGGGAATGCGAAATTATTGGTCCAATGCAACCTTTAAAAAAAGAAGGAAAAGATATCTAATGAGGTGAGTGACAGGAGCAAATATTATTCGGACAGATTTTGCAGTGAGGGAGACGGATTTGTTCTCTAAAAAGTTGCCAATGTCATAATCGAAGACAATTATGAACAGGTGTACGTTGTTCTCATCGATATCGAACTTCTCTACAGACTATCACTTCTGCAAGATGAATGTGCGTACATAATCTGCTTAACTTTATAAGAAGTAAACGAA